>CM035782.1:11062198-11428704 GCA_020466155.1 Pachypeltis micranthus | reverse complement strand
CGCGAGTTGCTACAAGTGGTACAATTTGCCACACTTCATATACTGTGATTTCACAGGTTTCCCATATAGATGCAGTCCTACACCTCTGAGACAGGGGCTATTCGACTCAACGTCGAAAAATACTAGTGATCGATACGAAACATGGCCTGACTAAAAGGGGACAACGAAAAATGACACCATTGATAAGACTAGCATTCAATGCATTAACATTTAAGTATGTTTCGGAACATGCTAATAATTTAATAGGAATTGATGACTTGAAAGAACGAGGACTTTGAAGAATGCAACGAGATACGGCGGGCCTTCCGAGCCAGGCAGGGTAGAACCAGCAGACTCTGGTTCGATCCCCGACCAGGCACCCCCTTCTGCCAAACCCAGGGTGAGGCAATGGGTACGGGTGGTGGCTGGGACACTAAGGGAGCCCTCCAACAGGCTCGTTGGGGAGATAGGACATGGGCCCTATGTGTGCTACGGCGAAATGCCATTGGTCCTGCAGCTCTAGCAGAGTCGCATGGCCCAAAGCTGCCGCCCTGATGAGTGCATGAGTGAGTGGGGTCCATTCACCAGAACATCTACCGCCGTGTCGAAGTTTGAGAAGATGAAACGCATGGGGAGGGAAGGCTGGCCCTATCAGATACGTTCTGGTGGATTCTTCTTATCTTGCTTCCTTTACCGTGGCTTGGAATAATGGGGATGGAATGGGGGCATTCCTGTCGGAAGTGATGATTGGAATCAAATATGTAGGTCAACAAACCAACACCATAGTTCCCTACATTGAATAACCGTGATGTATTGTATAAAAGGTCTGCTATGTTTGATAAGCGTGTAATGCAATTTCCGTGTCCACACTTATCCAAAGGGATATCTCAATCCTGAGCACATGATCTTTCAATGAGGGGAGGGATTGGAACCTGAGGTGACAATGAGAAGCGCGAAATAACGAGCTCCACTCTTGAGAATGTTGTGCAGAAAAGGAAGGAGGCACGGCAGAATGCAGCGGACTTTGGATAGCAGGCTCTACTCTGTGATCTTGTAGGAGATTCCCACTGATCCCTTCTTCCTGGCCATTGGCGAAACTGGTTTTCCACCATCATCTCCTTATCTTCTGACTCCGACGTCGCGGCTCTTGACATTCCCAACAGTGGACCCTGCCACATTGTTCCTTTCATTGCCACCATAAGTTCCAATCATGCGCATAACCAAAGTCTGTTTTCCGCCATGCCTCCTTCCTCTACTTCCTCTTTTGCGTTCGACATTGTGGCTCTCGACATTCCCAAGAGTGGAGCCCACGATCTCCTCGTTCTTCCCATTATGCCTCCGGTTCCAATCACTCCCGTCGACAGATCATGCCTCCTCATAGGGAGATCAACAATCCTTTCAGAGCAGGCCAGATATGGGAATTTTGGCCTGAGATATCGAAAGAAGCGGACGATTATTCATGGAAGAGAGTGTAATTATTGCTGTTGACCCGAAACCATTCCATTACACGTCGAAGTTCAGATCGTGTTTCTTCCTTCTCACTCTCTTACCAACAAATATGAGTTACATGGCCAGGAAACTTCCTACGAATCCACGCTTCATTAGTTAGCTCGTTCGACTGACTGAACAGCAGCAACCGTTGTAAACTCGACAATCATAATGTGGCCTCTTTTGCATCATTTTTTCTTCACGGCCTCCTCTCTCTCGAACTCACTCCGTTTTTCCAAACAATTTGGTATTTTTCTTCGTGAGCAGAGGAAGTTGAACGCTTTTGTTGGAACCCTCTCCAGCCCGTTGGTAGTCGACTGTGTAATGTTCACTACAACAGCCTGAATTGACCTTCTATTAGATCCGTCGGTAGGAAAATGGTCACAGTGGTGAGGAGCAGTGGCAGTGGTGGAACAGTGCAGCGAGGGAGTGGGGAGAATAGAAGGCAGTTGAAAGGAAATGAAAGGGTGCGGAGAGATGGAGAAATCGACAATAGGACGAGGAAGAAACCATTCGAAAAGGCGGCGTTAGGAGGGAAGGGAAAAACTGGTCTATCGAAAGAAAGTGCACAATAGCCTGGAGCTGACGTTGGCCGGGGGTGGCGCAACAGCATACTGCCTTCATTACATTAGAATGACCGGAGAATGTCTCATCATTACTCACCATTAGACTTTCAGCTCGTTGGATTTCGAGCGCAGGAGGGTTTTGCGAACTGCGAGTACTCTGCCTGTGAGGAAAGTCTACTTTCTTTAAAACTTCATTGGCGACATTTGGCAAATCACTATTCCTCTGGAGAGAATGGTTACAGCGCCCGTTTACGTTGTTACCAGAACAGCCTCGTGCTCAGCTCAAGTAGATGTAATACGCCATTTTCTTCCCACGGCGCATTATTTGAGCATTTTAGAGGTGTCGAAATCTTAGCATTTTTAGGCGTTTTGCTGCGATACACATCAAAGTGGACGATTAACTGCAGAACTGCTCTTCTGAGAAGAGCGCTTTTCCAACCTCCAATGTTAACACAGGCTTCCCATCGTCAAAATGTACTCTTTCTGCCTGCTGAGGAAACTTTAGTCTATTATATAGGGAAATTGTAATAACCCCTCTTACAGTACTAACTGGAGTTTGTTCATGCCTTTTTCTCTGCTCAGTCTCCAGGGAGTTATCTCCCATCGTCGTCGTGCAATAAACAAGATGTTTCCAGCCTCTACTGGCTGTTGTACTTTAAAGGAGACGTGCGCATCAACCCCAGTTGAGGGGGTCGTCATAACGCATCTACAGTGAGAAGGAGAGGCCGTTCTGCACCCTCCATCGCAGTAGCCACTTGATCACGTCACGTTCGCGAACGTGGCTGGAATCTGCTCGTCATCGCTTGTTGCACGAGAATTCATGATGCAGACCTCAGGCAGAGAGTGGGGCACAGACCCGTACGTCCTCGTGCAAGAGAGGCAGGCAAACAGCAGATAAATTCTCAGTGCTCAGAGCACTCCTTCTGCCAGGGACTCCAACACTTCTCGCCAATGCTTGTTCAGAGTTCCTGCTGGATATTATGGCACTGCTGGACCGGGGTCCAGCGAGCACTTGTAGTTAGATAGTGTGGCCAAGCAAGTGCCGACGCGTCCTTGCTTTCCGTGCCAGGCAGTTTCTTGTCTGATCCCCCACCAGGCACCCTCGTCCTCCAAACCCACAGAGGTGAGTAACGGGTACCAGCGGCGGTTGGGACACTAAGCACCTCCCTCCCTCCATGGGCGCGTTGGGGAGTTAGGACATGGGCCCAATGAGGCCACGGTGTAATAACATTGATCCTGCAGCTCTGGTGCAGTTCCTGCGACCCGGTAGCTGCTCTCCCAAGCAGTGTGTGTGGTCACCTCCACGCAGCAACACACGGGCAAGCAGTTTCTGTACCAGGGAGACTGGCGAATGACCAACACGCCTGCCGTACCTCCACAGGCCCAAAGTGTTCAGGTGGATGCTGCAGGGCTGGCCTCTTGCATACGAAGAAATCATAAATTTCCATGATCGATATAACTCCTGTTTGAGGGTTTAGGCACAGTCATCAACAAGGAAACAGATCAGTGTGTATAGTGTGGCATGCTGCAGTGGAGAGTAAGTACAGTGCATGTAAGCAACTGGTATTACATAAAAACATAGTCAGACCAATGACATCGCAACTAATCTTTCGCCACTGTCGGCCCATTATAGCGAATCTGATCACAACCCAGAACCACGTTTTTAATGCTTCTTTCCCCAAACTTTAGGGCACAATATGTCTCAAGTGTGTCAGATTTATTTTTTTACGTACTGTGGCTTCTCCCCATGTTGAATCTTACCGTGTTTTCTGTAAGAAGTCTCACAATAATACTAAGAAACAGACACAAAGCGTTTAAACGCAAGGCTCCTGGGCTTGCATCTAGTTACCTCTCTGTAAGTGTCATTCTATCAGAGACAGCTCTGAAAAGTCCCTCTTCTGCCTCCTATCCAGCTAGGTGCTCTTCAAGCCTGCTCTTGATAGCGGTGTTCTTATAACTTTTTAACTCGTCCCACCTTGAAAACTGAGCCCTCCCTGAGGAAAATTTTGATTAGTACTTAAACAGGCTATTGCATGAGGAGGTTTGAGCTGAAACCAAGTAGGGTGCTTGCGGACTGGAGGTCTGATAAGGAAGACTGTGCCAACACAATAGGTAGCCAACTTCTACCCCATTCAGGGCTAAGCTTTGTGACGTAGATCTGAGATCGCCCGCGTTCAACCACTGATTTCACATTTTCTCCCGCCTCAAAACCGTTTGAGATTCGAGTTGTCGGTTGTATCCGACGAAAAACCGCTGTAGTTGCTTTGAACATCTTTATTGCTGACGACTTGTGATGTCATTCTTGAAATTTATTCATTACAGCTGTCACGCTACTTCAGATTCAGTATTACACCCCAGTTCCTGTTCTAAAGTATACGCTTCACTATATACTAGTTGACTCATACTGAAAGAATCATAATTCAATTGCAATATAATTCTTGTGTCACAGTGTTTAATACGAAACTCCACCCACTTGACTACTATCGTTCACAAAGCATGATTACAGTCCTGTCTCTCCCAACTCGTTCGCCTGCCTACCTCTCCTGAAAAAATGCAACGTAACTTCTTAATAATCTCTCACTGGAGGAAATAGGCCAGGCCGTCCCAGCGGCCACTTGGCTCATTGTGCTTGCGACTGGTCGTGCCAGTGTGATTGTTTCAGGTTGGTGTGTTTTAAAGGGAACAGGAGCAGGTTCGTTGTTGTAGCATGACCGTTAATTCGTATTTTGGTCGGTAGGGCGCGGTTCCCAAGTCTCCAGCCTTTAGGTGCCGATTCGCTGACACCAGTGCAAATACTGCTAGACTGTTCGTGGTTCCCTCTGGCCTGCCCCTTTGCATTGGGAGCAATCTGTGGCGTGTGACGTCCTCACCATTCCTTACAGATCTGTTTCTTTATTTCATGATCATACCTAAAACCTCGACGAGGGTTATATCAGTCATAGAAGGTGCGGTTTCGCTATTATGCAAGAGGCCGGTCTCTGCAGCATCCACCGAACTCAGACCTGTGGAGGTACGGCAGGTAGGTGGTCAGCAGCCAGTCTCACTGCAGAGAGCTGTTGCCCGTGTGTTACCGCGCGGAGGTGACCACCTGAGGAATCCTGCACTATCTGGGAGAAGTTCATAATCTGGTTCCCTACCTGACTTTTACTTTTTACTTGGGTGGCAAGTTTCAAAAGTGATGGGGCAGATCAACCATAACCATGTTTTGTTAGCCATTACTTTCTTATGCGATCCTTGCAAAAATGGTTATAGGTTTCCTTTGTAGTAGCCAAAGCTACTAAGTTCGTTTATTTTCAACAACTGTCGCTCACTGTTGTAGAAATTACAGTGGAGCAGCACATGGATACTTTGCTTCCTCACCACTGGCGGTACAAGACGTAGCATAATGGAGTAGTCGAGAGGCAGATTAAAAGACAAAGTGGAGCCGCGCATTGAAGTCACCATGTCCCGTGAGGAACTGGCTCGTCCAGTGGTCTGGCTCAACCCATTTTCTAGAAAGACGTTCACGGATATTGGGGAAGAACTCTGTACGTAATGACGTCCTTTTGACGATGATTCCCATCTCGCTTAAGCATATTTCTCTAGAGCCCATCTATCATACAAGTTTCTGTTCTGTGGTGAGATCCAACGGATTTATCAGCCCAAAGTGTAAAGCTCCGTGTCACTCTCCACTTGTCAATCATGTACTCAACAGCTAAATCAACTGCAGTGACTTAGCCTGAAGTGATCACCTGGAGTGCCTTCAAAGCTGAAAGTGAAGCCTTGTAGGCCTTGGTAGATCCACAGGAGCGCAGTTCTCTGGGATTGGGCTGAATACTCTCTTTGATTGACTGTTAGTTTGCTACGCCTTGGGACAACAGGGCAGTAAACAATCACACCTAAATAGATGGCCTTATATGATGAGGATGGTGTCGTGTTAACACTCACCCCAAGTGGCTTTGGTAGCACTGGCACGCAGTGGCAGGTGCAAACCTTGCAATGGGCAGTGCTGCACCTATCTCTCCCGCCTTTTCCAACCTTCTCGTTTCTCTGAGACAGATGTCCAGGCACAGAACACAGTGAACAACATGAACTCGTAAAGTAGCCTCAGCGTGAGCCAGATACTCCCACACCTTGCCACAGATGTAAGATAGTATGAGGCCTTGAGGGAGGCTCCTCATGACATCGCTCCACTCATGATGTAGACTCTTCCAGTCGCTTCAGTCCTCTTCATTCTCTGCCTGGATCATCTGTGCTGAAGATCCCAATGCGGATCGCCACTCTGATCCTCGTCCCAAAGAGCTGCCTGCCTCTGCAAGTGCCACCCTGCAACCAGCCATCAGTGTAGTATAACAGGGCCCCAGGTTCAAAAGCGTAACTCCTCTCGTGAATGAGTATCCTACATGCACACGAAGTTGAACCGCAGAGCAGGCATTGAGTCTATCACATGCAGTTCGGGCCCTTAGTAGATTTCGCCAACAGGATCACTAATATTTTCTCCTCCAGGCTGAAGAATAATCTTATTTAAGGTCTGGAGTGTTCAATAAACAACTTGGACTGCCATTGGTCCATGCTATCCTACACATGGTAGCCATGCCAATTCTCTTCCAACTTGCCAGCCTCCCTGTTTTATTTTTGGTGGTCCTCACGAAGGCCTTAGGTATCACTGGCAGGAAACGGGCAGATGTTTTCGTGCCAGTTTTTCACAGCATCATTCCATTTCACTAACAATTCTCTTCAGCCAAGGTCTTTCAGGTGTCGGTATTCCCAAACCAGCCTTCGTGTGATGGAAAAGGTTTAGAAGGGCTTTAAGGTGCCTCTCGACTGTTCGAAATAACGCACATCTCTATTCTGCTTCAGACTCCAGCGCAGGAAAAGGTGCTGCACATACACACACACACCATCACTGGGAAGAGCTCATGGCCTGGAAAAAACTGTTCCCAGCGCACCGCGTGGGATCGCCGGTCCAGATCCCTGGCCCATCGCAACTCCCGCACCGCCTAGTCCACTCTGGGACTGTTCCATGCCTCGCAGAGGCCTCTAATACTCTTGGAGCTTGTTGTCCAACCACTTATCTTCTCACCGGCGCATCTCCCTTGGATGCTGGTTGAATGTTCCATTCGATAGCAGCACACAACGCTTTGTGGATGGAGAGAGCGTAAGCTACTGTGCAAACCCTCAGTTTGTGAATGGCGTGGAAATGATCTATTGATAAAGACGATTCCTTTACAGCTGAGAGACTGAATGATGGCACAATGAAACCAAACGTAAGATATATTCATGCACGTATGAAATGGTCTCAAAGCTGCAGTGGCGTGTCAGCTGAACCTCGAGGAAATCAGTCTGCGAACATAAAGATTATCTGAAGCTGATCAAGAAAAGAGTAAATTCCGATCATTTTACAGACCACGGGAGAAGTTTTTCCGTTTTGCGTTGGAATATAATGCGTTATTCGTTCTCTCGTCATCTTTGATGTGGTACGTCCTAAAAAGCATTGGGACTGAGAGAAGCCGCACGATTTCGCACCTGATGTGAATTCAATTTCTCAGTTGCCTCATTCTTCTGTCTTCTTCTAACGTTGAACAGTCTGCCCTGAGTTATTTTCCTCATAAAGTCCCCAGTGAAAAAGCACTTTTCTCTTCTTTCATAACTCAAGTAGTCGTCGCTGGAAGAACTTAAAATCGTCTCCCTAATTTTCGCCCTCCTTTTCAAAGCTCCTCTTCAGCGGGCCATATTTCTAAACATGACGGACATCTGTTGGAATAATTTAAGGCAAAATCTGATAGACATCTTTCTGTGTTCTCGTGACATGGAAAGTCTCGACTTGTTGGAATCTCATAGTGGGCGGATCGCTCAATGCTATTACCATTGTAAGATTATCCAAAGCAGTGCACAAAGTCTGGCATTTTACCGATAGCGTATGAGTGTGTGCTTTCTTCTGAGGCTTGTCACGTCTACTTTGGTTTGCAAGGTTTTCGTAGAGCAGTTGATGAGCTCTGAAAAACTGTAGGAGCGGCGACTGTGAGAGTTTGATCTCCTAGGTGTTCGCAGTAGCGTTGTGATTCATCTTCTCGCACAACCTAGAGGATATGATTTTCTGTCAGAATGAAACTTACGGGCTATGGCTTCAACCGTCAACCCACAATAATAGACTCGTTCCCACCCGAATTCTATATTTCCACGAAGGAAGGTTCGCTTGAAGCTGGATAGCTTGTACCAGATGGAAATGAATTACTTAAATCATAGGGCGCTGGCAGGCTGGCATCTTCCGTTTTCAACTTTTGCGTTGATATTCCTGCCGATGTTCTGAGGAGTGAAGGGCTTGATCTCGTTACATTTAGCTGTTACCGCAGGTTCTAATCGTACTCTTACCGCTGACACGACTCAAATAAGACAACGTTGTTAGGTTTTGCACTTTCCAGCGAGCAGGGGCAAGGTTTCAGCGAAGTTGCGTCCTTCCTGCTTCATGGCTGGAACACTGGAGGGCCATTGATGGCAATCAAGGCGGAGTGCCAGCGCTTATGAGTTGCTCCTACACTCCATCTTTCTTATATGAAGCAGATGTTTCTCAAGTAGACAGTGCTCGTAGAAGCCGGTGCCATCTCAATCTGCCTTGCAGCAGGTGGGAGGTGAAGGAACTGTGAACCATGAACGGGCAACCAGTGTGCAATGGCTTCCTGAAGAGAAGAAGAAAGGCTGTGACGCTTGGTGAGGTATTAGACGAGTGGGACGCAGCCCAGAAGGGTCTGGTGTACCAGGCAGCTGGGACTCCTGGTACTTGGTCTGTTGCTCAGGCTGCGCCACAGCGGTGCAGATGTCTAACCCATTCAGCTCTTAACAAGAGGCGATGCATTTAGGTGTACGCCCTGAATTAGTTAGGCGCAAGCCCAAACTGACGGCACTCTCACGCCAAAGATGGACAGTCCGACAGCACATGGTGGAACACACCGTCCGCCAGCCAACACCCTAGGGGAGGTATTCGTCCGCTCCATGTTGCATTCTGAAGAAAAACTGGAGGTGTACTGTCTAGTTAACCAGGGCAGTGCCTAGCCCGAAGAGATGATGGAGGTGTTGATCTTGCTGGGACAAAGAATGAATGCATGGTAAAGACCACTCCTGAAATCCTCTGCCACTGGAGCAACATGCGATGACGCAAGATTCTAAATGAGGGAAGAGAGAGATGCTGTGGTACTGGAATAGCAGCTGATCCAAAAATGTAGAAGGATCCTACGGCACTTCTGCCACTTCTTTTTCACACAGACACACTTCCCCAAAATGTCAAAAAGCGAAGAAGAGGAGGTGCTTTGTTGAAACAGGGACTGCAGTTTTGTGACTGTCTCGGCACGAAATTTTCTCATGCACCCTTCACGAGAAGCTAGCATGAATACAGACCAGTTCATCGGGATGAGGATGCTGCTGATCGCTTCTGGCTACCAGAGGCAGCCTCGGCTAACCGGGACGCCACAGCCTAGAGCCTCCCCTGCACATAATCAAGCTCCCATTCCCTCATGCAATGACTCACGCATCCTCACTCAAATTGACGCTCACATGCAGAGTCCCAGCTGGGCAAGACATGACCAATGAGACGCTTGAGTGCTGCCAAGGACGGGTCTGCCTTAGTTTCACCGAATTATGTGTACTCATGTTGATCGAATACCGCGTCGAAAGAATATAAATTCTAATTTCAATTCGGGAGTCTGAAATCATCTTAGTATATCAAATTCCTTTATTAGCTGACTGAAATGTGTTTTTCTTCCCTCACGTTGATGGCTCATAAAAATAATCATCTATCTAGGGATCTTCTATGCGGGAGAAGTGGATGGTAAATATTATAGCAGTCGCCAGAGCCAGGGAATAAATTGGAGGTTAGTTTCCTACTAGATTAAGATAAACTTCGGTAAATAAGTTTGTCGTGTCAAATTGTTCAACGTTTCACCTCGCAACCTTTTTTTCACAATTATTGTCCTTCTGCTACCATCTCTACAGTCCTCTTAAACGTGCGGGAGCTCAAAGTCGCTCTTTTGAGAGGAAGATGAACGAAATAAAACTGAGTTTCTCGGCGTGAAGTGAAGAAGAGTTGCTACTCCCAAAAAAAGTGGAATAAAGAAAGAGGAATGGAAGGGGAGGGAAAAAAAGAAATAAAAAAGTTGGAGACGATTCTTCAACTTCACCTGAAAGTTTTTACTTTCATTCCGCAGAAGCGCTACAAAGGGCAATGCACGAAAGCGAGCAGCGGAATTTTCTCCACTGGTTAGTTCATTTTCACGGTACTTTCAAAGGAGGAATTCTCATTGTCACTTGGCGGTAATTGAAACTCGGCGGTGCCGGTTGATCGCGCCAAAGCGCTTTTTTTCTCAGTAACGCCGTCGCTATTAAACGTCAGGGACTCTCCCGGGGAAAGTTGTTTCAGCGTTGCTTTCAAAAAGTAGAGCAAGTTGACTTGACGTTTGCACGTGCACAACTGGTCATCTTCGTGACCCTTTACAATTTCACGAGTGGAAAACGGAATTTACTTCCTGCGTATGCGAACCGGAACCTGGAACCTGTTTAGCGCATTGCATCAGAAGTTGGCAGCTCTTCTTTTTCGTTTTCTCCACTCTCACGAGAATCTTGCCCCTGGCGTGCAGCCATTTACACACCCTCACACACTCTGCCCAGCAGTTTGGGAGGTTGCTGGAGCTTGCCTTTCTTCCTGTGCCTGCATTCTTGAATCCATGCGAGATACTGGCATTTCGGCATGCAGCAAGCTCCATCCTCTTGCACTGCCCTGGCCAAATGTTGATCAAATGGACTCTTACTTCTTTCCCCTGAGTGCTGGGTGGAGCTTTACGAATGCTTCTGGTATGGATGTGGTCGAGTGTTTCCTATATCCCGTGCCCCAGTCTGCATCATCCGTTGCACCTGCAAAGTGCAGGCGTCTTTGGGATTGCAGCCTTCCTAATTCGGTGACGCTGGTGAACCCTAAATCAGATCCATGTCCTGTTAGGAACTGAATGAGTAGAGGAAATCCACCTAACTGTAAGTAGCACTGTCAGAGCCTATGGACTGGAGTGCTGGAGTTAGCTGCCCAGTACACCACTTGCCCACTTGCCTTGCCACCTAGCAAGGCTCACAGCGCTTCTTCTTTTATTAAAGCAATTGGGTTATAGTCTGCCAGCAGGGCAATTATTACCAAAGTTAGCCATGTACCTGTTAGGTGAGTCCGTCTCCTCTGGCTGGTGAGGTACTGTGGGCAAAGGCGCTTTCGATGTAAGAAGAGACCATCATCGTCTGGGCCGTTAAGTCAGTACAGGAGATGTCTAGACTAGGGTCGTTGGTCTCTAGTATATATGAAGAAAGGCAGAAGTAGGGATGATGGAGCGTCGCTTAAGGGGGAGGGGTGAGATAGTCCATGTACCTTCAGGGGGAAACCTTCTAGAGGTGAATGGAATCTCTCTTGAATGATCTGTCAATTGTGGAATTTACGTCTTTTTGTGTAGGGGTGGTCTGTAAATCCGTCAGTTTGTTGTTTTCGTTTGTGTAGTGTTTTTGGAGTGGTATGGAATATGGTGTCGCATTTTGTGTTGATTTTTTCGTTTATCGTGAATTGCCTCCATCATCCCTTTTCACCTTTCTTCTTCTTCGTATATAAAGACCAATGACCAACTTGACTTGACTGGCTAGTACTGACTTAACGGCCAGACGATGATGTCTTTTACATCGAAAGCGCTTTGCTCACAGTAACTCACCAGCCAGAGGAGACGGACTCACTCTAACAGATATTGCTAGGCTTCTTCTTTTCTTGTGTAAGTCGTACTCTAAAGGTTGCCCCTTGGTGAGTACATCTGTTTCATCTCAGCTACTTGAAAATGGATAGGGATAGCATCCACTCACAGTTAATGCTGTACAAGCAATGCATGGGACATACTTCCCCTTTGCACCGCTGAACCTGCTTCCCATGTGCTAGCCGCTACTTCGGTGTATCAGCCCACACCTCCACCCCATATAAGAGGATGGAATTATACAATGCTCATAAGCACCCGAGCGCCATGAACCATTTGCACCGGAATCAGCTGGCCTGAAGTCCACTTTTTCTATGCTGTGCTATGCTGTGCAACACTCATCTTGCCACCTTCCAAGGGGCCACAGGGAACCTTTCTTCTTCTGCTTCGGTGGCACTTATTCGCTACTCTCTTGATGGACACAGCTCCTTCTGCTCGGTTGCTAGAAAGGTGGATTGGGATAACACTCGCCACCACTAGTACTGCCTCCTGAGAAGCTGTTTGAGTACGAGCAAGCCAATACAGAGGGCTGCTAAAACAAATTGCAACACTGTGTACAAAACAAAGCAGACACGATCAACGAGAAAGATCCACTCCGTCAGGGTGAGTCTCGGGTTATTGGGGGTTAGTCGACAGCTTTAGTGGTGAATCGGAAAATTTTCAACTGACAACTGCAGAAACGAGAGTTGCCTTATACTGTCCAGTTTCCTGATGGAGTTGGGCATACGTGCAGTGTTTGGCGATGCTGTGGATCTTCTGTCCATAGGATTACTCTTACGGCCTTGATCAGATTGAGCTGTGCACTCGGATTCCACCGGAGCTTCTTTTTTTATCGGGCAGAGCCACTTGAAGCCAGCTCCGATTAAATCTTGAAGAGGAAGATAGCTGGCTGATGAACAGTGAGAGAGGGGAGCGCATTGCCGCGATCGAGATGGTTAGGAAAATCGGGTCAACCGCGGCGTGCAACGAGGCACTCGGCCGATTCTCTTCTGGACTCTAGAGGCACCACTTCGCTCCTCTTTATCGATACCTGTGGAAGCGCTTGAGTATTAATCGGAACTGAATATTTATTATTGAGGAGACGCCCGAACGATCCATCCTTTAACAATGACGTCCAACGTAAAGGGCTCAGAACCCATGAATCCCTAAGATTAAAGTCTCATGCTCTACTGACGCTTCCACAAAGGGGCTCGGCGCAGTCCTCAGGCAGATCCATGAAGGAGTTGAGCACCCAGTGGCCTATGCAAGGTTGAGCACTGAACAAGGCAGAGTCAAATTACTTACAAGAGCTCGAACTCCTCGCTGTATTTACGATTTACGATCCCACACGCAGACCATGCTCCCTGCGCTACTTACACCAAATGAAGGACACCACAATTCTCGTCTGCTTCGCTTCATTCCTAGTCCTCGAGGAGTACACGTATACCGCCAATACATACCAATAAAATAACCGGCTGGGAAATACTAATTGTTACTGGTGTTTCCTTATCAAATTAGGAACTCTTCCTTAACGCTCATTAGGAAGCCACATCGGCCGATAGCCACCGGAGAACACTTATCTCCCCGATATAAACTATAATAGCGTGACTTATAAGCTGCTTTTTGAAGCGTTAATGCTAATCCGTTGATCTGGTACTTTGCAGGACATCAGCAAAGGTGTTGAGATTCTTGGATCTCAGTTACAACAGGGCTGGAGAACGTTCCTCTCGACGCATTGAGGCATCTGAAAGCTCTGGATTGGCTCTCTACTTGCTCCGGGTAAAGCATTTTTTTGGTTTACTACGAGAAGATACCTTCAAAATTCTTGAAGATTAGGTTCACGTATTTATTGCTTCAACTTTTATGATGATCAACAAGTGCAACGCATCACGTTGCAGTACATTATTTTCATAAACGGCTGTCACACGAAAACTTCCTAGTTGGAGTTTCACACTCTTAAAGACTCCACTTCACGTTAACGTTGATGAAAACCTCATTTAGTATAACACCATCGCAGTAATATATCGAAATGTACTAAAATAGAACAAAGATATATAACTAAATTCTTTTGAATGATGAAAGGTGTACTCAAAACCACACAATGTGGTGTGTACACTATCGAGGCCTATAAGACAGCATTCCCTGAAGCTGTGTAATATGATACTGGCTGGTAGACTGGATTATTGTGTGCATGGATGGAAAATGGAGAATGAAAATGATGAAATGGAGATGAAACCATGCTGCGGTAGATGAATGGGCACATGTAATGGCTAGCGAGACGGAATCCTCCTGACAGGAGTTTTTCCTAACATCCATGAACTTGTTAGAAAAAAGTGGGATGAGTGAGTTCCTCACAGAAATGGCTCCCACTTATTTTCTCTCAAAGATTTGGCGTCCTGCACGTTTTGAGAACCTCCGGTGAGGCAAGGAAGAAAACGACAAACCATGTTCTGGTCCCCTGTAGTGTCTACAGCGGCGAACAACGGTTCCTGGAAGGGCAGCCAAATCTTCCAGCTTTGACTAGTTGATCTCCGTTTGACGCTCACCGCACAGAGTGAATAGTTGAGATCAGATGGAATATCAGATTACGAACTCTTCCCTGATGGTGGTCTTTCTGATGGATTCCCCATGATTCCCCATGGTAGCTTAATGTATTCGCATTATTGCGTGATAGTTTGAAAGCGCTTGATGGGTTTTGGCCCCGATCTCGCGCCCGACTGAGTATGTGCTGGTCAGTTCTTCCCTAATTGGCGTATGGCTCACAGTCAGTCCCCAATATGAGGCTCTTGAGAGGAGACCTTCCAACAAGGCGTTCTGGGAGTGCTGACTCGAGGACTGAGCCCAGTGGGCACCTTCTCGATCGTTCACCAGTCTAAGGCATGTACGAATCTCAATCGTAGCAGTTCTATTCGTCAGGTAATGTGTGCTGAGCAAGTACAGGTTACGAGGATTCTATCTTTAAGCTTACGGAGGAGCGCTGGCCATTGTAGGTTCGATGTCAATGGTAACTTGCGTTCAATACTGCTACCAGATCAGGGAAAACTAAGCCAGGCCAGTGTTGGCCTGCTGGCCTGCCCGCTTAATGGAGGAGTCGTTCGAATCAAGTCTTCAGCTCCTAGTCAATCGACAGCACTGGCACACGAGGGAGAGTAATGCCTCTTCTGAGGAGGGGGAGTAATACCTTTCCTAGGGTCCTCTCTTTGCGCAAAGACCACGCCCCTTTGGGCGACCAACTTGTCCGCAACAAGCGCAGCAGCCTCTCTCCATTGGAGGGAGCTGTGCTCTTGCTCCAACGTCCAGGTATAGAGGGCAGGCAAAGAGGACGTGGGTCGTGCACTCCGTGATCCCACTCCTCCACACAGACAATGATATGTGTAGGCATTGCCCCGTGGTGTTGGAAAGGGTGCCTAGCTTTACAGCCTTTACCCCTCTCCAGCAAGCACCACTCATACTCTCTAGGGGGATTTCCAGCAAAACCACGGTCCCCATGGGGCCAATCCCATGTGGCTTCACAGCCGACAGCGCCACACCCTAGAGGCTCCACGCTGCTGGCTGCAGGCTGAAACCCCATGACACCCATTCTATGTGGCTGCACCTTGAGCAGCCTAAGGACTCTGAATGGGTGGTAGCAGGCCCCCAGTGCCGGAATAGCCAAAAAGAGGCGGCGTTCTACCGGCACCTACGCCTTTATCTCCATGGGGGGTGCATGGCTGGGAAGATGGCCTGACACCCTTCTCCATTGGACTTGCACCTACACCAGCCACGGCGAGAGAAGGGTGTCAGGCCGTCTTTATGGCCTGAACTGCGATCCCCAGATCCCCATTCCAATGTGACAGACTACTCATATTCGGGCCGCCTCTGTCCGCGACCCACCCATCTCACTCTATCCTAACACCTAACACTAACCTACACACTCACACATCCATTCAACCCTTAAATACATTCACACATTTTCCTGATGGCGGACTACTCGATATCTCATCCCCCTGGATCCATCCCTACACTACCTATCCTACAAAACACTAACACATATATACACAACACATACATTCACACACATTCACTCATATACATGATCCAGTCCCTTAAGCTACATTTATGAGCACTGGCGGTCCTGGGATGGGCTACTTGATATCTCGGACCATCCCTGGCACCACCCACTCAAGACCACACTAACACATAACACAAACACACAACCTAAACACCTACTCCTGGAGGCCCTGCACACATTTCTTACCTTACCACTTCCCTATCGCTTTAAAACTCTTTTCACCGAACCATTTCCACCATATAAAACTTCCTTGTTCCCCAACCATATTCGTATCTTCACTTTGGCTTCACTATTCCCCATTACCTCATTCCTCGCTCCTATTCCTTTATCCTGCATGGTTGCTGACTCCACTGTGTCGAGCTCACCACACTTGCACAGCCCGTCCATCACCAACCCGAATCCAAGAAGCTTCTCTCTGAAGTCCCCGTGGCCAGTGACGAGCTGGGAGGTATAAAAACCAAATCTCAGCCAGCGGGCCTCGAACCTTTGCCGTACCTATGGCAGCCACGTATGCGTCTATCTTCCTTCTACGCTGTTCTCCCATCTCTTCCTGCCACTCATCGATAACTAGCTTATCGACGAGGGCTTTCCTTTCCTTCCCTCGGTTTCTCTTTCTCCCCATGTCACCTGTACTTGCGTCCTCAGCCCGGTAGCCTGCCCATCTCCTCTTCACATCGAGGTCGATGGGTGGCTCTGGCTACGACGCACAGGGCATCAGAGGAGACTGTCCAGTAGGCCTTCACCATTCCTATTAACATTTTCCTTTGCCCACTCGCCAGTCTCCTCCTCGTGTGGGCATTCAACTTGTCCACCATACTCCGGACGCATACGTTAACACTGCCACATACATCCCTCTATATATGCCACCGTCGTAGGGCTACTCTACCCACAGCCCATTCTTCCCTAGCCATCCTTACCATCCGATAAAACTTATCACTTGCTTTCCCTATCACATACTCCACATGCTTCCTGATCGTCAACCCAGAACCCCATACCATTCTTAAATACTTAATCTCCTTTACCATTCCTATCCTAACTCCTCCATAGAATAGGCGTGGTGGTCTTTTCTCGTCAAACTTTCCTGGCAACATCATAAGCTTAGTTTTTCCTTCTGAAACCCTCATTTTACTTTCCTCGCACCATTCCATTATTACTCCTAATATCCTATTTCCTTTTTGTTCCAACTCGGCCCTCGAGTTTCCTTCAACGATCACAACTCCATCAACCGCGTACGCTACCATCTCAAAACCTTCTCCTTCCACTTTTCCTATTAACCTATCCATTACCTTTTTCCAGAACTAAGGGCCGAGTACTGATCCTTGAGGGCATTCCATCGTCATTTTCCTTTTCACTATTTCTCTTCCTAATCATACTTCACTTGTCCTCACACAGACAATCGTCAAACTAGAAAGAGGAACAGCGTATTAAAGGTGCCATGCCCAGATGGACCACCACAAAGGAGGAGTGCCACTACGTTATCCTCGGGCAGTTACAGATGGAGGGGAGGATAGAGTGAAGACTCTGTACAGCGTAGTCCAGCATGAGGTGCAGCAGAGGGGCGGCCAGCAGCACCTGAAGGGCGAGATGGGGCATGGACTGGGAGCATGGCCAATAGGAGGTCCAAAACACCTGTACTAAAAACCTACGTGAAGTTTAGGGAACGCCTCAAGCCCCCAAACAACTCCTACAATTGAAAAATAAAAATTCTCGAAACACAAAACCGAACAAAGATAAACGTAAGTCCGTTCGGAAGCAAAATGCAAGTAACGATTTCTCTCCTGTTTCAGGAACAACATCTACACCCTCGGGATCGAAGTTGACTGGGGCGGTTTGCGCCACTCAATTTCGAAAATCTTCTTGGGCGAAAACGACCTGAGGGACTTGGGACCGGACTCTCCCTTAGCTCACTGCAAGCGCCTTCAATCCGTCAATCTGGATAGCAATAAATTTATGATCTTGGACGCTGGAACGCTTCCTCCCAACGTGCAAACCCTCAGCGCCTCCAACAACATCATCAAACGCTTCCCGACCGAACTGATAGACACGTTGAAATCCTTGTCGTGGCTTTACTTGCAGAGACAATTACATCGACTCTTTGCCTCAGTACAGTTTTCGGTATGCCAAAAATTTGGATAAAGTGGACTTGGGAGACAATTTGTTAAAAAACCCTCCCGGCGGATGTTTTCAACGACACGATGACGATACGAGACCTCAATTTGGATTATAATCTCTTCAACGCCCTTCTGAGCGCGGCTTTCAAAGGGCTCAACGTCGGTAGAATTTCGATATCTATGAACAAATTGAGTCCGTGCACGACAAGGCGTTCGAAGGCGTCGGCAACGTTTTGGAGTATTTGGATTTAGGTGGGAACAAATTGCAAAAATTTCCGAAAGCCCTGAGCCTTTTGACGAAGCTGAAATATTTGTACATACCGTCGAACAATTTGAGCGAAGTGCCGAGCGACGCGTTTTCGTCATTCGCGGACTCTTTGAACGCCCTGTCGATGGCGAGGAATAAGCTCGAAGATTTGCCGTCGATGGCGTTGAAAAAGTGCGTCAATCTGGCTCATTTGAACTTGGGCTATAATTTCATTCGAGAAGTGACCGACGGAGAGTTTACGGGTTGGGGAGAGATTGGACACTTTGCTCTTGATGAATAACAGATTGAGTCAAATACACGGTCACACTTTCAAGCACACGCCCAACCTCAGGAGCTGTCTTTGTCTTTCAACAAACTTGCCGAGTTAGACCTGAGCGCCTTCGTCGACGTTGCCGCCAGTTTGGAAAACTTGGAAATTAGTTTCGGTTTGTACCAAGAGGATTTTCCGGACGAACCCCTTCGACCTTTGGGCTCTCTCATGTGGTTGGCGTTGGACAATAACAACTTTCGCGCCATTTCCGAATACTCCCTACGACCTTTTCGACATTTAAGGTACCTCAATTTGGACGGTAACCGTATCCCCAAATTACCCGTTGGAATTTTCAACCCCGAAATACACAGATATTTGAGCGACATTCGAATATCGTACAATCATTTGCAGGATATCAGCTCGTACATGTTCGACGGATTGGAAGAGCTCAGAGCGTTGTCTCTCGTTGGTAATCACCTTCGAAGGAATTGAACCGAACGCATTCAAGAATCTTACGAACAAAGTTTCCATATTGTTGTCCCAGAATAAAATTTCGAGGATAGACTCGAGAGCGTTCAGCGACATTCCGCGTCTTTTCAAGTTGGACCTGTACGGCAACGAACTTCAAGAATTATCATTAGCGTCGTTCCACAACGTCACCAATATAGAGTTTCCCATGATTCTGAATCTATCCAGGAACCACCTCAACGCGTTGATCGTTCCATCGTATAACGAAGTCACCAATAACGTCTTCGTCCACACCGTCGACCTAAGTTTCAACGCTTTGAACGAAGTCCCCAAAAGATTTTTCGAGTCTATCGGGTCAGTTTTGAAAAGAGTCAACCTCGGTTACAATCACATCACCAAGCTCGACGAGTCGGCATTCGGCGCTTTGGATCATCTCGAAGTGTTGAACCTCGCTCACAACAGTCTCGTCAAATTGAGAAAACGGGCGTTCGTCGGAATGTTAAAGTTGCAAGTTTTGGACTTATCACATAATCACATCGATCAGTTGCATATGGAACAGTTCAAACATTTGTCGAACCTACGCGTCATGGATTTGTCATTCAATCATTTGAGGTCGATACCCCGGGACGCCTTTCAAAACACGAAAATCGAGAGAATCGATCTGTCGAACAACGATTTTCTCGTTATGCCCAGCGGATCTCTGGGAGAAGTGGGATTCACTCTGAGGCTCCTCGACATTTCCCACAACCACATCGAGCATCTCGACAGCACCGTTTTCCCCGAAACTCCCCACTTGACTAGCTTGAATTTGTGCCACAATCGCATCACGCTAGTCCCGGATAACGTTTTCACCAGCGTCGGGGGTCTTTTGAGGCTCGAGTTGTGCGGAAATAAGCTTCGAGCGAACTTCAAAGAGGTGTTTCATTACCTTCAAGACCTCAGGCACCTGAATTTAGCCAATACGGGTATATTGACTCTACCTTTTCTCCCGCTACCTAATTTAGTGGGACTGAACGTCTCTCACAACGCCATTACCGATCTTCCAGTGTCAATCGTCACGCTTCTTCCGAGTTTGCGAGAGTTGGACGTCAGTCATTGCAGCTTCACGAGCGCGCCCTCTGCCGCCTGGACGAAGCTTCTTTCTCTCAAATCTTTGGATTTGTCGTACAACCCGATAAAAGTGAGCCCATTTCCTCTTCTTTTTTTTTGGCGCTAACCTGCCGCCCTGTTATTCTGTTTATGCGGGTTTTCTTTTGCGAAGTGTCTCAGGGCCCTGGACGCAGCGAGGCCTCTTCATTCGGCAAATAAAATCCTTCGAACGGTCGGTTTGTTTGCTCCGACCCGGAGGGGAACTTTTAGTTGCTCTATTCGCCTCGGAGTTTACCTTTCTCATGCGGTTTGTTGAGGGGAAGAACGAGATTCCGCTCTCCAGTCAAATAGTCGACCTGTATAACTCGGAGTGGGGTTCTGACAAACCGACAATGCCTTTATTTCATCCCTTCCCAAGTGTGGCTTTCCCTTAAAAAAATCATGATCTCTGAACGATTATAGTGCAAAAAAACGTTCATTTCAAAATAACATTCTTTTTGCCGAAAACGGTAATTGGGAGCCTGATGATAGCGTTAATTAACTTATTTAGAAGCTTCCCTTTCAATCGTTCAGGAGCCCTGGAATAAACTCGCCCTCTTTATTTGTTTAATTAAGTCAAAAGGCCCAACCAAATTAAAATTTATCTACTTATATACATACGGTACTAGCCCACTAACAAAAGAAATGAAGTCAATAAAGCGATATATACAGAAGGCAAATTATGGCTAAGGATGGTGGAGAAGGGAAAAATCCAGAAAACAACCGACAACACACTCAGCCACTACAGCCGTTAAGTCTAGTGCCATTAGGAAGAATGAAAGCTAACATGAAAGAAGATTTGATATTTGACAGAGGAGAGCAGTGATGGAAGAATGTTGCTAACGGGTTAACTTAATCAAGAATTGATCAAATCATTTACCACTCAGTTCATTTGAACTTGGTCAAACAACACTTTACAGCAGCAGGAAGCGGTAGCGATTACAGTTCCGGAATTTATTGTACTGCTCGTACTCATTCCAAGAACCATTACTGAGCAATTGGTACACAGATAGTTAATGAGGCTGTAAGCACACATTTTTTGAAGAAGTATAGTAATTAATTTTGCAGAGTTATTGGGTAAAAACTTTTAGAACTGCTAGTAAGCGAAACGGCAGTATTTGAAATTCAGGAATTTCTGGAGTGAGCCCCATGTATCTCATGAGCATTTTTAAACATCCACCCTATAGGTATTGGATTGGACTACAATACCAATTTTTATTAGACGTTCTGGTAACATTTTAGCGGAGTTTATAAGGAAAAAACCGCGCTAAAAACGCTTTTGGTCGAAAATTTTGATAATTTATTGTGCTGCTCTCGTCATTTTCCCACAATTGAGAATTTTATGGTATAATGATCTTATTAAGAGCTATGTACATAAAAAAATTTCCCACGAATGGGAGTTTTATAGTATGATTGTCGTATTAAGAGCAATCAATATAAAAAATTTAATCAAAATCGTTAGAGCCGTTTTTGAGAAAAAAAATTGGTGTTTTGATCACTGTGATAACTATAGTTAACTTTGGATGGATTTTGTCCATACCTTTATTTCTACGTCCCATGGTAACCTGTAGGCTTAACATCAAGTTTCAGCTGATTTGGTTCGGTTGTTTTCTCTGAAAACCGCGCTAAAATCGAATTCGCCGAAAGTTTTGGTAATTTATTGTGCTGCTCTCGTCATTTTCCCACAAATGAGAATTTAATGATATAGTAACCATATTGGGAGCTACCCATATAAAAAGTTTAATCAAAATCGTTACAGCCATTTTTGAGAAAAAAAATATTTGGTGTTTTGATCACTATGATAACTATGGTTAACGTTCGATAGATTTTGTTCATACCCTTATTTTGGCGTCCCATGGTAACCTGCAAGCTAGATATCAAGTTTGAGTGGCTTTGATACGATGGTTCTCTCAAAAAAATCGTGTGGATGGTTGACAAGTGGAGAGTGAAACGGGAACTTTTGCTGCTTTGGGCTGAACTCCGTGCGGATCTCACCACAGAACGAGAACTTGCTGCTATCGACGTATGGGCGTTGGAGATATTGCCAGCGAGATGGAAATCCTATAAGTTCTTCCCCAACATCCGTGAACGTCTGTTAAGGAAATGGGTTGAGCCAGAGCACTGGACGAGCCAGCTCCCCACAGGACATGGTGACTTCCATGTACAGCTCCACTTCTTTTCTTTCAAAGACTCTTCATTTGCGCCTCCAGCGCGGAGGAAACAAGAAACCACGTGCTGCTCGACTGTAGTTTCTACAACAGTGAGCGACGGTTGTTGGGAGGGCAAACGAACTTAGCAGCATTGACTGCTACAAAGCAAGCCTATAACCATTTAGCAAATTTGGCGAAGAAGGTGATGGCAAAGAAACGTGTTCATTGTTGATCTGTCCTTTTGAAACTTGCCACCCAAGTTAATA
Source organism: Pachypeltis micranthus (assembly GCA_020466155.1). Classification (NCBI taxonomy): domain Eukaryota; kingdom Metazoa; phylum Arthropoda; class Insecta; order Hemiptera; family Miridae; genus Pachypeltis; species Pachypeltis micranthus. The sequence continues at coordinate 11,406,260 of CM035782.1, read as the reverse complement.
GGTAGTTCAGGTCCGAAATCAGATTAAGAACTCCTCCCAGACGGTACGGGATTCCACAGGTTTTCACCGGGAGACTGGCTAACAACCAAATAGTCAGAGTTCGGTGGATGCTGCAGAGGTCGGCCTCGTGCACATTAGCGAAACCGCAACTGCCATGACTGATATAACCCCTCGTCGAGGTTTTAGTCATGAAATACGGAAACAGACCTGATGTTCGTGTGATTACTTCGTAATCTGTCATTAAAATGTTGTTTGTTGTCGGCGTGTCAGTCACAAGCCACACAACAACACTCCCACAAATTGTTTCTGCCGTGAAAAACGAAAAACAAACCTTTAATCAGCTCACCTCGAAAGCTCAGTTGAAATTCGTCAATATATACCGAAGGCGCTCGCCATCTGAAAAAGAAACGATAAAAGTGGAGAAGATGAGCAACCTTTTGTATAGAAACTGAGCCGCCATTAACGAATAAGTCAAACCTAAAGACGTTTACTTACTCGAAGAGGTGGTCGAATGAAAATACCGTTCGCTTCTCAATATTTCGTACAATTCAACTCCACTCCGCGAGTAAAACGCATTCCGAAATTGAAAGTACGCAGTTTAATGTCTCCGCGAGGTAAAATAATAAGTTTCACGAGACGAATGAACGAACACTGATTTCGCGTTCCACGGAACCGGAGCGACTGCATCTAGGCGGCTGACCGTTAGCGAACAACAACAACAATCGACACAACTCGAATCGGTATCGACGGATTTTCCGCCTAATTTTGTGTATGTTTATTTGTTACGGTCTGTTTATTCGAGAATTAAGTTGGATGAAGGAGAAATTAAGGAGATCGAACAAAACGGCAACGTTTCGTTTTGTGTCACGTATTGAGAAGTTTCAATGCGCGTTTAATATTGAAGTAAACCTCCCGCGTGAAATGTACAAAACCCTTCCTCCACTGTTTCCCGCTACCGATCCGGTCGGGAGGTTGTAAGCAAAATTCGCTATTTATTTACATTTGAAGCTATAACAGTGAACTAGTATCATCGATTTATTGCGTATTCGTCGAATTTAGCCGGTTTAGTTGAGATTTGTCGTATTCCCATTCGCGAGTTCAGATGTAAGTTGACCGTTGTCTTTTATTCAATAATCGAGCCTTGAGGTTATTATTCGAACCTGTTACCCTGCGGATTTCAGTACTTTTCAATTCGATCATGATTGTACGAAATCCTAAACGTTACATGTGAAAAGGTTATCGTAAAGATTCAAATATTGAGGATGAGGTGCGTTGCAGTGACGATGTTATTCGATCTGGTTGGCTTTTCAATCCCAATTGGACGATACCAAACTCCGCCTTTCCTGCCAATGAGTATAATTCCAAACTTCTACAAACGATCGGCGCAAGTTTACTGCCTCACTAACGGTTCCAACAAATTGAACTATACTTTTTACTTTCCTTGGCTCTACGAAATAGAAAGGAAAGTTATGTAATCGGCTGAAAAAAAAAAGTTGAGTTCTCTTCAGTTCTTTACGTTTCAGAACCCCCTGAGTCCGAAAAACACTATTTGGGAAAATGGTCTGTGTGTCTGTGAACGATTTTTAGAGAAAACCACCGTACCTAATCAGCTCAAACTTGATATCTCGCCCACAGGTCATCATAGGACGCCAAAATAAGGGTATGAACAAAATCCTTCGAAAGTTAACTATAGTTATCATAGTGATCAAAACACCAAATATTTTTTTACTCAAAAATGGCTGCAACGATTTAGATTAAATTTTTTATATGGGTAGCTCCCAATATGGCTACTCTATCACAAAATTCTCATTTGTGGGAAAATGACGAGAGCAGCACAATAAATTATCAAAATTTTCGACGAAATCGATTTTAGCGCGGTTTTTAGAGAAAACAACCGTACCAAATCAACTGAAACTTGATGTCTAGCCTACAGGTTACCATGGGACGCAAAAATGAGGGTATGAACAAAATCCACCGAAAGTTAACTATTGTTATCATAGTGATCAAAACACCAATTTTTTTTTTTTCTCAAAAACGGCTTTAACGATTTTGATCGAATTTTATACATAGATAGCTCTTAATAAGATTATTATACCATAAAATTCTCAATTGTGGGAAAATGACGAGAGCAGCACAATAAATTATCAAAATTCTCGACGAAAAGCGTTTTTGCCACGGTTTTTTCCTTTTAAACCCCGCTGGAATGTTACTAGAATGTTAAAAAAAGAGTCGTGTTGTAGTCCAATCCAATACTTTCAGGATGAGTGTTTTAAAACGCTCATGAGATACATGGGGCTCACACCAGAAATTCCTGAATTTCAACTACTGCCGTTTCGCTTAATACCAGTTCTAACAGTTATTACCCAATAACTCTGCAAAAGTGATCACTATCCTCCTTCAAAAAATTTGTGTTTACAGCCTCTTTAATTTCTGTATACCAATTGCTCAATATAGGTCCTGCAATGAGTACGAGCAGCACAATAAATTCCATAACTGTAGGCGCTACAGCTTCCTGCTGCTGTGAAGTGTTGTTGACCAAGTTCAAAGGAACTGAATGATAAATGAATCGATTAAATAGAGTTAGCCATGTAAAAAGTGAATTGACGTAGAGCTAAGGAAAGTTGTGTGTTGCCACGCATCAGATATTCGTGAAGGCAGCTCCAAGAAAATGAGCTGCAACATAAAATCGCTAGTGACACAATAAATTATCAAAAATTTAGTTCAGCCTTTTCTTCAGAAATCTCACTCGTTTGACGCTATAAATCTAAATACTAGTAAACTTCGTATCGTTTACACGACCTAACTACTATGGAACGACGAAAATGATGATGTTCAGGCGCCTGTGGGCAATTTGGACGAGCTGACGGCTGTTTGGTGTGAGACGCTGACTGTCCCGCGAGTTCTTTCAATTAGTAAACTTTGGCTCACAATAATTACTGTGATTTCACAGATCTAGATGTCCCGTAACGTTTCAGGTTGTGAAAAATTCGAGCAACGAGTAGCGTAAATCTAACTGCAGTGTGCGAATTCCGTCTTCATAATTCTCGCATGAGTTTTACATATGTGTAACTGAGGACAAAAAATGCCAAAAGAATGCGGAGGAATGAATGGCATAATTTTAATTTTAAGGAGGTATGTACAATTGCGGAAAAAGAAAGAGTAAAGGGGGTAGGAAAAAAAAAGAATTATGGGGAGGAAGAAGTTTATACCACTGTAGAAAGAGAAAGGGAAAGGAGGGTGGAAGGAGTGAGACGGCGGGCTAATGGCGGTGTAACTGGATCCTTTGGCTCCCTACAGCTATGCTCGGCATTTCGCCCTCTGCTACCCTTCAAAGAGGTCAGGAATAAGGGAGGGTATTACCGACACTGAAGCGACATTTTCAAGCTTTTGCCAGAGGGAGCTCAAGTTCTATTCTCGTAGTCTAAAAGTAATCTCTATTTTTACTATTGCTTTTACGCCACCGGGCCTCGGCTCGGATGCTGGAGAGTGGAGTCTGAAGCAATATAAAAGACACGTACATCAAGCTTCAGACGGAGGCTTTTTTTTTTTTCTTTTATGACTTCGGTAATTTGAAACAGGTGCAGGTTGGCATTTCAACTTTACCGCGGTGAAAATGGTTGGGAGTCGCGAAAGACGGCACTTTTTTTATTACTTTCAAAGTGGTCAGTGATACGCCCTGTTTAAAATTCATCAATTTCCCGAGGTCTCCAGTGGCCATTTCAGGCTTTCTCCTCTGGTGGCGTTGCAGTGCAGTCTAATATTCGATGCGACGGATTTACGGCCATCCATTTCCAAATCCATCAACATTTGGCTGTTAGGAGGGGTTAAGTAAGATCCAAAGCCAGCGAACGAGGCGCTAAAAGGTTTGTCGGTATATAAACTCGGAACGCACTTCGCCATTGAGAACGTTTTCAGCGCCAGTCGCAATACGGTTATTCTTGCCCATATTCTCGTGTTTGGGATGAGCCTATTGTGCCAGTCCTAATGTCTCCCAGGTCGCTGCTTAAGGGATTATTAAGTGGCCTATTTCCTGCAAGAGTCTTGGAAGTTGGAAAAGTTGTACCATACTCTGGGTCTGCACGACTGAGGGGTGTCGGCAATGCTCATGGCATACACTCGTTTGCTAATTTTGCAGTGTCCTGTGGTGATCTCAGTATCTGCCTTAGGTTCTTCTTTTCCATCATCGGAAGGCAACGTCTTATCTCAGATGTTGGTCCGGCGATAAAGCATTTAAAGTGCCTCACTTCCACAGCGATCCAGACAGTCTGATGCTTACTCCTGGCATATTTTCTCACCATCCTATTGACTTGATGTGCCTCACAGTGGGGTTCAAGAACGTACTCGGGGCAGCTATCTATGTGGCCTAGCCATGTACGCCTAACTGAGCATGGCATAGACCGAGGTTATGTATGGGTGAAGCAGGTGGATGGCCTTACTTTAGTACAGTAGTTAAGTCAATGGCACTCCTGGGATGAGTGACGTCAGCCCCCTCCCCTCACCACCTTATGACACGACGCCTTACCCCCACCCCTCACAACCTTATATGCCCCCCTCCCCCCCCGCATTGCTTCATCACGTCCCCCCCCCTTCACGTATCATCGTGTAACTTCATACCCCCACTATTGTCGCAACTTCAGAGTGGATCAGCACAAGCGACGTCATACCCCATCAATTATTGCGCTAACTTATAAGTCCCCCCCCCCCCACATCTTTTTCCCACAGCAGTACACGTGTTCACGCTAAATAAATCTCGATCATGCGCAAAAACTGTGATGGTACACTCCTAGCAAGCATTGCATTGTATTGATTCGATTTATCGTTATAATTGTGAAATACAGTTTCCACCCTCGTAAATGGGTTTGATAAAGTTTAAAAATGAACAATAACGCAAAATAAATTTTGAATAATAATAAAGTTTAACGCGTAAAATTAAGTTTTTGCTTCGAAATTATATCGGTTCAAAGACAAAAATGAATTAGGGCAATAGATAGACGTGACAATAATGAACCCCCAGGCAAGCAAAGAGCATTAAAATACTCGTACGTTCCCGTACTTGATAAGATTGATCGTTATTATTCCGAAATAAAGTTTCCACCCTCAAAAATGGGCTTTCAAAGTTTTACAAATTTGCAAGAATTGTTAACGTAACTCGGGTAAAAAGTACGGCCAAAAACCCTAATAATGTAATATCTCCGTTCAACATATATATACAGAAATAATTATAGAACGAAATGCTGGTATGGGTGACTAAAAGACACTCCATTAAGATTTATCACATCTGGTGAAGAAGTTACCCTGGAATTTACGGAAATGTTAGAAAAAACGTTATTTTTGACACATTTTGATTTTTATCTCTGTTCAATGGACCGTCACAGGAACATTTATTGAGAAGAATATGTAGGTATTAACTATTGGAAAACATCCTGTGAGTTTGGTGAAAATAGCTGAAGCGGTTTTGCCAAAAAGCGTAAAAAACCTATTTTTGCTTCAGGGGCCCATATCTATGTTCACCGTATTTTCATGGAGATATGTATGGAGATGAAAAGTTAGGTATTGATTAGGAGAAGATAATTTGAAAGTTTAATCAAAATCGTTAGAGCCATTTTCGAGAAAAATGCGAAAAACCCTAGTTTTTGGTACATTTTCTCCCCCACCCCCCTTCCCGTCGGCCGAAATCGTCCATAACCTTATTTTGGTGTCTAAAATATCTGGTGCGTCGCAACACACAACTTTCCTTAGCTCTACGTCAATTCACTCGCGTAAATGGCTTTTTTTCTACTTACTCAATTCATTTATCACTCAGTTCATTTGAACTGGGTCAAAAACGCTTTACAGCAGCAGAAAGCGGTAGCGCTTACAGTTCCGGAATATTAGGGCTGCTCGTACTCATCCCCGGACCATTATTGAGCGAGATATCAAGTTTGAGTGGATTTGGTACGATGGTTCTCTCTAAAAATCGTTCACAGACACAATGGTCTATTTTCCCAAATAGTGTTTTTCGGATTCAAGGGATCTGAAACGTAAAGATCTGAAGATAACTCAATTTTTTTTTTCAGCCGATTACATAACTTTGCTTTCTACTTCGTAGAGCCAAGGAAAGTAAAAAATCGTGTTTACAGCCTCATTAATTTCCAGTGTACCAATTGCTCAATAATGGTCCTGGAATGAGAACGAGCAGCACAATAAATGTCGGAATTGTAAGCGCTACCGCTTCCTGCCAAGCGGACCAAGTTCATACGAACTGATTTAATAGAAAAAGCCATGTAGAAAGTGAAGTGACGTATAGCTAAGGAAATCTTACTTCGTCTAGCTGAGGGAAGTAAAAGGAGCTGGAACTTGCTGAAAATATTTAATTTTTTTGCTCTGCTCGTTCGTTTCCTTCCCAAAGAAAAAGGAAAACGACGCGGTTTCGGCTTCTTGTATTAGGAGCTCAGAGTCTAAGAAGAGCTCCTTTCATTTCTCCCGCAAGAGCTCGCGATTCTCCCTCTCGCTTCGCAAATTGTCAAGTTGGCTCAAAACGTCTAGCGTAATTGTTGTATTATCGACAACGGCGTTTCAATTCCGGAGTGTGTTTTTTTTTAGCTTTTTAACAAAAACGTAATGATCTGAAGAAGAAAAAGGGGGTTTTCAGTCAATTACATAACCTTCTTTCATAGTTCTTAGGTCTAAGGAAAGTAAAAAGCTTCATTTGACGTTGGTCGTCGGAGCTGCACCGATTTAAGGAAAACCAACCATCAAGCTACTGAAAGAACCAATTTGATTTCCAGGAACAGGTTGCAAGTTGACGGAAAGTACCTTGCCGAATATGTCAACTATGCTGGGTACGTAAATAGTAAAAAAAAGGATAGTAATTACTTTTGCAGAGTTATTGGGTAAAAACGTTTAGAACAGGTAGTAAGCGAAACGGCGGTAGTTGAAACTCAGGAATTTCTGGAGTGAGAAGCAGTTTTTAAACACTCACCCGTTAGGTATTGGATTGGACTGTAATACCAATTTTTTTTAACATTCTACAAAAATTTCAGCGGAGTTTATACGGAAAAAACTGCGCTAAAAACGCTTTTCGTCGAAAATTTTGATAATTTATTGTGCTGCTCTCGTCATTTTCCCACGAATGAGAATTTTATAGTATCATTGCCTCAATGAGAGCTATCAATATAAAAAATGTAATTAAAATCGTTAGAGCCGTTTTTGAGAAAAAAAATTTGGTGTTTTGATCACTATGATGACTATAGTTAACTTTCGGTGGATTTCGTTCATACCCTTATTTTGGCGTCCCATGGTAACTCGTAGGCTAGACATCAAGTTTCAGCTGATTTGGTACGGTTGTTTTCTCTAAAAACCGCGCTAAAATCGATTTCGTCGAAAGTTTTGATAATTTATTGTGCTGAATTTTGTGGTAGAGTAGCCATATTGGGAGCTACTCATATAAAAAATTTAATCTAAATCGTTGCAGCCATTTTTGAGTAAAAAAATATTGGGTGTTTTGATCACTATGATAACTATAGTTAACTTTCGGTGGATTTTGTTCATACCCTTATTTTGGCGTCCTATGATGACCTGCGGGCGAGATGTGAAGTTTGAGCTGATTTGGTACGATGGTTTTCTCTAAAAATCGTTCAAAGACACACAGACCATTTTCCCAAATAGTGTTTTTCGGACTCAGGGGCGTCTGAAACGTAAAGATCTGAAGAGAACTCAAAATTTTTTTTTCAGCCGATTACATAACTTTCCTTTCTACTTCGTAGAGCAAGGAAAGTAAAATAAAAATAACGAACAAAACAAAAAAAGAACCTGCTCAATCGGATGAGCCGTTCTCCCACAAATCGTACTACAGACACACATACACACGGATCACGCGCCGAAATTAGGTTTTTTAGACTCAGTAGGGTCTGAAACGTAAAGATCTGAAGAATACCCAAATTTTTTTTTTGGCCCGATTACTATACTTTCATTCCCTTCGGCTAGCGGAAAGTAAAAATACATTTGCGAATTACCAGCATTATGCATGCAATCGTCCTTTCCCATCGAGCGCATGGCAGCTCAAAGGCCAAAGCATACTAAATCGGCCTATGCGTTCAGGAGGTTGCTACCCCCACCAAGGAGGACATGGGGGCGAAAATCTTGAGATAACAGCCAATTATAATGAGGGGAGCTAATCTCCTCCAACCAATAGATGGTTCAAACGCAATCGATACGATGTAGTCGCTAAATTTAAGCGTTTTGTTTGTTCGACATTGAATCGGTTATCAGTTATTGGTAGTGGGCGGGCGTCATATCATTCGGTTTGAGGGGAGGGGGACGACGTCATATGATAAGGTGGTGGGGTGGGGCGTCATATCATAAGGTGTAGAGAAGTGACGAGGGGGGGGGGGTTGACGTCACTCATCCCAGGAGTGCCATAGACTTAACTACTGTCTACCTTACTCCCAGCCTCTGATTGGAGTCTTTTAATGGAAATTGGAGGACCTTGAGGGCGCCATAAGAGCAGGGGGAGAAAGGGTCCTGGTTTGCGAACATTTCGAACAGGATGGAGTTAGCTGATCCAGGGCTACTATCCCTCAGGAATGAAAACATGCTGAAAACGCTCCATTTGGATGGTATGGGAAGATTTATAGGAATGGCGCCACTTTGAGAGGTGTCTGTATCAACCTGATGCAGTATACCTCTCACCCGTGCGTAAAAATTGGTTCAGTCTCGACAATTTAGTATTTGAATCTTTAATCCTCTATTTTCTGACGATCCTTTTTCATTTCTCAGGTACTTTCGAAGGATAGCATGGCTGGACTTAGCAGGCTGGAGTCGCTCATCATCGATGGTCTCAATTTCTTGGAGAGAGTTGAACACGAAGCCCTTTGGGGATGCCGATGGCTACGCCGTTTAGTAGCTCAATCGTCGCCTAAACTCTCGAACCTTATCGCGCCGTTGCAATTTCTCACAAAATTGACAGTAACCGTCACCGAGAGACGGTTAACGGACCAACTTGAAGGACTTCCGCCGAAGTTGGCTCACCTGGAACTCAGGTAAGCACCTTCGCTATTGAAATACAGAGAGAAATTAGGTTACATAGTGTGTACGAGGAAGGTCTGAAGCGGCACAACGCAGTTGTGAACCTGGTAGTTTACGTGGTGCACTGGACATTTGATATTGAACCATTCAGAATTGCGTGCGCAGCCGTCACTTTGATGAAGGACGTGCCGTTTTCCTGTACTTCTTCACAGAATATAACTTCTTTCCGAGGTATTCCACGCACTCCGAGGTTCGAAACGCCTCGTGTAAACCCGTGTAAACGAGCGGTGCGTAGCAACACGCAACTTTCCGCCACCCCCGTAAGTTCGAACACCAGCTACATAAGCGGGCGCTATATCTTCGTTCAACGCATTTCTACAGAAACATTCATTGAGAACAAAATGTAGCGACTAGTTAGCTCAGAGTACTCCGTAAGTTTGATCGAAATTGTTAGAGCCGTTTTTGAGAAAAGTGGAATATCGATAAAGTACAAATCGACAAATCTCCTTTTCTGAGTTAACTCGGCTTATATCCCCGTTCAACACATATATACAGAAATGTCGGTATGGGTGACTAAAAGACACTCCATTATGATTTATCACGTCTGGTGAAGCAGTTACCCTGTCATTTACGGAAATGTTCGAAAAAACGTTATTTCCGACGCATTTTCATTTTTATCTCTCCTCAGTTGACTCTCAGGGGAACATTTATTGAGAACAATATGTAGGCATTAACTATTTGAAAACCTCCTGAGAGTTTGGTGAAAATCGTTGAAGTCGTTTTACCAAAAAGCGCAAAAAAACCTATATTTGCTTCATAGGCCTATAAAGATATCTCGTTGTGTGTTTGGGAGGTCTTTTCTTCAGCCAGAAGAGGTGGCGAATGCAGAACTTGCGAATATCCTCCGCTTTGTGCGGGGGTGGTGGGGGCGCATAGGTGACGTCACACCGAGTGAGACCAGTGCCGAGGGGCCTGGGGGTGGTGCAGAGGGGCCATGATCTGAGGACCCTTACAGTAGACCCAAGGCTGCAGTGGGGGGGTATCACCTGCATCCACCGTTCCAAAAAAAAAAAAAGTGTGGGACTGTGTCTAGATGGATAACAGTGAGATCTCAATAAATATTGTGAGACAATGTAGCGAAAGTTATCGTTTCTCCCCGGCTTACGCTCATGTCCTGCTCTGCCTCCCGTCGCCCTCACACCACCCGTCATTTCGACTGCTCACATCATGCTAACTGCGTAGCTTCGCCATGGAAATATCGATTGTCGTCGTTGCTTGTTGTCAGGTCGTGCTTCATATCATTTACTGGTATTTTTCAATACTGAGTCAAATCGGATGGGTCACGGTGGTGTGAGACAGCGTCAAGTTTGATAACCATGAAATTATCTGAAATACTGATTGAAACATCACGCATTCATTGGCGACAATCTCGACAAAAACATGAGGTGCTGAATAGGATACGTCCCAATCATGTTGTGCGGGAGAATAATTAACTGCTGTATAATAATTTGCAGCGGATAGTCACAGAAATAGTTGTGAGCTACGAAATGTGGGTTGATTAGCCTGAGAATCTTTATGGAGACCAATATGCATGTATTGATTAGTCGACACGCGGTGAATTTCATTTTCTGCATAAATACTGACATTTCGTTTAGGTACCAAACTGAAGATCGAAGTCTCGGCTAATTTAATCATTATTCGTACCAAACAGAACTGTATCTAAGTATAACTTCATGGCCCAGTGTTGTCAATAATTTACTCAAGTAACATTGGTTGTGATTTCGATTGTGCTAGGGGAGAAGCTCTTCGGGAAATCGAGCCGGGTGCTTTGTCCGGTCTAGCTCGCGAAGCCTACTTGTCCATCAGAGGGACGTCCATCGAAGAGCTGCCTCTTGGTCTTCTCTCAGGGCTCGGTCACGTAACTCACCTCACTCTGGATTTAAGGGACAACAAAGTCACGTCTCTGTCTCCGGACACATTCTACTACAATCAGACCGGTTGGGAGAACGTGGGAACCATGTTGATATCAGGTAAGATTGTTCTTCCAATATTGCTGTGCTTGCTGAACTGTGTTACACAAATAACTCGTACTGCCCTTGAACTCATCTAACGGGCGATACGAGACGCAATCAAGTTCGATCTTGACTCTTTCGTTTAATGAAATACGTGTTTTTTTTCCATTCAATGGGCGCTCTCTGAGCGTAGACCACGCTGTCGGTGAAATTCAAGTACTTCCTCTCAGTCTTTTCACACTGATTACCGCTCTCAACCATCACTCCATTCGCACGATGAATGATTCAGTTGACATCATCATCGCAGACGTTTTTGCGCTCATTAGGTATCTGTGATTCCTCTCATTCATCAGTAGTAGTAGTAGAAGCTGAGAGGCTCACAAATGCGGTTGATGTCTTCTCCTCCTGTGCGCCAATACCCCTTGCGGCTTCAAATGGTGTGCTATAGGGCTCTAACACAGACTTGGTATTTTTGTTTTTGATTTATCTTGTGTTCGGCCCTGGAGTGGCTGTACATTGCTTTAGTTGGGTTCGGACTACAATGGGTATATAAGAAAACCAGAAAACGACAAATCATACGCCAACGACTATGTTTGCAGAGCACTTCCGAGACCCATCTCAATCGATTCAGCATTGAAAACACTGAAAAAATTAATATTTTGGGGACGCTAGGCAATTGACACGGCGAAGCGAATCAAAATGACAAGTGGTTCGAGTGAGGCTGGAGGCAGAGGAGATGAGAGCAGGCCAAGGAGAGAAGATAACTTTCGTCGCATTGTCTCGCGAGTTTCTTCAACTACTTAAATGCACCCCACTATACGTACATTTCATTGTTGTCTATCCAGACGCAGTTCTACACCTGCGAGACCAATCATATTCGACTCAGCATCACAAAATGCCATACGTTTCGAACTAAATCATATTTTCGTGCACATTTATTCGAGTCTTTAACTGCCACAACCCAAATGTGATGGAAAAACTGAGTTTTCGTTGCATCTCCTACTTTGATTGCTGCCAGAATAATTTTTAAAAACGCACGAACAGCGTCTGTTACCAGAACATACCTGTATTACCTTTTTGGTAAACATTTTCTGTAGCTTTCGTTGAAGGGTGGAATCGGCTGTGACACGTCCTCATTTTGACTCATCGAAAACCCCTTGGTTCGTATTAAAGAAAGTTGAATGACTTCCATCGTATGTATATAAATTTACCAAGAAGATAACGGGGAGCACAAATTGAAGTTGAGATGAGCTCGTCTGGGAGCATAAGTTGAAGAGGAATAACTCGAGCATCCAACGTTATTAAGTAATAGCGAGTATCTCTGCTTCGTGATACATCTCCACTTGTGACGCTCGGGTTGCAACCTTCCCGTGGTTTTCCGCGACTCAACTTTCTCAATTCGCGTTCAGTTTGATATGTTTTCGTGTGCTAAATGGTTGTACGTACGAAAAACAATCTTTCAGCCGACGTTACTAGCAACAGTTTTCAGGTATTTACCAAAAATTGAACCACTTTTATTCGAACGATTTAAACTGACGTTGTTAACGTTGACAAAGAAGAAGAGTTAAGGACCCGATTCGGCCGTTAAAGGTGGCGTTAAGAATCAGTTTAAAGGTATTTTGGAGTGTTCGGGAACACGTTTTTGATGGAGATTCGATAATATTCTTGCTGTACACGAAATTACTTATCACTTTATGACCAGTTAGTCTCATCGAAATGCTCGTGTTTGGAGTTATCGCTAAATTGATTATTTGAGACTGAGATGTTTGTTTTATACAGGCAAGTCCTCAAAGTAACATACCTCGAATGAACGTATTCAACCAAGGCATGGCAGTTGCTCTTAGTGCCACCATATGCGATTCCAGTGCTGTCCAGTGTCGTTGATAAGGTTGATGGCAAGCATCAATTTCAATCAAGAGTGTAGGAGCGTTGTGTACCTTTCAAGGAACGGCGCTATCGAGAGGAAGGGCTATTCCAGAGCAATGACATTCTCCCCCTGGAGGGAAGACTTCACTATTTCTCTTCCTTGCCATCAATTTTATCACCGGCACGAAGAGTGAAAGATATAGTACCGGGTGGAGAAGCCAAGTCAAGAGTGCTTTGCTGAGCACAGGACGTCTGCCAAACCTTCCACCAACTGAAGTTTTCTGTCCATGTCTGCCTCTCGAGGAAGCAGGTTGACCCTTCCTAATCTGTAATACACGAAGCGTTTCTTTTCTTCTAGTCTCCTAGCACCTTTCCTCTGTTCACCAACACCTATCTCCTTCTCAACTCTCCTAATTGCATATAACTCTTTTTACTTTCCTTGGCTCTACGAAGTAGAAAGAAAAGTTATGTAATCGGCTGGAAAAAAAATTTAAAAAATTTTGAGTTTCCTTCAGATCTTAACGTTTCAGACCCCCCTGAGTCCGAAAAACACTATTTGGGAAAATGGTCTGTGTGTCTGTGAACGATTTTTAGAGAAACCACCGTGCCTAATCAGCTCAAACTTCATATCTCGCTCGTGGGTCATCATAGGACGCCAAAATAAGGGTATGAACAAAATCCACCGAAAGTTAACTATAGTTATCATAGTGATCAAAACACCAAATATTTTTTTCTCAAAAATGGGTCTAACGATTTTGATTAAAATGTTTGTATTGGTAGCTGTCAATAAGGCAATTATACCATGAAATTTCCATTTGTGGGAAAATGACGAGAGCAGCACAATAAATTACCAAAACCTTCGACCAAATCGTTTTCAGCGCGGTTTTTATAGAAAACAACCGTACGAAATCAGCTGAAACTTGATGTCTAGCCTACAGGTTACCATGGGGCGCAAAAATAAGGGTATGGGCAAAATCCACCGAAAGTTAACTATACTTATCATAGTGATCAAAACACCAATTTTTTTTTGTTCAAAAACGGCTCTAACGATTTAGATTAAATTTTTTATATTGATAGCTCTCAATAAGGCAATTATACCATTAAATTCCCATCCGTGGGACAATAACGAGAGCAGCACAATAAAGTATCAAAATTTTCGACGAAAAGCGTTTTTAGCGCAGTTTTTTCCTTATAAACTCCGCTGGAATTTTTGTAGAATGTTAACAAAAATTGATATTGTAGTCCAATCCAGTACCTGAAGGGTAAGCGTTTAAAAACGCTCATGAGATACGATTCCTGAATTTCAACTACTGCCGTTTCGCTTATTACCAGTTCTAAACGTTTTACCCAATAACTCTTCAAAATTAATTACTATCCTTCTTCAAAAAATTCTTGTTTACAGCCCCATTAATTCTCGGTGTACCAATTGCTCAATAATGATCCTGGAATGAGTACCAGCAGCACGATAAAATCTGGAACGTTAAGCGCTACCGCTTGCTGCTGCCGTAAAGTGTTGTTTGACCAAGTTCAAATGAACTGAGTGGTAAATGCAGAAATAGCCATGTACAAAGTGAATTGACGTAGAGCTAAGAAAAGTTGTGTGTTGCAACGCACCAGATATTTTTCCCTCCGACCTACACATCAGAGAATTACAGCAGTATTCTCGCGTCGAGAATCAGCCCCGAAATCGGCTGTGTGAGCATGAAGGCAAATACTGCTCGTTCCCTGTTTGTGTAATGTTCCAACAACGAGGGTTGCTGCTAGCGCCGTCTTGGCCATATTGGTGTCAAACGAAAATCCGCACAAGACCTATACTTGTAGGGGCGACGAAGCCTATTTTCCGCGACTATATCCTCAATTCACTTACTCAGATTCTATCTCAGCTTCTAGGCACTTGGAACGGAGTATCGCCATGTCCGCAGAGGCTCAAAAGCTCGCATAGTAGGCGGATAACGCGAATTAAATTCCCCACGCTTCTCAAACTGAAAGTCGTCCCCCTTCGACAATGCCAGGACGAGGCTCCTCTTATCTCAGCCTATAATCCAATTACGAGCTCGCCCCGAAGCTTTCAGGGACGTTCCAGGCTTCATTATTTTAACTAGCTTACCCTTAAACGTAGCTCCATTATAAAATTAAACTATCTTACCCTTCGCGCTAATGTTCTTTGGAACCGCTCAAACCTTATCCTTTCCATCCTCTACTTTATGTTTCAAAATCACTTAGATAGGAGTTCGCTTGAGTTTCAGCTTCATCCTTCCGTTTCCGTCGAAAATCCTCCGGTTTTATTCTTTCAAAAGGAGGAGAACAATGAACAATGGAAAGCTTCTTGAGTGGTTCTGACTCCGAAGGGCCAACTCTCCATAGAACAACCTTTGAGCTCGGAAGGAGGGAAGTGAGAGGACGCACAAAAACCTTGCAAGGAGGGCGAGAATTTACTTATTCAACGTCATTTTCACCGATTGAGTTCTCAACTGAGAATGATTCATTATCGCGCGTGGACGACCAAACTGACTCGTGTAGCTCGTCTTATGGTCAAATTTTCTTTCTGCTCTCTTCATTTATGTAAGTGCTAGGCAATTGGGCAAAGGTTTGCGCGAGGGTGAGAAACAAACAGACAGATTTAACGTTTTAAAAACTCGTTGTGTTGTGTTCAGTGATGATTTGAGCGATCGGTACCACCAAAATTGAAACTTTTTGCCTTGAAAAGAAACTGTTACGTTCCCCCATTCTTGCCACAACGTGTCAATCGTTTGAATTTCGCCTCAAAAAAGGTCCTTCGCCTACCGTTGGTTATTTAAACGAGTCCAAGTCGTCCAATATTTTTAAACGACGGCGATAAGGATTTTTTCCCTCCGCATGCAGTGCGAATGCTGATTGTTCAATTATATATGACAGCACATGATTAATGTTAGAACTTGTAAGCGGTGATTTAGGGGTTCGTGAACCACAAATGCGCTTCGACGACGCTTTAACCGAAGCTAATTTTCAAAGGTGAGGGGTTTTCCTCACCCCTATTCCTCATATCACTTCTCAGCCCTTAATTGCCAGTTTCTCGATGATTTGTCTCAGCTCTCGCTCAGTTACACTGCCTCTCAGCTCTTGTCTCTATCCCAGTTCACCTTCAGAGACATCTCCTTCCTTGGTCAGTAAAAATTGTCTCTCACATGCTCTACTCTGTTCTGTACCTCTATCATTCTCAAGAGTAACTCTCGCTCACTTCCCCTGCACCCGAAAGTGACAATATTTGAAATTTGGCGGTAGGACTCAGTGCCATCTATTTTGTTTAGCCAGAGGTTGAACCCCTGGTTTTGGATCAGCTGCTGAGCTTTGAAGAGTGAAGTTAGAACTCTCTAGAAATCCATTTCGCTGTAGGTACATGTAAGATCACCAAAAACGTGGCCTTGCTCATGTTTACCTGAGACCTGCGTACAGAAGAGACGTCCCGATATTCGTGAGTGGGCAGTAATTAATGGTATGGAATGGTATCATGGATCAGAGTCTCCTTTTCTAATTCTGTCGTTTCTTTGGCAGAAACGGAAACAAAGCAACCAGGTGGACAGTGCCCACATATCATCCATATGCTTCCTCTCTCTAGACTGCGGATCTGACTTATCCATTCCCTGAAGAGTTTAATAATCAACCTTGACTACCTTAGACCTGGCGCATCCTGCCAATAGGCAGCCCTGCACTTCTCCTCCCACTCGCCAATCTCCTTGATTGAGTAGGTCTTGGTGGTCCCCACAAAGGTCTCACACCCAACTGGGGGAAGCGCAGATCCTTTGCTCGCCAGTTTAACGGCCTACTCAGTCCGTTCTATCCCTGTCAATGTGTTCTCTTTTGCCAAGGCCTTAAAGCCAGCCAGGCATTCATAACAAGCCCAAACTGGATGGTCTAACTAGTGAGGACGTCAAGTGCAACCTGTTTGTTCAACATAACTTGCAAGCCCTAGGAACAGCCCGGGTCCCCCCAGGAGCAGTACAGACCTTCCTTTCGCCAGTTTGTCAGCCTACGCATTCCATTCTATTCTTCTATAACTTGGCACCAAACACAACGTTAAGTGTTCTTTTTTGCCTGGGTCTTAAGACCAATCAGCCATTCCAAAACCTGCCCTCATAAAATAGTATAAGAAGCCAAGTCGAGTGAAGTAAAATATAGATCTGCAGGTCTGTTTCCTTATTTGATGATGGTCCCTAAACTCTCGACGAGGGTTATATCAGTCATGGAAGTTGGGGTTTCGCTAATGTGCAAGAGAACGGCCCCTGCAGCATCCACCGAACTCAGACCTGCGGAGGTATGGCCAGGTTAGCCAGTCTCCCGGTAGGGAGCTGTTGTCCAGCCCTAATCTGCAAAGGTGGTGCTGCACACACATCACTGCGAAGAGCTTTGCTGGAAAACTGTTGCCACCGCACGCAATAGCCAAATAAACCAGTAGTACCGCTGCCTGAATCCTGAAGCGAATTTTCAAAGGTGAGGATTCCAAAGGAGTACACATAAAAAGTCGTCATGTCTCATCAGGAAAAGGTGGAACCAAAAAACGAGTTGTGGAAATGGGGAGGGCGCCCAGACATCCCTACGTCAGGCTCAAGGATTGAGAGAGGATAACAGGATGTTCCACGATAGAACGAGGATACCTTCGAGAACGTCAGGTGACTCACTCAGCCAACGCCTCTTCTCAGCAGTTACACTTTTCTTGTCCACACGCCGTATCAGGGCACGGTCAGTGCTGAAACCTTGATGTTACCTGACTGCATTCCATGACCTTCTGCTACCAATGTACAAAGATTTGTCCTGTCGCATCTATTGGCTTGCCAAGTTAGCGCAAGGTCCTGGCTGCCGACTGCAGACTGATCGGGAGCAACGGCAGTCCTTTCCCAGAGACAATCCCTTGGTGCCGCTCTCTCTCCAGTGCCCTCAGATGACAATGCACCAACAGCTTGCGCACATCCCACTCAGACAATTTCTCCAAATAGTATTTTTTGAATCAGGAGCCTTTAAAACGTGAGGATTTGAAGAAAATTGAAAACATTTCCATCAGCCAATAACATAACTTTCCTCAATAATTAGTAGAGCCAAGGAAAGTAAAAAGCATTTGTTAGGTAGTACTAAATAACAGTTGGCCAATTGTCTACTTGGGGTTTGGCGAGGTCGTGTGACTTTTCACCAAACGGGCACATACTCCATTCAAATCAACTGGAAACTGGGAACAATTTACACCGAAATGGACTCTTCACAAAAAAGGGAGGGAGGGAGGGGGGCGAACCTAATCGGGAGACCATTAGCATTTTTCTGTCCGCTGATTATACGGGCGGAGGGCGTGAAACGTTATTTACTACGAACCGAAGGGCAAAACGTGAAACGAGGCGGCCCAGCTGTTTATTAATGGCTAACGACGTTGAAGCAAATTGTTATGCCGGTCTTCCCTAGTGGAGCGGCCAGCTCCTGATGCCATATTCATGGTTTATTAGTTATTCAAAATGCCCTATCCGCTCTGCCTGCTTCGGCCTCCGCTCTGATCTCCGCCACCTGGGCGGGTTTTATTTGGCAACGGCCAGTGTTGATACAAACAATAAGAATCTTGTTTCCTTATCGATGGGCGGCGTTGAGTGGTTTGGTGCTGGGAAAGCAGGCTTTCTTGATTATCGGGATTTTCAAGCACCCTTTCGTCGGTGATTACGGTTTGACACTTCCCGAGCGACCTAAATGTGTTGTATCAACAAACCTTCTACCCATCGGACGTTCCATCTGAGTCAAGCGAGTTAAAACTCTTATTTGCTCTTTCGTCTCACGCATGTAAAAGAACCTTTTTATTCATTGTCTTCAAAATAAGTTTCATTATTTAAAAAATGAGGCGCGCTCTTTCACAATCCGAATACTTTGTTGGTTTGTTTCTCTATCAAAGTTGTCGGTTGGCGTGCACTTTGAATCTTCGAGGTGTGGAGAGAGCTGCGTTCTTACAGGCGGCACTGTATGCTGGGACTGGATCTTGTCAGGCCCCGCATCATCTGATATTGGACAGACTGAGTGCTGAGGGGCCTGCTCCGCATGTAAGGGACTTGATATGGATGAAGTATAACTTCGAGCATCACTACAGGGTACAAACTCATGAAAGATCGATATGTGGTCCCTCCCTCTCTTCCGGCTGAGGACCTCGTGTATTACGCAGACGAATCAGTGAGAGGTGCCCTGATGCTGAATTTTACTAGCCAAGGATTCAGGCAGTGGTACTACTGTCCAGCAAAGCTCTTCGCAGTGATGTTTTGTGTGCAGCACCAAATGTGCAGATTAGGGCTGGACAACAGCTCTCTACCGGGAGACTGGCTAACCTGGCCATACCTCCGCAGGTCTGAGTTCGGTGGATGCTGCAGAGGCCGGCCTCTTGCACATCAGCGAAACCGCAACTATCATGACTGATGTAACTCGTCGAGGGATGTTCCTAGGGCTCGTAAGTTATGTTGGACAGACAGGTTGCACTTGACGTCCTCGCTTTTCGGACCATCTAGTTTAGGCTTGTTTATGAATGCTTTGCTGGCCTTAAAGCCGTTGCAGAAGAGAACATATTCGCAGGGATACAAGGGAATGAGTAGGCCAATAAACTGGTGAGCAAAGGATCTGCGTTTCCCCCAGTTGGGCGGGAGACCTTTGTGGGGACCACCAAGACCTACTCAATCAAGGAGATTGGTGAGTGGGAGGAGAAGTGCAGGGCTGCCTATTGGCAGGATGTGCCAGGTCAAAGGTAGTCAAGGTTGATTATTAAACTCTCCGGGGAGTGGATAAGTCAGATCCACAAGATCAGATAGGTTGGCGAGGTGGAGGAGAAGTTCAGGGCTGCCTATTGGCAGGATGTGCTTGACTTAAGGCAGTCAAGGTTGTTTATTAAACTCTTTGGGGAGTGAATAAGTCAGACTCGCAGTCTGGAGAGACGAAGCATATGGATGATATGTGGGCACTGTCCACCTGGTTGCTTTGTCTCCGTTTCTGCCAAAGAAACGACCGAATTAGAAAAGAAGACTCTGATCCACGATACCATTCCATACCATTAATTACTGCTCACTCACGAATATGGGGACGTCTCTGCTGTACGCAGGTCCAGGTAAAGACGAGCAAGGCCTCGTTTTTGGTGATCTTACGTGTACTACAGCGAAATGGATTTCTAAAAAGTTCTAACTTCACTCTTCATAGCTCAGCAGCTGATCCAAAGCCAAGGGTTCCACCTCCGGCTAAACCAAGTGGCATTGAGTCCTACCGCCAAATTTCAAATATTGTCACTTTTGGGTGTAGGGGAATAGAGCGAGAGTTACTCTTGAGAATGATAGATGTGCACCGACTGAGTCCCATTAAAGGCGCCGAGCGATCGTGGTCTAGTGGTTAAGACATTAATACATAATTCTCGACAAAAATCAGGAATCGTGGATCGGAGCTCGGCGCGATTTGCCGTAATTTTTGCCTGAGTCAGCAGCTCTTCAAAAGCATCTCCAAACTTACCTCAGTACAATTATCGTTTGACCTCTACCACAGATGCCTTTATCGCTTTACTGAGGAGTTTCAATGCGGCTCATAACCTTACACTCGAAGAGAATGGATTGCTGACGACACTGACAGCTGTGCTAATCCTCCCGTTGGTGGCTCCTAAACGCTATGTCGCCTGTGCCTGTAACGTTGGTGATTATTTAGCCTACGTTTTCAGCCACAAGTGTGGAGTACGAGAAATGACACAAGGTTCTCACGACGTTCTTCAGACGAGAGACATGAGGGAAGCCCTTCGACCGCTAGGACCGGTTGACTGGACCAACCCCGAACTAGCGAATCTCACTTGTACCATGAGATAAGTCGACCCTGGGGACAGTTTCTGACAACTTGGATCCAGTTGTTGGCAAATTCACGGGGTTGAGCGGCGTAATCGCCGAGCAGCGCCATAAATCTAGCCTCCTTCGCATTGAAGACCTCAAAAACGGAGGGCTGGGAAAGGGCCTGCGGTCAAATCCGCCAGAGGATTGACCGACCTCACGATTGATTTTGTGACTCGATTGACTTCAGCCAAGAGGCGCTTGCTTGAAGATGCCGATCTCTATCCACCGTCGACGACCCCGAGGTCACTCATCGAACGAAGCGCAAAGAGCTCGGCGATAATGATTCCATTCCGGAAAAATTGGACCACGCCGGACGAAAGTCCGGAATTGTGGATCGGAGCTCCTGCGCGATTGCCGTAATTTTTGCATGAGTCATGGGATCCCCAAACGTCTCCAAACCCCCTCGTAACTGAGGTACAGAACAGAGTAGAACATGTGAGACACAAATAGTACCGACACAGGAAGGAGATGTCTCTGAAGGTGAACTGGGATAGAGACAAGAGCTGAGAGGCAGTGTAACTGAGCGAGTTCTGAGCCAAAGCATCGAGGAACTGGCAAGTAAGGGCTGAAAAGTGATATGAGGGAAAGGGGTGAGGAAAAACCCTCTGTGGAAACCCTAAGAGGGAAATTACGTTGTCAGGTCGTACCTCGTCTCAGCAGGGATTGATATATTGAAGAGTTGATTGACTAGTACAAATACTCGCCATTCGAAAGGAATTGTCGCATTTCTTGTGTGTTACAGCTGCGCCCTGTATCGAGTTCATTCGGCTTTGAGTATAGTAATCGCGTTATGTCTCTTCTGCCTATTGATGATTTGTTGGCCATAGAGTATTGTAGACTTTTATACGGTGTCGTTTTGCTCCTGGCGTGAAATGCAAAGAACTTGAGTCTATATATGTGACTATTACTTCAAATATTCAAGCACTCACGTGTGTCCAGACCATACCGGGATCTTTATACCTCCACGCTAAGCCAACACGAGTTTAATCATTCGGAATTGAAATTCTAGCAGTGACGATCATCCATATCGTGCAGCAATTGTTTTTCCATTTTCAAAAAAAAAATTTATTTTTTTTCCCCGTAGACCGGTTTCACTGATAACTTTTCTCCCCTTGTCCGCTCCATTGATTGGCAACAAGTGGGTGAACCTTTCCCACAGCGATAGGGTGAGAATATTTTTTGATTGACGGCCGCGGAGATTGAAGCGCCCTATAAGCCGCACTAAGCCAACGAGATAGCCGTGATGTATGACCACACTCTCTCCCCTTCTCTAGCCGCCGTCCCCTGGTTCCGATTTGAAGACCAATGGGCTTCCGCCGCTGAATCATCTCTCCGCGACGGAGGGTTTTTCTACTCGGGCTTAAATTGAATTTTCTACCGCCTACCTGCAGTACATCAATTGTTTCCGAGCATACCGAAACTACTAAAAGGATATTTATTCATTTTATTCCTTCCGGCGACTCGCTGAGATGATTGAACATTACGTAGAATAGAATGTATAGAAATCAATAAAACGAAACTGAAACGTCCTTCAGGGGAGATCTAAGATCGATAATGGGGAATTATGCTCCATCAGGGGCGACATAAACAATGTCTGGTTTCCTGCTTTGGAATAAAACCTTAGCGCATTTTGGGTTATTCACTATCTCCATCCCCCTTCAACACCAAATCGTGAAAGTAACTACACATGAAACCTGATGTTTCAATAAATATTTCCGACAATTTCCTGGTCGTGTAGCTTGACGCAGTCTCACACCTCCGAGACCCATCCCATTCGATTCAGCGTCGAAAAATACCAGTAAACCACACGAAACATGACCTGAATACAACTGAACGACTAGAATTTACAGCGCAGGCCTGGGAGAAACGATAACTTTAGCTACATCGTGCCATAAGTTGCTTTCAAGTAGTAGAATTTTCCTTACTATGTTTACTGTGGTTTTGTTCCGTCCTTCAAAGACGCAGTCCTACATCTCTGAGGCTCATCTAATTTGATTCAGCATCGAAAAATACTAGTGAACGATCCGAAACATGACCTGACTACAACAGAACAACGAGAATTGACATTTTTGGTCTCACAGGTCTACGTTCCTTAGGAATGCGAAGTATTTCCTGCAAGAGTCTTATTTGATGTCCACCCTACCATAGACCAAATAACGCTTACTGTCAAGTCTCTGGCGCTGGGCCAGGACGTGGCTGGGAGTTTCCTCATCTGTACCACACCATCTGCACCGAGGAGCGTTGACTGTGCCCATAACATATGCGTGTTTGTTCATTTTGCAGTATCTTTCTTCCATCTCTGTTGGCACCAGTAAATTCTCATTTTGCAATCACTATTGGCGCACATTCTCTTCACACATAAGTTGTGCTTGGTGTCGTTTTTGAGTCGACTAGGACAGATATCATAGGCACAGGACAGCGTCTGGATGGATAATAGTGAAATCACAAAATTCTACAGCTTGAAGAAACTCCAGGGACGATGCAGCGAAAGTAATTTTTCATCCCTAGCCTGCGCTCATTTCTCACATTGCCTCCCGCCTACTCTGCTCTTTACTCCGTTCTAGTTAGGTCATGTGCCGTGTCGTTTACTGGTGTTTTTCGATGCTGAATCGAATGGAATGTGTGATACTCCTGTGGAAGAATACCGAAGGGATTTCGAACAACCGGGAGAGCACAACTCTGGGATGTCTGAATATTTTTCGCGAACTTCTGTTAATGGTTTCGTATGAGGTTTCTCTGTATTGAATGACAGCTTAGGGGTTGGTTACTAGAAACAATTATCAATTCCCTGCGGTCGAATATTGAATGGGGTGTTGTGTCTTCCAACGAATTCCCACCATCTAGCAACGAGATAAAGAAAGTTCCGAAATCGGCAGTACTTCCGATTGTCCCTTCTCCATTCGTTGAATTAGCTTGGCTGATATGCCTCTCCGTAAGTGAAGTTTATAACTCCCATAGTGGGTGCTCATTCATTTCGCTTTACGGGACGTAGGGCGTCAGCGTCCTACGAGTTTGATGGCTGTTTCTCAGATAAGAGTTGTGACGCCGGTCTTGTCGACTCTGAAGTGGTTCAATTTAAAGGAGTGAGCCGAAGGCGATAAAGAGGTTCCATCAAACAGTTATAAAGTGTGTAATCGTCTAATCGTCTGTGCTCCGCCGAAAGATGCCTTCAACTCAATTAGTTTCCTGGAGTTGTTATTGAGGAAACTTGTTACCTTATTAGTGCGAGAGGAAGCCAACAGAGGGAAACCTCTTCAACTTTGAAGCTAATTCCAGAAACATAACCCAGTTCAACCTCTTAGTTGAACTGAGAGTTCTAGTTTGAAGACAATGTTTGAACTTGGTAACAATTTTGACGGCACGGATTTCGCATGACTAACCGCGCCACGTCTTGCTACGCAACTCTGAAACAGCCGTGAAACGCTCCAATGCTTGTAAAAAGTATTCCAGGTTGGAGGCCATTTTGAACGATTGATGATCCATCGGGAGCTCTAAATGGAGCATCGTGCATATTTAACGTGTTATTCAAATCATTAAACGTCGGTCTAATATAAGACGATGCATTGTCACCTGCAGCACGGCCATTTCTGAACAAATTTGAGTAAGATTTTCGAGAAAAAAAATAAGTTCCCTGACAGCGAATAGTTTTCGTGATTGTTCGATGGATGGTTAGAAAAATAATTTTAGGAAAAAGAAATGTGCGTGTTGCGAGGAAGAATGTAACCTGCGGTGATGATGGAACAGAATGTGATCAAGCGATTCGCTCATCGGGACGTCGACGTAAAAGTTGAAGTTGGAAGATGTAGCAGAGGAGGCTCATGTGAAAAAAAAGAAAAAAAATGGCTAGGGCCAGTTGATTCTATCTTGTGCAGGCTATCAAACAAGTGGTTCTTTTGTACGTCATGATTATTCGAGGATGGAAGCCTTATTATTGAATCGGGTACCATTCTTTTACACGTGTACATCTTCAGAAAAGATATCTGGCTCTTTGAGTCCCTCGTGGTGAGTCCCAGCCCTTGAGTTCATTACACATTCACGCTCATATCTCATCTCATAATGAGTCAGAAGGCCATACATGGCCTTGCGTAATTCACTCAGCTGGAATCGAGGACATACTCATGAAATGTGGTTACACAAGATAACGTAACAACCAACCACACTGGTGGACCATTAGGCACCACTCCACTGTGGTCAATTGGAACCATGGGCTACCTAGGAAGGCACGTTGAGGGTTCAGTTTATTTTGTGGTAATTAAGAGGCCCCCTGCTGTTCCAGACCCGTGGGGGGTGCCCATCAGCAACTCTCAGTGGCCTGTTTCGTGTTTATTCATCCTTTCTTCATTTAGGCTTTCTGGTCACCCCATTTCTCTCTGACTGTGAAGAAACCCTTGCCGTTTAGAGTAACTTGCCTTCCGTCACGCCGAAGAAACAGCAGGTCCCCCTGCCCTATGGTATGTCCAGGCTGGACCTCGTGGTGGTGTCAGGATTTTGGGTGGCTGGGACGGAGATTCTTTAGTCGTTTCTTATTTATTTTTATTTCTCCGGACATGGGTGGAGATTTCAGCACGCAGTCCCTCGGGCTAGGTACTCTTCCCTCTCTTCGTGTATCTTGGGGTTTTCCCGTTACTGCCTAGACTGATTGGATCGTATGGCTACGTGCTCTACTCCCTCCTCTTGTACCATGGAGTTTTCCCATCTCCGCCTGATCCTGACGGATTTCCGGGGGTTAATGTCCCTCAAGCCCTTCCCCGCCTCTAATTCCTACACATACACGACACACATAACACAGACACAATATCCTACATATACATTCACTCTGGGAGGGGAGTGCCGAGATATTCCACCCCCTGCTTTCTACCTACTCTACTGGTCAGTGGGAGGAGGGCGAGTACTCATTATTCCTCCCTCCCTACTATCACAGCTATATACATATCCTAAACATAAGAGGCCACCTGACACCTCCTGGCAGCCCTCAATCCTTACTCTTACCTAGATACGAATAAAAAAGGTCCATTTCCAGATGGATGGTGGTGGGGCGAAAGGGGAGTGTTACGGGGGGGATTTATATTGAAGCGATATCGCACTAAGAGAGTCGGGAAGTTAGTACGATATCAAGCTGAATGCAATTGGAACAGAGTTTTATTCTCAATTACATTCGGAGTTTTACCACCACAGACAGGGGAACTGAGTGGGAGCGAACGCGTGCGCGGGCAACACGGCGACGAGGGAACCGGCTCGGATTCAACTGACTCCTGCGAAGTCTCGAGCGAATCGGGGCATTTGAGATGCCCAGTCAGCATAAATGCCCCGGACGAGCCACCGCTGAATCGAAGGGTTTGGTTCGTCCCGTAACACCACTCCGCCCTTGATGAAGTGCCTGTCCTCAGGTACTTATGAACACTGCAGTTCAGGGCGTTGCTGTCCACCCAACAAAGGGGAACCTAATCTTGAGCATAGCGAGAGAGAGATGATTTTGATTATAGTTCCAAAAGGTGTCCCTGTTTGTGGTGCGAGTATTGAACAAATGCAAATAAACAGTCACCTCACAATGTCTCTGACGTAAACATCTTGGGATGTGTGGATCGGGTGTGTGAGTCGAATATGTGGATCGTACGTCTTCGTCCCACGCAGCTGCGACATCCGTGGTTCAGAGAATCGGTCCGTCTCTTGGCAAAAGACGACTCTCTGGGTGAGGGGAGTCGTAGTTTCCCTCCTCCTCAGAGGGGTAGCGCAGAGCGCAGATGCTGGGTCTACCGTGCAGTGGTTGGTTGCACTTTTGGGAACAAGTGCGGTGTCCTGGCTCATGGGGTGTAGTAGGGTGTGATGCCTGTGTTTACAGCATTCACACGTGTACGTGGAGTGGCAGCTCTTCAGCGTGTGTGAGGCTGCCAGACAATTTGTACACAGATTGTGCTCTTCCACGTAGATTCTTCGAGCCTCCTGGCTGGAGTTGAGGAAACGTGGGCACTTCTTTACCCCATGATGCTTGCCGCAGATAGGGCAGGGATGTGGCTCTGCCGATGTGGGCTCGTGTTGACCAGTCCATTTTGGAGGCTCGTGGTTTCCCCGGACTCGTTGTTTGCGAGGTCGTTTGGGGACACACGCGGGAAGTCGCTGTTGATGCATCCGTAGGTTCATCCTTCTTCGCTGCTAGATAAGCATTGACCTTATCTATGTATATGTGTCCGAGATGCTGGTAGACCAGAAGCTCCTTCACATCTGTGCCGCCTTCCTCCATGCAGCCGTCGTCGATTGAAGACAAAGCTGTGTTCAACTGTTCGTCAAGAACGGACAACGTTCGAACATAATGACGGGCGAGAGAGTAGGTCACAGCAGAAGGGCAAAAAAATTGAAGGTGGGGGATCAAAAATTCCCATCGCATTAGAAGAACCTTCAAGTTTTTGCGGGGGGCCGGCATTTCAAACTAATGCAGGGGAAGTTCGACTACTAGTTGGGCGCCAATGTTACGGGGGGGATTTATACCGTAGCGATATCGCACTAAGAGAGTCGGGAAGTTAGTACGATATCAAGCTGAATGCAATTGGAACAGAGTTTTATTCTCAATTACATTCGGAGTTTTACCACCACAGACAGGGGAACTGAGTGGGAGCGAACGCGTGCGCGGGCAACACGGCGACGAGGGAACCGGCTCGGATTCAACTGACTCCTGCGAAGTCTCGAGCGAATCGGGGCATTTGAGGTGCCCAGTCAGCATAAATGCCCCGGACGAGCCTCCGCTGAATCGAAGGGTTTGGTTCGTCCCGTAACAGGAGTAACACTCTGGTGGTGAACTGGTTGTTGAGGGCTCAGTGTGCTGAATTGAACCACTTCTTAGGATAAAAAGGCGTGTAACAAGATGTGCAGGATTGATAGGCACCCATTCAAAGGCTTCTGTCAATTGGGCTAGCACCCGCACAACAATAGCCTCACTCCCCACGAAGTTGTGGCCTTCCACAACCATCAAAACCTTGCACATTCAAGGGTTGTCAGGATCGTGTACATTGAGAAACCTTGTAGAGGTTTAACATCGACCACCTGCAAGCTTGATCCAATTTGTTTTCTTAAAGTCTGTGAAACTATGTTAGTTTTCCTAGTTACAACTCCATTCACCTGTTTCTGTGGAGAAGCTCATGAGGAGATAAGTACGAGATGCCGTTACACGTGAAATCTAAAGCTGTTTAGCCGTTATTGAGATGTGTTCACAGTACCCCTGTTTTATGTGTCTTTTCTTCGCATTTAATTGCATCGTTGGCAACATCGATTTTCAACTTAATGCGTGTCATCCTTGGGTGTAGTCTTCGTTCTTGAGCTGTGGGACGTTGATGAATGACTCAGTTCATCTACTGTATCTACGAGACCACCTCCTCACTGTGGGACTTCTCTGTCTTTAGTCGAGAGGGACTGTGGAAGACTATGCCGGGAGAATGCATCAGTCAGCTTGGAATGTTGCGGGAGTGAAGCACCCGTCATGTCCTCCCAGCTGGTGTTCTCTGATGCAGCGTCCACCATACCTAGCATTACTAAAGTTAACGTACCTGTTAGGTGAGTCCGTCTCCTCTGGCTGGTGAGTTACTGTGGGCAAGCGCTTTCGATGTAAAGACATCATTGTCTGGCCGTTAAGTCAGTAAGTTGGTCGTGGTCTTTACGAAGAGAAAGGTAAACGGGATGGTGGAACGTCAGGGAAGAAATGGAGAGGAAGGAGGTCATGCACCTCTGAGGAAACCCCCTAGAGGTGAATGGAATGTCTTGAATAGTCTGTGAGTGGTCGATTTTAAGTCTTTTTTGTATAGGGTGGTATGTAAATCCGTCAGTTGGAACTGACAGACTATTCAAGATGTTCCATTCACCTCTAGTGGGTTTCCCCAGAGGTGCAGACCTCCTTACTCCACCCCCACCCATCCATGACGCTCCACCATTCCGTTCACCTTTCTCTTCGTATATAAAGACCACAACCAACTGACTGACTCCAGTACTGTGGACCAACCTCCTCAGGCCGCAGTTGATGAACCCCAATCATTCTGAGGCGCGCTGCAGTCAGCCCCTCACACATACACAGTACCTCCAGCTCGCAGAATCTGCAATTCTGTACTTCTGACTTACTAATCTTGGCCAGGTAGTACCTTAGTAGACAGTGGCCGCATACCATCCGTATACTTTCACTCTCCAGGCTGAGGATCTCTCTCTCTTTCGCTCCATGGGGAGTCTGATAAAACAGCGGTGACTGCCTTGGCCCGCCACATCCCGCCAATAGGCAGCCCTTCACTTCTCCTCCCACTCACCAACCTTCTTGATCAAGTGGCTCCTGTGGGGTCCCACCTGGAAAGGCGCAGATCCTTTCCTCGTCAGCTCATCGGCCTCCTCGTTCTCTTCTATTCATGTATGACCTGGCACCCAATACACTGTTGATGTCCTTTCCAAGGTCTTCAGGCCAGGCAGGCATTCCCTAACCAGCTCTTAAGTGGGCCCTGACTGTCCGACATAATGTATATTCTTTTCCGCTTCAGGCCCCTACGCAGGAGGTGCTGCACACAGTTTCACAGTGGAGAGCTCTGCTCGGAAAACTGTCGACAGTGCACCCAGTGGTGTCGCTGTGTGGATCCCTGGACCTGCTAGGCGATTGATGTAATTAGGTATAATTCTTTTTACAGGGGCAGTTGATAAAGTAGTTTTTATGGCGGTTCGATGGAGTTTACTTACACAGCCTCCACATGGCAAATACTGTTCTCCTACACCAGTTCACTTGAATGTCTGTACTAATTGATCGTGAATTGTGAACCCGAGAGAGAATAATGAACGGAGTTTAATAAGAACCAGGGATGTTCGTAAAGTGATTCGCATCATAAAACTCATACTAAATCCCCCAGGAGTAGCTCAGCAGTTAACTCGGAGAACGAGCCAAGGGTTTCTTAGTGGAATTAAGTTCGGGCCACGACAATAAATCCTCCTCAAACTTCTGCCAAATCCAATCGTTCCATTCCGTACGTCGAATTTCGTTTCGCGTAGTTAAAGAGGGAGCTAAATGTGTGTAGAGCTTTAGAAGTAGATGAGATTTCATTTGGTCTTTGAGTTCCATTAAAGGGAAGGGAATCCGTCGTTAGATTAGGTTCCAGATGAGCTTCTCACTCGTTCCTCCTCTTCAACGCCGAGAGCCCGCACCTTTATTGTATTCTACTTAACCCTTCGCCGTCTTCGTGACCCTTTTAAGCGCTTTTCACCCTTTCCCGGGGCCCCCTTTTCGTAGCCCTTCAACGTCCTCTCAATAAGGCGCGAGGTGTGAGGGCTCGGAGGAAAACGAACCCGCTTACCGAGCTAAGCCTTTCTTCCCCTCCTTCCTCCTGGCTCTTCCCAAACAGATGAGCTTCGAACCTCAGCCTCAACCTCAACTTCATCCCGCTCTCACCTTCTTACCATCCTTCATACGGATGAGTCATCAAAGGAGTCTGACCGCGTTTCGCATGTGCGGGGAAGCTCTCTTCCCGCCATTCATTCTCACCTCTGCTCCGAAGGGGGTCCTCTTTTTGAGATGGATGACGTTATTAAGCAGCGAATAAATGCCTGTTTGAGCCGCCCTTCCCCTTTTTGTCGAAAAAGGGTGAGAAGGCCGGAATTATTCGGCCGGGAAATGAAAAAAACATGGGAAAAATAACGAAAGCCGGAGGTTGAATTATGTATGAAGGGATGGGTGGAGGGAGGGGAAAGGGACTCCTTATGAGCTGCATAGAGTGAGTTGGGTCAGTCAAAGAAAGAGTCAAATTAGTGCCTGCTCCATATTACATTTGACGGGTTAATAATAAGAGGAATCGAAGTTGCTATTCTTCACACGAGGCAGCAAAAACTACTCCGCGTTCTTGAGATTTTTCGGGTAGCATTATAACGCGGTACTAAATGGAATATAGTAAGGATTCGAATGATGAACCATGTTTCGTTTGTGAACCTTGTACAACAAACAGTTGCAAAAGAGACTCTGATTCATCATAGTGATCAAAACAACTACCATTTTTCCCTCCAAAAACTGCTGTCACGATTTTGATTTATTTTTGTTTTTAATATAGTATTTTATTTTAGACTAAATTTGTATGAGGTTTTTTCCATATAATTCCAGAACAGTCGACACAAACCTCCCCTCAAATAAGTATGTTGGTAGTCCCATCAATTACATACACCTTGGTGGGTGCAAGAATGGGGGAGCTGAGGATAGCAATGAAACTGAAACTCGGTGAGCGTGAGGAGGACGGTATTATACGTGCGTACGAAATTGAGTAGAATTGAAATTGAGGTGAGATGGAGTACAACTGGGCGACACAAGGGCAGTACTCAGAACGCGTGAACTGGCGCGGGCAACCGTGTGAGGAAGTGAGAAGTTACTGGGGTGATAGTTGGAAGCAGAATGATTTTGGAAGAGCTCTGTCATAGATAGGAAAATGAAATTGGGAGAAAGAAATAAAGAAAGGGGAAAACCTAGAAAAGGGGGCTGGGGGCCCGCAGCTAAGGGATTCCCGCTGGTGAGGGGTAGGTATTGGAACAGATCTGTTTCTTTATTTCATGACTGTACCTAAACCCTCGACGAGGGTTATATCAGTCATAGAAGTTGCGGTTTCGCTAATATGCAAGAGGCCGGCCCCTGCAGCATCCACCGAACTCAGACCTGTGGAGGTACGGCAGGTATGTGGTCGTTAGCCAGTCTCACCGTAGAGAGCTGTTGCCCGTGTGTTACCGCGCGGAGGTGACCACCTGAGGAATCCCGTACCATCTGGGAGTAGTTCTTAATCTGGTTCCCTACCTGATCTTACTGTTTACTTGGGTGGCAAGTTTCAAAAGGACTGATCAACTATAACCACGTTTCTTAGCCATTACCTCTTTTGCGAACTTTGCAAAATGGTTATAGGCTTCCTTTGTAGCAGTCAAAGCTGCTAAGTTCGTTTGCCCTCTCAACAACCGTCGCTCACTGTTGTAGAAACTACAGTGGAGCAGCACATGGTTTCTTGTTTCCTCCGCACTGGAGGCACAAGACGTGCATAATGGAGAGTCTTTCAGAGAAAAGAAGTGGAGCCGCGCATTGAAGTCACCATGTCCCGTGAGGAACTGGCTCGTCCAGTGGTCTGGCTCAACCCATTTTCTAGAAAGACGTTCACGGATGTTGGGGAAGAACTCATACGTACCACGTCCCTTTGACGAGGATTCCCATCTCGCTTGCCATTTCTCTAGAGCCCATTCATCGATGGCGGCAAGTTTCTGTTCTGTGGTGAGATCCGCACGGAGTTCAGCCCAAAGCGGGGGAAGCTCCCGGTTCTCTCTCCACTTGTCAATCATGCACTCAACAGCCAAATCAACTGGTAACTGACCAGTGATCACCTGGAGTGCTCCCGCTGATACAGTCTTGTAGGCCTTGGTGATCCACAGGAGCGCGGCTCTCTGGGATTGGGCCAATACTCTCTTTTGATTGACTGTTAGTTTGCTACCCCAGACAACAGGGCAGTAGCCAATCACACCTAAATAGATGGCCTTATACATGAGGATGGTGTCGTGGTAACACACACCCCAAGTGGCCTTAGTAATGGCACGCAGTGAGGCAAACCTTTGCAATGGTAGTGCCTTTATGGACTGGAGGTGTTGGTTGAAACCCCACCTCTCACCTATATTCACTCCTAAATACTTGACGTGCTTTTTCAAGAAGGAGCCTGTGGCCGCCAAAGCGTATTGTGGGTGGATTATTCACTTTCCCCTTCAAGAGGATTAGCTGGGTTTTTTCCTCAGCCACCTGCATCTTGACGTGCTCGCACCATTGGTTGACAGTGCGGAGCACGTGGTGGGTTTTTTTCTTCAATTTGGCGGACTGACTCTGCAAAGATCAGCACAGTCAAGTCATCCACATAGGCGTACGGCCTCGCAGTCAGTCTCCATGAGTTTCCTAAAAGCGATAGTACGACGAATTGAAGCACAGCCAGACCTTCGGATCGTATACTCAGATTGCAGTACTTGATACAACAACGACCGCTCAATGTACATAAAGCTGAGGAAGGCACTTCTATTAAGGCTTTATTGAACTAGATTCTGACACGCAATGGAACTAACGATGTAGCGTCTTTAGCGAATAACAACGTGGGATGTTCTCTAGGAGGTACAGAAGGTGATTGAGATATTTCAGGTGAAGATTCTGGGCTGCCCAGCAAAGATGCTGGCATTGGAGGTCTGGAAGCACTGGTGAAATATTCTGTCCCCCCGATGTTGGCATTTCACTTTTTTCCGTCTCGATGCCAACTGGAGCAAGCTGCCTGAGAGAAACTGTGGTGTCTACCGCCAGGGAGACGTACATGTTCGTAGTGTGGGATTGACCTGATGAGTCATAATCTACCGGTGGTTCGTACTTGCTTGCTCTGACGTTTTTCGCGAACAAATTGCTTGTAGTTTTCTTCAGAAAAACGACGCGATTTTATAGCTATGGGCTTGATGGAGTTCAATAGATTCGTAAATAACTCTGCTTCTGGAACTTCGGCCAGAGGTGGACGGAAGCCCTTGAAATTAATAGTGAAGATCTTCAAGGAGCAGCACAAACAATGGCAGTAGTATTCTCTTCAATAGTGGATGTTACCTGTTTCTTTAAACGGCATACTAACGGATAGTGTCCTACCTTATTACAGTGCGAAGATGTATTTCCCTTTGCAGGACACAATCTACGAAGGCGTTTTGCCCCAACGCAGAAGTAGCATTTTTTCCTATCATTCGAGGCTGCCGAAGGTGTGCCAACAGATGATAAATTTACGTCAGATACCGAGCGTAAAAAGACTGTAGGTAGAGGGCTGTTTGAAACTGAGTTCATAATAGGATAGGCGCTAGTATACGTGGTAGAATGAAGCTGAGCCTTTTCCAAAGCTATTGCTTGCGTATAGAGCTGATCAAGCGTGAGAGTTTTATTCTCACTCACATTCTTTAGGATGTCGACTGATGATAGCCCGCTTATAAACGACTCCCGTACATAATCGTCCCGGTTTTCGGTTGCTGTTCTAGCCTGTCATTCGCCAGTCTAGGCAAACCTAATGTAATACCCTATAATATTGGTCAACAGATTCGTCTGCGCCTTGTAATCTAATAGCTAACTGGCGGCGGGCAAACATTTCGTTGACTGGTTCAGCAAAAGTAGCTTTGAGAATTGCAATAGCCTCCTCATAACTATTTGCCTCACAAATCATTGCAAATATAGGTGGAGATACATGGTTCATAAGTAAATCAAGTTTACCTTCCTTGGAAAGTGATCCAGGGATGTTGCGTAAGAAGCTTTCAAAAGCGCGGAACCAATGCTTCCACTCAACCGCCGCAGTAGCTGTTTGGATTTAGTTCGAGACGATTAGGGCGTAGGAGCCTATCCATTTTGAATTTAGTTCAACACATTGTAATGAAACCGACCTCGATAATTAAGGCTTTATTGAACTAAATTCTGACATGCAATGGAATGAATAAACTTGAATTCGAAAACTAACGATGTATCGTCCATAGCGGCTAACAACATCCAGAAAACGGACCTATAATGTTTGCGAGTTTACCACAGCAGTCAAGCGCCAGATATTTTTGTAATTGAAAACCCAGCAAATTATTACACAATGGTTTATTATTCTCATGAACAGCTTGAGAATAATTACTGCTCCGAGACACATCCCACTCGATTCAGCATCAAATACTAATAAGCCATACGAAACATGACCTGACTACAATGGAACTACGGAAACTAAATATTCCCCCAGCGCCAGGAGCCCTTAAACGTCTGTAGGCATTTATGATCCGATGGAGGGGTGTGCGGAGGAAGTGGCCTTAACCTTCCTCCGCCCCGTTGGGCAAAAAGAGTCGGGGGAAATTGGGACAGGGGCTTCCAGCAAACCATCGCTCGGCAATCGGCAGGACGTTGCGAGTCCAAAGAGCGTTGCGAGTCGAGCGGGCCTTGAAAACGATAGGAAACACGGCTTATTTGCGATTATACTGCGTTTCGTTAATTTTTTAAACCATTTTTTGCCCATAACAACCATGGGCTTCGTCCGATCGGATTGTCGAGATGGCAGGCACAACTAGATACCAAATGGGATTTTTGTGCGAAAGAACGAATTTTTTAGATCACGTTAAAGGCACACGGTGGACGGACATTGCAAATTTGGAATCTTCATGTCTTGAGAGTAAAGCTTCAAATTTTGCGGGTTGTAAAAAATGTTTCGTGACCGAAAACACAGGGTTATTATTCAGAATGAATAATAAACCAGAACAGGACTGTGGTCGACCAGTGAGGTGTTGGCCGTCAAACGGCCAGTGAATAGTGAAGTATAGGATCTGTTCCTTCAAATCGTAAAGGCTGTTGTGTAACACCACACATCGCATTCCACAGGCGCGTGCAAGTACGTGGCTAGTCAATTAAGTTCTTATAGTGGTCCAATCAAAGGACGGTTACGTAGCTTCGAAGGCTTTCCCAGTTTTCCACCAGTTTTATTTAGTTGAATTTGTGTCTTAATTGATGTTCATCTTAAATTCTTATGAATTTTGTATTAGACGATTGAAGACGGATCGAAGGTATTTGGGTGTAGGTTAGGTTGCTGAGAGATCTCAAAAATGTAAAAAAGCAGTCAATTGCCCGTCGGTGATACTCTTGCAAAACTGAGTGAACTGGCTGACAGAATTGTATGCACTTCAGGATAGGGTAGAGATATGAGTGTGAGTTTAGAGTTTACGCGACACAAGGAGGTCTCCGAATAGGCGAAATAGTGAGGTGACTGCAGGTGATAACAAGAGATGAGTAAGTAACTAAGAGAGCTGAGCGACGAATGCGTATTCGTTTGGTTCGAGTTTGGGAATGAACTTGGAGAGCCCAAAGAGAGGTGGATAGGAGAGAATGGTGGGGAGTGAACATCCGACGGGGTGGAATGGGGGTGGTCCCTCTCTAGAGGCTGAGGCCCTGGTATATTATATGGGCGGATCGGTGAGAGGTCGTCTAGCAGGTGTTCATGATTTTCGGCCAGGGGTCAGGAAAGCGATACCACTGGGAGCGCTGGCAACAGTTTTCCAGTTCAGCTCTTCGCAGGTGAAGGTATACATTATGTCAGACGCCAAGCTGCACTTGAGGCTCTGTTACCCTCATTGGTGCTGGTTCAGGTGTGCCTGACAGGCCTGAAGGTCTTGGCAAAAGAAACTGAGTTGGGTGCCGTCACACAGGAGGCTGACAGACTGGCGAGGAAAGGAGCTGTGCCTCTCCAGGTGGGACCCCTCAAAGTCACTTGATCAAGGAGGTTGGTAAGTGGGAGAAGTGCAGGGCTGCCTATTGGCGGGATGTGCCTGGCCAAAAGCAGTCAAAACTTTTATCAGACTCCCCATGGAACGAAAGATAGAGATCCACAGCCTGGAGATGTACACGGATGGTATGCAGCCACTGTCTACTAAGGTACCACCTGGCCAATATTTGTAAGTCAGAAGTACAGAATTGCAGATTCTGCAAGCTGGAGGTACTGTGTACGTGAGAGGGGCTGACTGCAGCGTGCCTCAGAGGGCTTGGGGTTCATCATCTGTGGCCAGAGGAGGGATGGACATCAAGGTTGTCTTGCGTTTTTTAAGAGAATGCTGCGTATTGATGTCGCTGCATCGGGGAACACTAGTTCCACAGGAGCTGGGGGTGGAACTGGAAGGACATCAGGGGTGCTTTACTCCCACAACCTTCCAGGCTGACTGATGCATTCTCCCAGCATAGTCATCTTGAAAAGAGTTCGCACTTCTCCCTGTGGGACTTGAGTCCGTTGTAAGGACCACCAAGAGCCACTTGAATTAGGAGGTTGTAAAGTGGGAGGAGAAGCATAGAGGATGCCTCTTGGTGGGGTGTGAGCTGTCAAGGGGCTACTAGACTCCCCAGGGAGCAGTCAACCGAGATCCTCAGTCTGAAGAAAGTATGTGCGCCTGTCCTCTAAGGTAACACCTGGTGAGGATTGGTTGGTCAGAGGTTCAAAGCTGGCAGTGGGTGGGTGGGGGGGGGCTGCAATCAACCTAGGTGCTTGAACTGTGGACTGATGAGGTTGCAGGTATGAACCTGAAAGATGTCTTGCATTTCGTGCGAGGTTGGTGAAGACGTCGCGTCGAGGTACATGTGGGAACTGATAGGACGCGAGGCGTCTCATGTACGCCACACAACAAGCTCTTCGGGGATCGCTGTGGGGGTTTTCGCTTTCCAGAATATACAGGAGGGTTCGGATTGGCATATGAGCCAACTCTAGGATGAATAGCTGACAGAGTTGCTGCTTGAACTGTTTTCACATGTTGTTTACGATGTGGTGGTAGTAGTAACAGTCTCTCCCACCTGCAACAATGAACTCGAAAACAATGAAGACTCTATTGGGAATGGGATTCGGAAATTTCAGTTTAAGATTGCAGGCTGTTTCCGCATTAACGAGCTCGGGATGGAGTTGTGGACGAGGAGAAAGAAACGAGGCGGTCGGTGGGAAGGGAGCTAAGCGTGAATGGGCTTTTGTGGAAGGAAAGGGTGATGAATGAAGTTGAATCTGTAATGAGGCGGCGGGGATGGTGGTGAATCAAGAGGAAGGGGGATCGTTTATTCATCGCTCCGATAAAAATTGAACCCAACGAGGTTTGCTATGAAAATCGCGGCCATGAGCGACCTCTTGAGACTAAAACCCATTAAAACTCGCTGGCTCCTTTCCCTTTCCCTTCGCCCTCCATCGCCCTAACCGCACCCCTACTCCCATCACGCACGCCTTTTTGTGTAATTCCACGCAGGCTCGCGTTGTTCTCTTGAAAGGATATAAAGGAAATAATGGAGAACCGCGTGGAAAGTGGGGTACCGGAGCACTTGCCATTGAGAGACCCTTGCCTGGGTCCGAACTACAAACAGGTTGCAAGAGTTTCGTTGGGTTATTTCAATCAGATCGGTGGCTACTGGAAAGGGTTTGAAGGAGGCGGCTGATGAAATTTCTAGGCACCGCGCCTCTCCTTTCCTGACCTTTTTAATAAAATTTGGAAACCGCTTCCCAACCCCTCGGAGGTCGTTCCTTTGAAGCCTTCTCTTCCTCCTAATACCACACCTCGCATCGGCAGCACCTTCTCCATTTTATGATACCGTCGGAATATGGAAAACGTCTTTCCATAATACTCACATTTAAACCCTGTCTTGTGTACTAATAGCAATTATTTCATCCAGAAGCTGAGCCGAATTGATGAAGATAAAGTCTTCATGCAAAGAGATACTTGATTGAGTTATCTATAACATTAACCGCCATCATAAGCAATTCTCACAGTTGTGGTCTATACTGTCCTTGGTCTTCCTAACCCGAGAAAGTAGATACAGGCCGCATCAGTGTGTACCACCACAGCGTTAGATGAATGGCAAGAGATGTGTGAGTCCATGTCAAAGAGACGTGATACGTATGAGTTTTTCTCAACGACCTAGAAGAGGGTGGGTTGTGCGAGTTTCTTACGAGACATGGAGACTTCAATGCTTGGCTTCGCTTTTATAGAAAGACCATCCTGCACGTCTTGCGGTTCCAGTGTGGGGGGGAATAATACAACGCACTGCTCCACTATAGTTCGTACAACATCGTCCGACGGTAGTTGTAAGAGTAGCTGGGATCAGGTGGGAAACCAGTTTAAGAACTCTTCGATGGGTAAGGATTCCCCATGGGCATGTTGGATCAGCCCAAAAAGAATTACTCCCAGGTAGTAAGGATATGGATGAGTATACCTCGGGGTGGTTCCACATGGGCAACAGCTCTATACCAGGAGGCTGCTAAACGATAGTCTGCCATATGTGCTCGTGCTCTGGGATGATAATGAACCTGCATCCTTCATGACTTTCCGCAGAACATACCTGCGTACTTCCACAATACTCATTCATTTCTCTCCAAACTACGGTTATCCTCGCACTTCATAGACAAATGCGAATTGATGATACGGGATAAATACTTCCTTGAAATTTGATACCTGGCGTTGGTTGCACTTCACATCGAGCTTGCAGGACAGGCGTCAGATTTCTGCGACAGTATTTTCTGCACGAATGTAAGAGCCGAACGGTAGGGGAGGAGGGGTTAATTTGAGTCAGAATATACGTGGGGCGTTGTGGGGGTCTAGGCCACTTAGTCGGGTTCTTAGCCCAATCCCAGAGGCTTCCACGCCCCCAGATTCTTCCTCCAGTTCGCCCAGGCTTGGGGGAAACAGGCGAACTGGCCGGTTGAAACCTCACTGAAGAGTAAGCCACACGGCAAGTTGCGTTGAGGCTGTAAAATCCTGTGTAGTAGAGAGGAACCTATGCAAACTCGTTCTTATCGTGTAGTTTACATACCCTATTGTGTAAAAACTATAGAACCAGGCCCTACGTGGCTAGGGTGTGGCCTTACCTGGCTAGAATCAGGCCCTACCTGGCTAGGGTCAGGCTCTAACTGGCTAGAATCAGGCCCTACCTGGCTAGGGTCAGGCTCTAACTGGCTAGAATTAGACCCTACCTGGCTAGGGTCAGGCTCTAACTGGCTAGAATCAGGCCCTACCTGGTTAGGATCAGACTCTAACTGGCTAGGGTGTGGCCTTACCTGGCTAGAATCAGGCCCTACCTGGCTATGGTCAGGCTCTAACTGGCGAGGGTCTGGCCTTACCTGGCTAGAATCAGGCCCTACCTGGCTATGGTCAGGCTCTAACTGGCGAGGGTCTGGCCTTACCTGGCTAGAATCAGGCCCTACCTGGCTAGGGTCTGGCTCTACCTGGCTATGGTCAGGCCTTACCTCTTGATCGCTGTTGTAGCTAGATTACGCCTCAGGAGAAACTGGGTTGAGTCAGACCACTGGACAAGCGAGGTCCTTATGAAACATAGTGACTTCAATGCTCGACTCATCTTCTTTTCTCTCAATAACCCTCCATGCACGTCGTGTGTCTCTGGTGCGGATAAAAACAAGAAACAACAAGCCACTCCACTGTAGTTCCTAACAAAGTGAGCGATGGTTGTTGGAAAACCAGCCAAATCTGCGTGCTGACTGCTACTATGCTAGCGTATAACCGTCTCAAATGACTTTGCGAAGAATGGTATGACAACCAACGTGGACACAGTTGATCTTTCCATGTGAAACTTGCCACCCAAGTACATCAGCGTTTAGATCAGGTGGGAAACCAGATTAAGAACTCCTCCCAGATGCTTCAGCGTGGTAACACCTGGGCAACAGAACCGTGGAGGCTGGCATTATGACAACCTGCCGCACCTCCTGGGTTCCCAGGGTTCAGAAGATGCTAAGGGAGTGCCCCCGCTATCGAATGCTAGTGAGAGTGCAACCTCTATTACAGTCATTGTAAACCCAGACGACCAACATCACTTTCAGCTTCCACACTGAAACGAGGAAACGAGTTTCAGAAGGTTGGTCGTGTGCCAATTGCGTCGAGATTAGGCCCTCTGGTTCAAACGAAGTACTCCCCAACGTGTTGTTTGTCGATTAGCCCGGTGTCGACGGAAGCTTATGACAACAAACTGAGGTTTTACAACCGTCTGTATGTCGTCTGTGAATTCATGCTCTCTTCGACTTTTGATAAATTTCTGGGTCTTGCCCAGATAACGTCTCAACGCGCCCTACGCTAATAATCAAGCCCTACGATGAATTTGAATGAGCAATTATGGCGCTGCTTTCGCCACTGTACGCGCAAAGGTGTTTTGAGGAGGTTTAACGTTGGCAATAACTTACCGCCTACTCCATAGACGCCCTCGTAGATTGCAATAAAAAACGAAATTGCGGAATGAGAGATTCGTTTTAATTACAGTTTAATTCGACCATAATTGCTTAATTTACTCGTTCTGCCGTTCTCTCATTAACTACAACTCCCTCAAAAGTAGGTCAGGCTTCCTCACTTTTGAAAGTACGTTAATTATTTTAATAACCCGAAACAATTGTTGAGTTTCCATTAATGTTTACTTCTCGAGATTTCGTGTGTTGGAACGACATCAGTTTCTCTCGGTGCTCTATAGTCTGCAACGTGCAGCACAAAACTATTGAAGGGTTCGAGACTTCCAGTAATGGGTCAGTAAGCAGATAGTGGCTTTGTAAAGTGTGGCCAAGAAATTCTCTGGTGTGGAAGAACTCCATTCGATGAATGCTCCCCAAACTTTGCTGTTTCTATGGCGCGTCTAACATAGTTAACTTGAACACTCCCTCCATTCACACCCCCTTTTGCGTGAGATCGACTGAATTCCTTCTCATTGCCAATGCAGTAAACGACTAGGGATGTAATGCAGGTTAACTATAGCTGGCGGCTGTCTTCCCTTAGAAGGAAAATTGAATAACATAAGTCGTTTTGGCTGGAACAGGCTTCCTCTTGAGAAGCGAGTGAAGCAGTTGGGCGTTAATGTGAGGAGGCGTTTCAGCGAACAAAGGCGACTCTTGCAATGTGCCTCATTACGAGCAACGAGCGAACTTGGGGTGTTAGTTACTGTGTCGCTATCTTCATGTACAAGGCCATTTACTCAGGCGTGATTCTCTGGGATGGCTAACTCATGTTCAAACGCATCCTCAACCGCATCCACTGAAGCGCTCAAAGAGACCACTGGTCAGTTACTAGGTGGCTTGGCCATTGAATGCATGGTGGACAAGTGTAGAGTGAAATGGGAGCTTCCCCTACTCTGGGCTGAGCTCTGTGGGGATATCATCACAGAATGAAAACTTACAATAGATGAGTGGGCGTTAGATGAATGGCAAGTGGGAAAGGAATCCTCGTCA
Source organism: Pachypeltis micranthus (assembly GCA_020466155.1). Lineage (NCBI taxonomy): Eukaryota > Metazoa > Arthropoda > Insecta > Hemiptera > Miridae > Pachypeltis > Pachypeltis micranthus. The sequence continues at coordinate 11,364,812 of CM035782.1, read as the reverse complement.
AAAAGGACGTGACACGTATAATTTTTTTCCTATCATCCGTAAGTCAGAAGTGTGAACTTCAGGTTCTGTGAGGTGGAGCTGGAGTCAGCGGAGCATATACTGTGCATGTGTAAGGGACTGGCTGCAGTGCGCCCCAGGGTGTTGGAGTTCCACGACTGCGGATCCAAGGTTACAGGGATGAACCTCAAGGTCGTATTGTGTTACGTGCGAGAGTGGTGGGACTGATTGAGGACGCATCAGAGAATTCCAGCTCCATGGGAGATGGGGATGGAAAGTGGCCCATGTACCCCCACACAATAGGCCCAAGCGAGGTCGCAGTGGGGGTTCCCCCCATTGTATCATATTAAGGGGGGGAAACCTCTGGACATGACCACTTCAATGCCCACTTCCACTACTTTTCTCTCGAAGACTCTCCATCCTGCACTTCTTGCGCCTTCAGCGCAGAAGAAACTAGAAACCCCGCACTTCTACTGTGTCGTTCCTACAATGGTGAGCGACAGTTGTTGTAAAAGCAGCAAAACCTTCCTTCATTGACTGCTATTATACATGCTTATAACCATTTGGCCCAGATTGCAAAGCAGACAATAACAACGTGCTCACAGTTGTTCTCTACCTTTGAAACTTGACACCCGAGTAAATAAGGCAGGAAACTAGATTAAGAACTCTCTCAGATTGTAAGAATTTACGAGGGTCATACCATCCTGGTATCACCTGAGCAACTGCTCACTACTGAAGAGTGGCTCAATGACAACCTGCCATAACTCATGTCTAGGTTCGGTGGATCCTGAACGAATGCCCGTGATCTCCCGTGCTAGCGAAACCGCTACCTCCATGACTGTTCAGGAACAGTCATTCTGATACGGGAACAGGCTCGGTCTAGCAAACATGCATAGATGAAGAGACCAAGTGAACATCAATGGTTTGTGTCAGTAGAATTATGTTACTTAAAAGGCCATGGTTATTTGATTTCATGATTTTCGTGTATCACGTCTGGTTAGGCGTGAGGGAAGCTGATGGTTAAACCTCTAGGTTCAACGCCTGAAATGTGTAGGGCTGGAGGACCAAGGCTGCTGCCTGAATTAGCAAATAAATAAATAAGAAAATGAAATAGAAAATTAATGAAAGTCAAAGGCTAGGAAAATAAGGAAATACAAATTATTTGGAAATAAAGTATAGCTTCTATTACAATGAATTGAATGAAAATGAAATCGAACGGAACAAAAATTAATTAGAGCTCATGAATACAAATAAGATATCTCTTTGGGGCCCTTGAAGATCGGAGTTCGCTTACCGGAAACGGAGGTACGTCGGAAGGTGCACACGATCGCGGAAAGAATGGAATAGGTGAGATGAGATCGAGCGAAATGGGGTGATGAAGGTAGTAGGGCGATGCGCGGTTTGAACTTGTTAAAGTGGAAGTTGCTGTTGTGATGGGGTTTGATGAGCTTTGAGAAGAATTGTTTGGGTTGCTATTGAGCAGGAACAGGAGACTGCTATTAGAGCTCGTTCATAGGTTTGCTGGTTGGACCAAGGGGAATCACCTCCTGGATGGACCTCTTATAAGTGCCGGAGGCCGTCCTTACTGTTAGGACTCTGACAATGCCATCTGGGCCAGGGTGAACATCCTCTATCATGCCAAGTGGCCATTGGAATGGGGAGGCATTTAGCTTCTTCAGTAGCACTATATCCCCAGGTGTAGGATTTGGTGAGTGTTTGGTCCACTTGTTGCGATGTTGTAGGGTGTTGAGGTAATCCCTTTTCCAGCAATTCCAAAAGGCTTGCACTCGTTGGTGGATGAACTGCCATCTGGATAGTCGATTTTGTTGAGTGCTGCCGAAGGATGGTTCAGGAATGGCATTAATGGGACCGCCAATGAGGAGATGAGCAGGTGTCTGCGGAGCAGGGTCGTTGGGATCTGAAGATGCAGGTACTAAGGGACGAGAATTGAGGATTCCTTCGATCTTGGTGACAATGGTGGCAAGTTCTCGCTCGGTGAAAGGCTGGTTTCCAACAGCTTTGTAAAGATGGGCTTTGAAACTTTTGACTCCAGTTTCCCAAAGACCACCAAAATGAGGAGTATGAGGTGGGTTGAAATGCCACTGGATTCCTTTTGATGAGCAGTGTGTAAATTTTGGATTGACTTCCCAAGTCGCGATACCACTGTTCAACTTCTTTCAAGTATCTCGAAGCACCGATGAAGTTGGTTCCACAGTCTGAGAAGATTTTGGCTGGCATGCCCCTTCTTGCGATGAAGCGGTCGAGTGCATCTAAGAATGCTTCCGAATCGACCAATCCGGCCCTTAACAAAAGGGGCCCAGTTAAGGGGGCCAGACGCAGGACATTTTTTACTTACTATTTCAACCAACGTCATTAGTTCCAATTATATACTGTGATCAGTATCTTAGATTTTTAGAAGCAGGCTCAACTGTCCACCGGTTCCTGAAGTAAGACGTACAAATGACCCAAAATAGTTTATGTGTTTGGTACACCAGAGCAAACGCCACTGTGTGTTAGTAGGGGAGAAATGGGGGCTCTGGCCCAATTTGGAGTGGGGGGTACCAAGCGTCGTACTGCAGTACAAGGTTTTTAGCCACGCCCCCCGACCAATCACGTTGCATTACATCATCTTCATCCCTTCCACCCCGCTCTTTTCCACCCTTTGCAACAGTTATTAACCAATTGTATGATAGTACAGCCTCCTGCCCCGATTTCCCCCAATCTTCCCATCTTTCTCATCCACCAATTAATTGCGTTATAGTACGTCATTTCTGCCCCCCCCCCCTACAAGCTTCTCCCGCTAGGCTTCTGGTGAATATAGTAGGAGTACTCCCTCCTCCCCTCCCCTCACCATTCTTTGCCTTCATCCAACTCAAACGTCCAAGCGTCTGGATGACGTTACCTTTTTTTCTATAAAAACTCTCCTTCTGTGGGATCGAACGTAACACCTTTCATACTCTAGCCTGACGCTCTATCCACTAGGCTATGAGGAATTATTTTAAAAAATCTTTGAACTGCTTCTGATCGACTTAATGAGGCGTGTGTGTCACAAATTAATCAACCTTCACTTTAATTTCCATTTTGGTAACATTTCTTTTGTAATCAAACACTGAGTCACTACGAATTACCCGATATTTTCTTCTTCCGCTCGCCATTTTATTTACCCGAAATGAACTGCCAATCACACGGTCGTTGTAATAAGACACTGACAAGGAATTCGTTGAAGACCGGCGGGATAGTGCAGGACTCATTCAACGAGTAATGCTATGCATGACGCTTCGCAGAGAGCTATTGAAACGTCACTCGTTGAGTGCCAATTAGAGTCCCATTGCGAGTATCTAAGAGCCCTCAGTTGGTCGCGGTCTATTGCACAGTAGCAGAATGTGAGTCGAGACCCGAGAATTCGCTAGTCACTCTACCGGGCGCTTAATGCTCGTCGAACCACTGGCCATCGTTTTTTTAAGAGACCAATACATTTTGAAGTGTTACGCCTCATTGAAATTTGTATCGACGGCATTAAAAATAAGGTTGCACGTCACACCTACTCGTGGGGATTTTAGTTGTGTGAAGGTTTGGGTTGGGAGGATGGCTGACCAATCTTATCATAGGTCGATGAGGTCGAGGATGCGGCACAGTCTGCGTAGTCTTCGGTTACTAGGAGGGTTGAATCCTTCATTAGCTGCCGAGTTTCTGTGTTGGATGTTGTGGGAGACAAACCTATCGATGGCTTCTTGGAGGAGGGTTACGGGAGGTGTTTTCAGGCTGAAGTCGTGGTAAATGGTGTCGTTTCTGACGAAGTGGGACATGAATGATGTTCCCCGGCTAAGTTTCGTTTTGGTGTGGTTGGAAGCACAGCCAAGCTACCAGCGTTAACTGTTACCAGTTTGCTAAGGAGGTTGTTCGGACCAGAATTGACGTGAATGAAACGGGTATTTGCTGAGCACGAACTTGTAATTGGTGAGCTGGCATATCACAAGATTTGAAGACTTGGATGTACAAAGAAGAGGTGACTTAGGCGGGATATGAGTTGAGTATGAAATCGCGAACAAATAGCGCTCTGAAGATGTGAAAACTGGTTGTACTGGGAAGGAGGGAGAAAGCCGAACTAGAAGTCGATGAGAGGTGAAAGAGATATCCGTTGGGAGAACTGGAGACGACTCACTTCGGCGACACTTCGTAGCAGAATGATTTTGGGAGAACGTATCTGTTGTGGAGAGGAATCTGCGAAGAGTGGAGAGGCGAAGGGTGGGAAAACCAACGTTGGAAATATCCGCCGATTTGGGATTTCCATAGGTGCAAAGACCTTTGGATTAACCCAAACCCACCACCAAACCTTGCCACAAGTGCCCGTTGGTCCCGAGCGGAAATTCCCAGGTCAAAAAACTGGACAGATTCAGTGCTTGCGTCGAGGTCACGGCAAAGAAACGTGGTCACAGTTGATTTGCCCCTTTGAAACTTGGTTAAATCAGGTAGAAAACCAGATTAAGAACTCCCCCCAGATGGTGCAGTATTCCCCAGGGGTCATAACTCCGTGCGGTAACAGACGAGCAGCTCTTCGCCGGTAGACTGGCAAAATGGCCAAACCTGCCCTACTCCACAGGTCTGGGTTCTGTGGATGCTGAGCGAGTGGGTGTGTTCTTGCACGATAGCGAAACCGCAACCTCTCTGACAGTCGACTAATGTAACTCTCTCCAAGAGATTGGGAACAGTCATATTGATAAAGTAACATACCTTTCTGTGACCGCGATTGAGCTAAAACGATAGGACCAAATCAGCTTAAACTTTATATCTGGCCCGCAGGTTATCATCGGAGGCCAAAATAGGGAAATCAGCGAAACCCACCCAAAATTAACCATAGTTATCATAGTGATCAAAACACTAAATACCGTTTTTCTCGCAAACGGCTGAAACGGTTCTCAGTACATTTTTTTGTATAGACAGCTCCTAATGACACAACAACACCAAAAAATTCTGATCCGTGGGAAAATGACGAGAGCAGCACAATAAATGATGAAACATTACAACGAAATTTGGCTTAGGCGCAGTTTTCCTTGTTGATTCCTTTCAAAATTTACTGGAATCCTCAAAAAATTGACGTCGTAGGCCAATCAAGTACCTATACGATGATAGTTCGATAACCTTCATTAGTTATACCGGGGCTACTCCAGAGATTCTGGAATTTCAACCCTCAGCGTAAATATCAGTTTTTACTCGATGATTCTGGTGGTTATTATCGTTCTTAAAAATTGTCTCTACAGTCTCATTAATTGTCTGTATACTAGTTTCTTAATAATGGCGACGGCACAAGTAATAGCCTGGTCATAAATTCAGTAACTATGAGCGCTACCAGCTTATACCACCGTGAAGCTGTGTTTTAGTACGCACTTTCTGTTCGACCTTGAAAAGGAGGCCTGATTAAGCGGGTTGGCTATCATTATTCAAGGGGTCTCATAGAAATGTTGTAAATTTACAAAACCAACTACGCGTTGAGGATTGCCGTGATTTCATTCATAACGCAACATAAATGCCAGGTTTACCTTTTTGGTAGATTGGCGTTCTTTCGAATTAATTTTTGGTGTATCCAGTTCATATTCGATTAATTACAACTTTTTTACTTTCCGCCACCCGAAGGGAAGGAAAGTATAGTAATCGTGTCAACAAAAAATTTGGGTTTTCTTCAGGTCTTTACGTTTTGAGGCCTACTGAGTCTAAAAAGCCTAATTTCGGCGCGTAGTCCGTGTGTGTGTGTGTCTGCAGTTCGATTGGCGGGAGAACGGCTGATCCGATTGAGCTGGTTCTTTTTTTGTTTTGTTTGTTATTTTTTGTAGACTCCAAAATAAGTTTATGCGCGATTTCGGCCGATGTTAAGAGGGGATGGGGTACGAAAATGTACCAAAAGCTAGGGTTTTTCGCGTTTTTCTCGAAAACAGCTCTAACGATTTTGATTAAACTTTCAAATTATCTTCTACTAATCAATACCTAACTTTTCTTCTCCCCACACATATCTCCATGAAAATACGGTGAACGGAGATATAGGCCTATGAAGCAAAAATAGGGTTTTTACGCTTTTTGGCAAAATGGCTCCAACGATTTTCATCGAACTCTCAGGCTGTTTTCAAATAGTTAATACCCACATATTGTTCTGAATAAATGTTCCTCTGAAAGTCCATTGAGCAGAGATAAAAATTAAAATGTATCGAAAATAACGTTTTTTCGAGCATTTCCGTAAATTCCAGGGTAACTGCTTTGCCAGATGTGATAAATCTTATAAAGTGTCTTCTAGCATTCTAAACCCACATTTTTTTCTCTGCAACTATCTCTGCTTCCATCTGTTGAACAGGGATATAAGCCAAGTTAACTGAGAAAAGGAGATTTATCGAATATTAAATCGGTATTCCAATTGTCTCAAAAACGGCCCTGAGGATTTCAATGAAACTTACGAAGAACTCTCAGCTAACTAGTCCCTACATTTTGTTCTCCATAAAGATTCCTGTAGTAATGCGTTGAACGAAGATATAGCGCCCGCCTATGTAGGTGGTGTTCGAACTCAAAGGGATTGCGGAAAGTTGTGTGTTGCTACGCACCGCTCGTTTCTTACCTAAATATTAGAGCTGAAGAAGTTGTGTGATGCGTCGCACCTGATTTTTTGTGACGCAGGAGGGAGGGTCTGCTTCCAGTGGCTCCATGAATTTTGTTCTGCATATTGATTGAGAACCAATACTAGCGAGTATGCCTGTGAGAACCTCATCCAATATTTCCAAATAGCGCTGGAGTTGAACGGTCGCTGACGTTTTCCTAACGCTGGTACGTTCTAATAATTAAGTTGGAAGAACATGCTGAAACCTGCTCATGTGCACAACGCGACGTTTGGCGTTCAATTAACAAAACTGGCCGTAGGTTTAGAAATTCTTAGTGCCTGAGGGAGTTTAGTAAATTATCTTTCGTCGTTTCAACGACTCTTGTGTGAGAACAGGTCAATTAGTTGCGGTTAGAGGGAACACGTAGGCGAGAAACTTGAAAAATGAGTCGTTGATTGAGAGGATTGATTCCTACCTGTGGGATGAGTTTCCACGTCGATCTTTAATTCACCTCGTTTCTTCCAAAATGTGACGTACCGGCTCGCACGTGATATCAATACAAGCATAACACAATCATGGTTTCGTGTCTTCATTCACTTAACTTCGTAGAGTAATTGAAACTGTAACAAAAACCCACTCTTGAACACGTTTCAACTCCACGAAAAGGTTCGAAATCCAGCCCATTCTTCCGGAAATCTCCTGGACGACTCTGTGCTCTCCGACTGTCGAATAGAATACCAATTCCTCCGTGACCCCATTTATAGTAAACCCAGTTTCATCGGTCGCTCGACAACGGGACGTGCATGTGAAACTAGCGGCTCGGCTCTTATCCGCTTGATACCGCCTGAAGGGCAATTCATGAATAATTAGAATACATTAGGCCCGAAAAATGTTTTTTTTTTTTTTTTTTTTTTGAGGTTTACGTTGCCGGAGCGTGAGGCTTAATTTAAGTTAGGCGGCGTTGAACGTTGTGCGATAGCTGCGGGAGATTATGATCATCGAGTGGTTCAGTTTGGTCGAAGAACTGAAGATGCTGCGTAATTAAGAGACCGCCGTTTGGTGTCTCTATGTCTTGACAATCTTCGCAGTCTTATCGTTAGATCCAGTGTAGCAAGCACGTACCACCCATCACAAAACTTTTCCTGTTAACTTTATTGAATCTCGCTAGAAGCCACAAATCAATTATCTCGCCCGTTTTTCCCATTATTCAATACGAAAATAAGTGACTGAGAAGGGGGAGGGGGGTTTCAATAAGAACTTCTAAAATCGTTGGGGTCGCGCGCACTAAAGGCAGTTTATTGACAGAAAAAAAGGTCCTTTTGATCGTCGTTGGCAGCAAAAGAGTGAGCGATGACCGAAAACAAAATGCTCCCTTGACCTTCTGATTCAATTTCCCGAAAAAGCGATTTGACTAACAAGTTGAAGGAGAAGGAAAGAGGAAGGACGATGATGATGAAAGAATGGTGGGGGGGGGGGTCGAGGGGGACGAAATCGATAATAACTGCAAGAACCGAGTCATTCTATAGCATCAGTCCTTCCGGATATCGGCTGTTAATTTGTTCTGATTCTGTATCTATAAAATACGAGTTCTCTTTCTGTGTGTCATATTGTTATACAACCTATCACATCACATATTGAACTTTTACGACACCTCATCGATGAGTTAAATCTAAATTAACCTGCCACTTTAACAATTAATAAAAACAACGTGTGTGCGGAGCCTGCAGGAACTCAGCAAGTGACAAGCACTGGTCTAACAAGCCACAAACACTAGCCCAACAACTAACAAACGCTAGTCCAACAAGTAACAGGCACTGGTATAATAAATAACAAAGACCATCTCAACATGTAACAAAGACTAGCTCAACATATAACAAACACTAGTCCAACAAGTAACAAACGCTAGTCCAACAAGTAACAAACACTAGTCCAACAAGTAACAAGCACTGGTATAATAAATAACAAAGACCAGCTCAACTTGTAACAAAGACCAGCTCAACATGTAACAAACACTAGCCCAACAAGTAACAAACACTAGCCCAACAAGTAACAAACGCTAGTCCAACAAGTAACAAACACTAGCCTAACAAGTAACAAACGCTAGTCCAACAAGTAACAAACACTAGCCCAACAAGTAACAAACACTAGCCCAACAAGTAACAAACGCTAGTCCAACAAGTAACAAACACTAGCCCAACAAGTAACAAACACTAGTCCAACATGTAACAAACACTAGCCCAACAAGTAACAAACGCTAGTCCAACAAGTAACAAACACTAGCCCAACAACTAACAAACACTAGCCCAACAAGTAACAAACACTAGTCCAACATGTAACAAACACTAGCCCAACAAGTAACAAACACTAGTCCAACATGTAACAAACACTAGCCCAACAAGTAACAAACACTAGCCCAACAAGTAACAAACGCTAGTCCAACAAGTAACAGGCACTGGTATAATAAATAACAAATACCAGCTCAACGTGTAACAAACACTAGCCCAACATGTAACAAACACTAGCCCACCAAGTAACAAACACTAGCCCAACAAGTAACAAACGCTAGCCCAACAAGTAACACACACTAGCCCAACAAGTAACAAACGCTAGTCCAACATGTAACAAACACTAGCCCAACAAGTAACAAACGCTAGTCCAACAAGTAACAAACACTAGCCCAACAAGTAACAAACACTAGTCCAACAAGTAACAAACACTAGCCCAACAAGTAACAAACACTAGTCCAACAAGTAACAAACACTAGTCCAACAAGTAACAAACACTAGCCCAACAAGTAACAAACACTAGCCCAACAAGTAACAAACACTAGTCCAACAAGTAACAAACACTAGTCCAACAAGTAACAAACACTAGCCCAACAAGTAACAAACGCTAGTCCAACATGTAACAAACACTAGCCCAACAAGTAACAAACACTAGCCCAACAAGTAACAAACGCTAGTCCAACAAGTAACAAACACTAGCCCAACAAGTAACAAACACTAGCCCAACAAGTAACAAACACTAGCCCAACAAGTAACAAACGCTAGTCCAACAAGTAACAAACACTAGCCCAACAAGTAACAAACACTAGCCCAACAAGTAACAAACACTAGTCCAACATGTAACAAACACTAGCCCAACAAGTAACAAACACTAGCCCAACAAGTAACAAACGCTAGTCCAACAAGTAACAGGCACTGGTATAATAAAAAACAAAAACCAGCTCAATGTAACAAACACTAGCCCAACATGTAACAAACACTAGCCCAACAAGTAACAAACGCTAGTCCAACAAGTAACAAACACTAGCCCAACAAGTAACAAACACTAGCCCAACAAGTAACAAACACTAGTCCAACATGTAACAAACACTAGCCCAACAAGTAACAAACACTAGCCCAACAAGTAACAAACGCTAGTCCAACAAGTAACAGGCACTGGTATAATAAATAACAAATACCAGCTCAACGTGTAACAAACACTTGCCCAACAAGTAACAAACGCTAGTCCAACAAGTAACAAACGCTAGTCCTACAAGTAACAAACACTAGCCCAACAAGTAACAGGCACTGGTGTAATAAATAACAAAGACCAGCTCAACGTGTAACAAACACTAGCCCAACAAGTAACAAACACCAGTCCAACATACAACAAACGCACCCCAAGGAATAAATTTACTCTAGTTCAAAGAGTAATCAAAATTAGTCCAGCAAGAAACCAACGCTTGTGTAACAAGCATTAAACATTGCCCCCATAAATAACAAATACTTATCCAATTAGTAACAGGCACTTGTCTTACAAGGAACGAACTCTATTCAACAAGTAACAAATACTACCCCAACAAGTAACAAACAGTAGCCCAACAAGTAAAAACACTGGTCTGACAAGGGATTTAGTTGAACAAGTAGTAACCAGTACTAGACTAACAAGAAACCAACGATAGTCCAATAAGTAATAAACTCTGGTCCAACAAGTAACAATCACTAGTCCAACAAGCAACAATCACTAGTCCAACAAGTTCTGAACACTAGTCTGACTAGCGTAAAACACTGACCCAACTGGTAACAAACACTATCCACAAACCATAAGATGAGGAATGACCTGGTGAATGAGGTCCAATAGACGGGTTGTGTCCTTCACCCTGCAGATGATAGCTAGTCCTGGTGAGATAGTGAAGAATGGAGACCCTTCATCCCCATCCGTGTAGAGACAGTAGAGCTAGCATCAAAGTAAGATGTTCTATTTTTGGGGATGATGGTAGATACCAAAATGTTGTTTGGATTTCACACCACGGGAAGCAGCAGATAAAGCTACCACAAGAACAACTGCTTATTTTCGTCTGACGGCCAAGACCGGGCCATGGGCAAGCACAAGGCAGGTACTTATGAGTGTTGTGCACTCTATCCTGTTGTATGCTGCAGAGGAGTGGACTGATGCACTGAGCTTTGTCTACCGCAGGAAAAGGACTCCAGAGGTACATAGGAGGCGTGCCCTTCGCATACGTTGCTCATACGGCACAGTTTCTTAGGTGGCAGTGTAGGTCTTGGCAGGTGTTATCCCAATTCTCCTTCTCCCAACCACGAAAAACCAGAGAAAAGAAGCTGTGACCAGTTGGAGATCGCAAGACGTATGGTGCCTCAGCCCTGAGGGGGTAGTGGACCAGGCGGCTGATTCAATCACTTGGTAAATGGCTCAGGCGGATTTCTACCTTACTCAGTTCCTCACGCGAAGTATTTAGGGGCGTACTTGCACCGAATTGGTAAGGCTGCAAGACCAAATTTCCTGTGCTGCCAGGCAACGGTGGATGCGGTTCATGCCATCCTCTCTGGCTGAAGGCGTGGAGGCTGGCAGCGCACTGTCGAGGACAGGCAGCCGCGTCAAGCCAAAGACATTCTTCAGCTGGAGGTGAACTGACCAATTAGCCTAAACAGTGCCCTGCCAAAAGAGAATAAAGCTTGCTGACCCGGGGCCAGTATCTCACCGAGATGAAGAATCAAAACATGGACAAAAGACCACTCCTGAACCTCAAGAAACTGCTGGGTAGTATGGAAGGCTGAAAGATTCTCGTGAGGAGGAATTGCGCTTTAAACGCCCTCAATCTACCACACAGGCAGAAAAAGCCCTTCCATCTTCTAGCATTGCAGCCCACAATCGCGAACATGATGCGTCATCCACAGGGCACCATCAAAAACCCTTTTACCGAATTTCCTTTGATCTGAAATTTCTTCCCCCCGCACAATTCGGCGATTTGTCTTCAACTTGGGGGTCTTAATAAACTCTTCAGTTTGTTCTGAACTTCGTTTTTGAGCTTGATTCGGAAATGAGGCCGGTCGGTGGAACCAATCATAGTTCATCTCTTTGAAGGTGGTTACAACGGTGGTCCCTGGATCTAATTAATGCTCCTAAGCTCGTATCACGAAACGAAAGTTTAATTAGCGTTAGAATGTTGATGGGTGGGGGGAGGGGAGGAGCCCTTTTGCGGATCCTGAGTCTGAGCTTTGTGAGGTCTGAATAAAACTTGAGGTTAAGAGCAGTCGCTCGTTACGTTCAACACTTCGACCGCAACCGTGAACATAAAACGAAACCTTGGTTCGCTCCGTAGTCGCTGTTCTGTGATTGGGGAGAATTTGAGAGGTAATGGCTTTGTTGTATTGTTTCTTGGGATCAAACGACGACAGGCCAAACGAGGAATTCAATTCTCCCTCGACGTCCCACGTTCAAAACGTCTCAATGCGACTGTCAGTATCGTGTTTTGTGTGACAATCCCGTGCATCGCGCTTCGTCCTCGTAATTACTCGTTTTCAGGTGTTTATATCTTTGCACATCATCGGAATGTCGTTGTAGAGTTATAGCACAACTCCCCAAAGACCCACTTCTACCTGACAACCAATCACATCGGAATAAGTCATTTTAACTCCTCCTCGCGTACCCACTGCTCAACCAATCACGGTATAGTACTGTCACGGTCACAACTGTGGTGACAATGGAATGGAACAAAATCAAGCTCATTGGAACACCGACGCAAAAGTTGAAGTTGGAAGATGAAGCGGAGGAGGAGGGCTGCAGTGAGGAAAGATGGCTTCTGAGGGCCCACATGAATGGAAAATTCAATCTTGTGTAGGCTATCGAATGAAGAGGACCTTGCGTTTAATGCGCGAGGATTATTCGATGAAGTGGCCCATTACTGAGAATTGACACAGGAACCAATTCCATTACATCGAGCCGTGCATTGGGCGCTAATGTAAAATTTGCGTGGGTTTATTGCCATAAAAAGCCGCTTTTTCGAATATTCGGTGATGTATTTGTTACGGGGGGAGATTAATGTTGAAGTATCACGGTAGGTGAGTTGGGAAGTAGTACGATAGAAGCCAAATGCAATTGGAATTGGTTTTATTCTCAATTACATTCGGAGAAGTTTTACCACCACAGACAGGGAACTGGGTGGGAGCGAACGCAGCGACGAGGGAACTGGCTCAGTTACAACTGACGCCAGCAAAGTCTCGAGCGAATCATGAATGCCCCGGACGAGCCTCCGCTGAATCAAAGGGTTCGGTTCGTCCCGTTACATGTTTGAAGAAAGGTTTGCTTTGCTTAATAGCCTCAGCATGATTGAATCAATCGGGCCCCTGTGGGCCGCTGGCAGACATCTTTCCCCACCATCACCCTCCATTTCTGCTTCATCTTCAAACTTCAACTTTTGCGTTGATGTTCTGGTAGGCGTTCCAATGAGCTTGACCTTATGACATTCCACTGTCAGTGCAAGTTCTAATTGTGGTTGTAACATCAGTAGTGAGTGTTGTCGTATCACCGACACTTTTCCGTGGTTCATCCTTGAAAAACCCGCAGTTTGATCTTATCATTGATGTTGTAATTGTAAACATTTCATTTGTGTACGGTGGGATCTTCCTTCAATCATAAGGTATGATGTTTTGAGGTCAGTTAGTCTGCTAGGAAATCCCCTTTATGCTGTTTGCAGCAGGAAGTGGTAAGCCTACTTGGTTCAGGCACAAACCTTCATGTATGGTGGGGTTGGGGTTACAGGGGTTTGGGCCTTTCTCCATCAGCAAGATATATTATCATCAGTTTTTAGCAAAAAGTATTCCACTGACTGTGAATAGCAGTTCAGCATTACTACTAGCCTCACAAGGAATGCTAGGTATTTTCTGGAAGAGTGTTCTTTGATGTCCCCCTTGGAGTAGTGCGAAAGATCAAAAATCGCTCCATTTCAAGTCTCTGGTGCTAGGCAAGAATGTGTTAAGAGGTTTCCTCTTCTGTGCCCCACCACCTGCACAGAGGGGTGTCGACTATGCCCATAACATACATTTGTTTGCGCATTTTGCAGTGTCTTGTGACACATTGTGAAAATCGTTTGGAGTGCCTCACTCCCGCAGAATCCCAGGTCCAATGCATTCTCTCGGCATATTCTCCCACAGTACCCTTGATTAGTGACAGAGAAGTCAGCAGCGAGGAGATGGCCCTATAGGTACAATACAGTAGACGAACCGAGCCTGGTCTCTCATTTCCAATGATTCCCCGGTGCCCAGGGATCCAATAAACGTTAACTCTATTCATGTTTGCTAAGGAGTCGAGCCGCATCCTGCGCACCCTCACTAGTGTCGACGTTGTGCTGTAAATCTTCAGGGCACTTGCAAGACGCTTGCCTGCCTATTCCTTTAGGTTTTGGATTGGACTACAATAGTAATTTTTTTTAACATTCTACAAGAATTCCAGCAGAGTTTATAAGGAAAAAACCGCGCGAAAAACGCTTTTGGTCGAAAATTTTGATAATTTATTGTGCCGCTCTCGTCATTTTCACACGAATGAGAATTTTATAGTATCATTGCCTGATTGAGAGCTACCAATATAAAAAATGTAATCAAAATCGTTAGAGCCGTTTTTGAGAAGAAAAATTGGTGTTTTGATCACTATGATGACTATAGTTAACTTTCGGTGGATTTTTCCCATACCCTCATTATGGCGTCCCATGGTAACCTGTAGGCTAGACATCAAGTTTCCGCTGATTTGGTACGGTTGTTTTCTCTAAAAACAGCGCTAAAATCGATTTCGTCGAAAGTTTTGGTAATTTATTGTGCTGCTCTCATCATTTTCCCACTGATGGGAATTTCATGCTATAATCGCCTTATTAAGAGCTATCAATATAAAAAATTTAATCAAAATCGTTAGAGCCGTTTTTGAGAAAAAACAAATTTGGTGTTTTGATCACTATGATAACTATAGTTCAATTTCGGTGGATTTTGTTCATACCCTTATTTTGGCGTCCCATGGTAACCTACCGGCGAGATATGAAGTTTGAGCTGATTTGGTACGGTGGTTTTCTCTAAAAGTCGTATACAGACACACATACACACACAGACACACAGACCATTTTCCTAAATAGTGTTTTTCGGACTCAGGAGGGTCTGAAACGTAAAGATCTGAAGAAAACTCAAAAAAAAATTTTCAGCCGATTACATAACTTTCCTTTCTACTTCGTAGAGCAAGGAAAGTAAAAATCACCCCTTTCACCTTTCTCTTTGTATATAAAGACCACGACCAACTGACTGACTCCAGTACTGACTTAACGGCCAGACGATGATGTCTTTACATCGAAAGCGCTTGCCCACAGTAACTCACAAGCCAGAGGAGACGGACTCACTAACAGGTACGTTAACTTTAGTAATTTGCCTACTGGCGGACATAACCCAATTTCTTTAATACCTAACACAGCCAGTCCGGCTAAGGTACTACTAACAAGACTGACCAACAAGACCTCTCCCCGCCCCTTCCCCGACGCTCCATCACCCCTTTCACCTTTCTCTTTGTATATAAAGACCACGACCAACTGACTGACTCCAGTACTGACTTAATGGCCAGACGATGATGTCTTTACATCGAAAGCGCTTGCCCACAGTAACTCACAAGCCAGAGGAGACGGACTCACTAACAGGTACGTTAACTTAAGTAAAGTAAAAATCGTTGGAGTGAGACCCGGGGCAACGTACGTCCCACTCCTCCACGAGCCTCTCACCCACGCCCAAGATCCAGTGCTCTCCAGGGTATTAGATCCTACTTCATATGATTCCTTCTAGTTGCACGGTGTATTCCCTATCGAACTCCTACCATCATGTCAGTGAGCGTGTCGAGTTCATTGAAGGTTTCCAAGTTCCTGAATATGTTCAGGTGCCCGCTACACGCCTGTGGCAACTTAGCTAGTACTACCCTGCTTTTTCTCTTGAACCGCCGGTAGCAATCGTTAAAATCAAACGCCCGAATCCTTTATCGGGATTTCTAACCAGGGTGTTTTGAAGTTGCTAGTTGAATGGAGGGATATTTTGAAATCGTGTCATACGCAGAAATCGAGAGGAGCGATTCAGTGATCCAGTTACGATTACAATAACCACTTCTTTCTCTCTCTCTCTCTCTCGTCGAGTTAAACCTTTCATTTCCACTTATACTGTCGGGAAATTGAATCTAGTCGAAAAGCGGGAAAAATCTGAAAGAATATGTACGTCTTCTTCGCCCTACCGCTCGTTTTCCCCCCATTTTCCCTTCTCCCGATTCCCAACGAGATTTGATTTGCAGATCCCCTTACGACGACAGGAGCGAATCCACTTTAGTCCTCCCATCCCCTTCGTGGGGGTAACAGACCCTCATCGCCAGCGAATATTCCGCTTGACGTATTCTTTCTTCCACCAAAAAAACTAGTCGGAGCGGTATGCGGTGAATCTGTTTCAATACCAACCTTCAGTGCGAAATACTGCCACTTGCCCAACGAGCGATGAACGAACGCTTTTAGCTGCGTTTTTTTCTGTGTGAACTATTTGTAGAAGGTACAAAGGCCTGACAAGAAGATGGAGCTCGCCTAATCCAGGACCAGTGTATCGTAAAGATGAGGAATGAAGACTTGGAGGAAAGACAGCTCCTGAACTTCCTAAACTGGCGGGCACTATAGGAGGATGTACGGGGATGTAACAGTTGAGAGCAATATCGCACTAAGTGAGGAGGAGTAGGTACAATATCGCCCGAATACATTCGGTAAATTTTACCACCACAAACCGCAAACTGGATGGGAGTGCCCGCAGGCAAAAGGGCGACGCCTCGATGAGACAGCCGCTCAGCTACGACTGACGACACTGTTCGAGTAAATCGGGGCATTTCAGGACCCCAGTCAGCACAAAGGCCCTGAGTGAGTCCACTAAATGGAAGAGTTTGGTTAGTTCTGGTGCTGGGGTGTATGTTGAAGCACAGGAAGAACACATTTTAAAATGAGTTGAAGTAAGAAGTACTTAATACATTCCCAGAATATCTGAAAGGGTAAATTTATAAATTTAGATAAAAAATGCAGCAAATTATTACACAATAATTTATTATTCTATTGCCCAGCATGATTGGGATCTATCCTGTTCAACCCTACATCGACAAATGTTAAGAATATAATATGGCTATATCAGCGATCCGGGAATGACAGCTCATCTGTGAAACTATGTTTGGTAAACAATTGTATTGAAATGGTTCTTGGGTCAAATAATTTATTCAACAAAAAGTACTCTTCGTTCTTTAAGGTTCTAGCCTCCACAAGGTAGAATAAATGGACCGATCGCGCACCATTTTTCTACTGCGGCTCCCTTTTCTACTTCGTCTTCCAACTTCAACTTTTGCGTCGATGTTCCAGTGAGTGGAGTCTGCAATTGTTATTCCATTTCATTGTCACATCTCATTCTAATCTTTTTAGTATCATCACTTCCCCTCGTAGAAAGATCATGTCCTCATGATCTGTGCGAAGGGGGTTACATCTCACGGGGGAGATCCTTTTAGTCCCTTTGAAGAATGTGGAAACTGTGACAACTCTTTATCGTCTAGACGCAGTCCTACGCTTCTGAGGCTCATCCTATTCACATCAGCATCGTAAAATACCTAGGTGATTACAACAAACACAATGTGGTTGCTAAAAACTTGCGATGATTTTTGCAAAAAACACAGTCAATTTAGTGAGGCACAGGCAATTTCCCGTTCCTCCCCAGCCTGCGCTCATTTCTTGCACTGTCTCCCATCTGACTCCAACCACCTATCCGAGCCAATTGCCTAGCATTGCCTAGAAAATGCCATGTTTGGTATCGTTTAATAGTCATTTTCGATGCTGAACCGAACAGGATAGGTCTCGGAGGCGCTGTACAAACATCGGCATTGGTACATGAGTTGTCTTTTCCTGGACAGTTGGTATAGCCACATAATATTACGTTTTTCGTTGGATTGGCTAAGTTAAGTGCTTTGCAAGAGAATATTAAACCAATTTGCACGTTTTTTTTTTTTTACATTAACAGTAGAAGTTGTTCGAATTAACACTCTTGGAACTCATAGTTGGAAATATGGTGATATGGGCCTCTTACAACTCCGCTGATTTCGTGGAAAATGGGGAATCCCCACGAAAACCATTTTCTTGGTCAAAACCTTTGGATTTGCTATGGTTTTAATTTTTAAATAACTTCAGCTGAATTAGCATACGAAATTGTGTACTTGCAAGTAATTAACCCTACTGCCGTGAGTATACTAATCCTTTCTTAGGCGTAGTCCACCTCTACTACCTGTGTTCAGCAGGCCGAATTAGCAGGGTCCTTAATATCCATGCTCAGACCTAACAGTACTCTCAACCCTTTTGTTATGTATGGAAAGTCCAGATCCTCGGTTATTTCCAACAACAACAGATTTCCCCTTTTGTATTTTCCAGAATGTCCTCCCCCCCCCCCTCGATTAAAATGCTTTTCCAACACACACTGCTTTTCCCAGATACAGTCGTCTCCCAGCACTTGCACAAACACATTTCTTCATTCGATACAGCTTCCCATGCCAGTTCACGCATATTCCGAGTCGGTCTCTTGTGTCGCTCTTATATACTCTAATCAATACTCATTGCATATATAATACAATGCACTGTATTACACCCTCACGCTCACCGAGTTTCTCTTTATTTCGATCGTCAACTCCTCCTCTTGTCCGCCCTACATCCTGCTTCGAGCCCTTTTTCATATCGTCGAATGATTCAACCGACGAACTACCTGTCGAAACTTTCCTATTTCTTTTTCCTAAAAAGCTCAAATTCAGCCTTGTTGCTCGAATCTAAGATCAACATCTCTGGCCGGCATTGCTTTACTCCCCGAGAAGCACGAAGTTAGTCCGTTTGTGTCTTCTACCACATCCACTCGCCTACTAGTTATGAATATGGATACTGGTATCTTACCGCTGTCAATTTTCTCATCCATAGTTCGCGATCTGGTTAAATTGGTCAACGAGTCTGTGTCACCTACCAAATTAGGATTGACAGTAGGATACCCAGGAGCTTGTAAAGTTAGAGTACTTTAGTTTGTTACTCGTAAACATTCATTTGGAAATGGTGCAAGCGTGAAACTCGAGAAATGCCTCGTAATGGACGTATGACGTAGTCACTCCATCACTTTTTCCACCCTTTTTCTCAGCGAGACTGCAAATTTGTGGAATGGATACGTGAGGCCTTTTGTTGTTGGGGAAGGGCCGTTGGTATTCGTTCGACAGCGTTGTTCTTTCTCAATAAAAAGTGAACTTGGTACAGCGGCGAAGTAAAATATGAGGCCCCCTTCAATTGAATAATAACGCGGAGGTCGGCGGGACGATGTGATGGGGGTAAAGTAGGGGAGGGAGATGGGTCAGAAGTAGCACGATGGGGAGGGAAGAAAAGAAAATAAGAAGAAAAGGTCTTTTCCAACGGAACGGGCAAACGTGACTCCGGTTCATAAAAGAAACGGAGAAACAGGCAGGGCGTGTTTGTCCAGGCGATTCGATTCGCCTTCCGATTGCAGGTGAAGGAAAGGATAGTAAAAGGAAGCACGAAAATCAGGAGGGATAAGATGCGGATGAGACGAAGGCCCTGGGTTGTTAAACTCCGAGGGAAAAGGTTCCGTCAGACAGAAAAAGACCAAGTCAAGTAGTTTTTGTTGATCCTAGATGTTGGAAAAGGTTTTATATTACTTGGTTCTAGGACGTAGGAGCAAAAATTATGTAATCGGCGGGTGTCTTCATTAGGTCATTTGCATTTCAAATGCATTTTTACTTAGCTCTCTGACTGTCCCAAATTTCGGATGAAGACCGCCTTAAGAATCCTCTGAAAGAGTCTTCTTTCATGTCCTCCACCCTTGGAGTAGTTGTGCCAAAGACCAACAATCGTTCCCTTCAGGCTCTGGCACTAAGGCAGGATGTGGTAGGGCGTCTCCTCATTCGTGACACACCACCAACACCTGATGACCATTATGCCCATAACATGCATGTGTTCGTTCATTATGCACTGATGGTCCCCAGATTCAGATCTTCAGAAGGCTTTGTCTCTCGTCTGTTTGCCCTGACACTCCAAACAGCCCCACTCCCACAGCATTCCAGGCTGTCTGATGCATAGCCTCCCACTCTCCTCTTGACTAGAAACAGAGAAGTTCCACAGTTGGGAGGTAGCCATGTAAAACTCCCCAAAAGGAGGATGTTCCACTGTCCTTCGCCTTTAGTTGCTGAATGACCAAATATTCAACAATAATCTTGTCTATAGTCGAAACCTGAAGTATACTGAAGACAGTTGTAGTTCCACAGGGTGAGAAGTGTTGGATGATACAGGGTCTAACGCCTAAGAGAGAAGCCTGTACTCAACGTCAGATGGCAGCTCCTTCCAGAGGTTTTTTGGACCTCCGGGACACATAGTGCAAACACAATCATGGAATAACATTTATATGACAGTTACAGGTGTACTGTTTGCTCCTTAAGCAGCATTAGTCACTAAGCCCCTGCCAGCAGGTGCGACAACTACTAGTCTTGCCCAAGTGGCAAGTACAGTGGCAGCAGAGTAATCAATGTCTGAGATGATTTTGGAAACCAAGAGCAAGATATAAATAGCTCTCACCACCTTCGCGTAGTGAAGTGTGGTAAGGGATTTTTGTTTATTTGGACATAGTGGGGATAATTTCCTTGGAATCTACCTGCGTATTGAGAACCAACGTGGAACTGTTCGGCAAAAAACAGGTTGGTCCTCAAGCTACTCTGCGATGGCAGCTATTTTTCTTTGTCCTCTTTGCCCTCAGGAGAATCCGGCCTCCTTCACGACCGGCCGCCGCCAAGTCCATACGCGCAACTGTGGGGCTGTCCGCATGCAACCCATCACAACTACAAAGGCCCTGCACTGCAGTTTACTCAGCTGCATAATCTTCTTTCCTATCCTCCACCATCCTATTTACCTTTTTCTTCGTTTAATGACTACAACCAACTGACTGACTCTAGTACTGACTTAATGGCCAGACACACAATGGCGGATCCAACCCAATTACTTTAATACCTAAACTGCAGTTTCCTCGGCTGCACCGTCTTCCTTCCTGTCCCATCCTCCAGACCAGTACACATCTACAGGACCATCCTTGACACATCACGGATGAAGCCCTTGGTATTGCTCTCTTCGCTTATGTGGTTCATGTGAGCTTCCTGTCCAGGAAGACTCCCAAGTATTTCACCTCCTGTTGCTCGGTCACCACCTTCCACCTGAGCATTGTAAGATCGGGTTTCCTGGTGAAGCGGACCAGGCTGGATTGACGTACAACCTCTGATGAATACTCCACTTTTATAGTGTTCGTGGTGAACTGCAATCACTCGCCAATCACTCACGACAATTTTCCTATCATAATTACCAACAACTGCGGGAAAGTGTGTGCAACAAGTAACCAGAGCAAAGGGGTGAGTGCGTTCTCCTGAGGACACGCCGTTGTCAATTCACCTAACTCTTAGTAGACCACTCTGTTGCCCAGCATTTCTTTGGTTCATGCGATCAGGTGGGCATTTACTCCCTTCCTCCTAGCCGCATCCGGACTTGAGGCATATGACGCATTGTCAAAGGCCAATGTCTGGAAAGCAGCACAAATCCTCTTCCTCCAATGTGTCCTACAGCTGAGTCATCAATTCGCTCTGAGCAGCCTCAATAGATTTTCTCTGATGGGCGCGCTGGGAAAAGAGGATGAACGTATCAGCAAAGCAGTTCTCTCTTATGTTGAGACGTACCATTTTCTTGATAGTTTTTGCTAGTGGCTTACTACCGCGTTGCCACTTGTGAGGCTGGGTTTGAATTCGTGTTTCAACTGGTACCTCCTTTCAGAGCCGCAAACCCGAGAGTCTCTCCGGTCTCCCAGGATAATTTCAAACGTTACAATACCTCGATTTCCTTCCAAATTTGTACAGTTAACGGGAAGTGGGGCTCTGGCCGTTACCGGAGATTCCATGCTACGATTCAACCCTCTCTCCCCATTCCCTCACCATCCACCCCCAAGTTCCCTTGTGTTTTGATTGCCTTCTCCGTCGAAGGAACGAAAAGGGAAAATAACGAAGGTCAGTGAGTTTGCTTGTGTGAAAGCTCTCGGGCCAAAAGTGCCTCGTTTTTCGATGAGTCAACTTCTGCGGGAGCTCCGTTGTTTTTCCCGCAAGAGTCTTGATCTCGAGACCTTTCCAGGCAATACCCCGGAGCCCGGCCACCCTTCCCCCTTCTTTTCCCGTCTATTTATGTGAAAAGCATTTAAGTTTGACCAGCGCTTTCTTACCTTCTTTCTCACTCAGTCTTTCTCTCTCTCTCTCGCTTCGTCCTTTTTACCTCTTCACGATATCGGCCAAACATTCTGGTTCCGTGGCAGGAATCCGTTGAGGAAAACGAGGACGTGCTCATTGTGAGCCGCCCGGTTGATTACAACTGCGGAGAGACCCTGACTGAAGAAAATCGAGCTTTCTTTGCCCTTTCGAACTTTGACCACCTCCGCACTTTTCCTTCTTTTCTTTGTCTCCCTGTTTATCTGAGCCCATTCG
This sequence comes from Pachypeltis micranthus, assembly GCA_020466155.1. Taxonomy (NCBI): domain Eukaryota; kingdom Metazoa; phylum Arthropoda; class Insecta; order Hemiptera; family Miridae; genus Pachypeltis; species Pachypeltis micranthus. Next base: position 11,342,388 of record CM035782.1, on the reverse strand, counting down.
TCCGCATCTCATTCCATCTGATTTCTCTATAAAACGTCATTCTGAGGGCTCAACGCCGATTCCTTTTTCTGAAGCGTAAGGAGGGAGCGGGACTTTTTTTTCTCTGTAGTTAGTAACGTTACGAGGGGTTTTGGTTCACCAATGTAACGCTCCGACCGGGTCAAAATTGGGTGGTTGGGGGGGAAAATAAGAGATGAGACTAGGGAAGATGAAAAGGTGATAGGTGTTAGTAATTAGAGAGCAGACTAGATATGAGAACTTCGACGACTAAGGGCACTTCGTGCATTATCCTGCTTCCTCTCAGGACGGAAATGGACAGCACTCTATCTACTGGCTCATGGTGATGGTCAGTACAGGACTCCTGTTAAGCAGAGATAAATTATGGAGCTCGTTGTGCATTAGCTGACGGAATTTGTGACATGAAATCTGACAGAAACAGTTTCGGGGTTTGGGCTACGAAAAACCCTTGAACCGTCCTAGCTGTAGGGAACAAAACTGTTCAGAAACGACGCTTAGGCGGGTTTCTTCTCCAGTTTTTTGGCGCATGTTCCCGTTGATATTTCGCTCTTCTTCTTCTGTTCCTTGCCCCTTTCCCGCGAGAAAACGTTTTCCTGCATCGGTTCGAACGAAAAGGAAGAAAACTCGAACGTCACTTCAAGTCTGTGGCTCTTGTTTCATTTTTTTCTTTTGGCATGCCATAGGTAGGAGAGGACGCTTGATTTCTAATTCCTTTTTTTTTCTTTTTTTTTGGTTGTGTAGAAAGCTCCATTTCTTTTTAACACACAGTTCCCGAATAATTGTGTCTCAGTTGCTTTATTTGCTTTTCCTTCTCCTAAATGCATGGGTTCATCCCCACTAGAATTTATTTTATTATTTTCCCTTTTCCTTATTTATTTTTCGTTACACATTATTATACCTAGCTCTCGAGTATTACAATCGCCGCGTTCGCTCGTGCCAAACCATCCTTCTACCTTGGTTAAACATGAGAACAGTAGTAGATTTTTGAATAAACAAAATCACAGAACCAGAATTTTTTCCCTTTTCCCCGTGTACAAGACTATCTAAACCAAATGTTCCTGCTTCTTCACCACCCCGGATCTACTCAGTGGATACCATCGGGTGAATATTAAGGAAGAAGATGTTGAACAAACCAGTATTACTGCTCCGAGACCCATCCCATTCGATTCAGCATCGAAAAATACTAGTAAACCATACGGAACATGACCTGATTACAATGAAACTACGGAAACCAAATATTCCCCCGGCGCCAGGCGCCTGTAAACGTCTGTAGGCATTTATGATCCGATTTAGAGGTGTGAGGAGGAAGTGGCCCTCACCTTCCTCCGTCCCATCGGGGAAATTGGGACGGGGACTTCCAGCAAACCCTCGGCAATTGGCATGACGTTGCGAGGCGATCGGGCAGGTGGTTTTGATGAGATGGGTGGGAGGGAGGGAGTACTAACGACGAAACGTTGACTTCCGCTGTAGTGCCCGCAAGTACTTCCAATTAGTTGAGTCTAATAATTACTGTAATTTCCTTATACGCAGTTGTACACATCTGATACTCATGGTGCGAAAGATCGGATTTTTTAGACCACGTTAAAGGCGCAAAGTGGCCTGGACGGCGGACGGACATTGCAGATTTGGAATGCCTTGAAACGTAAAGTATCAAATTTTGAGGAGGGGGGGGGGTGTTAAAAATTTTTCGTGACCGAAAACATAGGGCTATTATTCAGAATGAATAATAAACCAAAAGGCTTTAGTAGAGAGAATATACCCTTTTACGGACAGAGAGTGAGCAATGGAGCAGCAGTGGTGAATTTCGATCTTCCGGTGATCCAATTACCTCGTGAGACTGGGCACAGCTTTTTGATGGTGGAGAGGAAGGACCTAAGGCCAGTCTGGGAACTGTTGGCGCCAATCGCACCATGGAGCGTCAATTGTGGAGGTTGTTTATAAACGCTGACAGTAGCTTATCGTCACCTCCAACTCTCTGACTGCCGACCTTTTTGCCGCACGACTACGCTCCGACTCGATCCGACGTGACTCTGATGTGACGGGGCCTTTGTCAGTCTGCTTCTGCACATCGCCGGTTGCCTGCTCACAATCCTCCTTCATTTTCTACGCCACTCGATCTATCCGAATACGACGAACTGGTCAGAAGTTTGTTTTATTTTCGCAATTTAATTTCGAACGGTCCTCCACTTACTTTACTGTTCTGGCTTACTGTTCTTTATTATAACCTTTCGTGCCAGCCCTACGCGTTTTATGTATTTACGCCGACTACACCAATCGCTCGTATCCCGCTACGGCAGTCGATTCGATTTGAGATTCGAAAGGGGACTGAGGTCATCCCATTCCCCGACAGGGACCATCACTGCAAAATGAACAAACGCATATGTTAGGGGCATGGACCACACTCCTCGGTGTAGGTGGTGTGGCACACATGAGTCTTCCTATGTAAACATCCAAAAGGTTAATTGCGCGAACCCTCTTTCGAGTCAAAAAATATTGTAGACACCCGATATCCTTTTGGTTTCCTGACGACAGTTGAAATATTGTTGCTGTTCGCGCCAAAGGAGATCATTATCTAGGCCGTTAAGGACGCGCTCGTCTTTTATTTATTTATTTATAACATATACGGGCAGTGCCGAGAAACAAAAAACAAAAACAACAGAAACAGAAACAGTGAGAAACAAAAATGAATAAAAGTAGGACAATATAAACCACAGTAAATAGCACAAATCATTCAGCAGCAATCCCGAGCCAACTAATGGAGATCACAATAGCCGTCGAATTTCGGACCTAAAAGAGTTTCGACAACAACAGTAGGTCCTCCGAAACACCGTGTGACAACCTATTGAAGTCATCCTGGAAGCGCACCATGAGATTATTGCGGAGATAGTTGGTCGAAGAGGTATAAACATAAAAAGGCTGATGGAGTCTGGTGGCGTATGGAGGGGCGTAGAAGTTTAACTTGGAAAGCAGATACGGACGATCCAGTCAGCTGTCAACCCATGCCGGAGAAACATGCCCGCCTCACGTCGCCGATTCTCCAAAGAGGACATGCCTTCCATCCTGAGCGCCACTGCGTAGGAGAAGTCATCCCACCTATCGCCTCTCTTGTAGGACACATAGCGCAGGAAGTGGCGCTGAACACGCTCCAAGGTATTCTTGGCATTGGTATACCACGGTGACCACACAGGGGAGGAAAACTCGAGAGGTGTACGCACAAGGGAGGTGAATAGCAGCTTAAGGGCGTTTGGTTCCTTGAAATCCCGTTAGCTTCTTCTTTATTGTGTAAAACATTCTACAATTCACATTAGAAGAGGCTGCAGTCCTTTTTACTGAGATTGTGCCAGAGCTGAAGAATTTTCAGTCGTCGCAAGAGCAAGGGGGTGAGAGCCGTTCCAGACTGAAGTAGACGCACTGACGGTTCTGTGATAGGGGGCCGGGCTGGTCTGTGCATCGTAGGGCTCAAGTTCAGGCTTGCAAAGCTGCTGGGAGAGTGCGCCTTGATATATCGAGCAGAAATTCTAATCATGAAGACCTGCGCAGAAGAGACCCGGACGAAAGGACTCACGGTTAAGTGAATCTAGATATTCTCGCACAGCCAGGGTGCCTTAAAAGCCAGCACAGGTCTGCACCTTCAAATCCAGGCTGGCTGGCTCTCCCTCATTTGGTCGCTGGCTCATAGAGAGCAATGAAAAGGCTGAATGCCTTGTGAAAAGGTGCAAAGAATCCTTGAGCCCTACATAGGAGTGACGAAAAGTCGTGGTAGGATGGGAGACACAGGAAAATCACGCCTAATGGCATCCCCAGTCGCGACTAAGACAGGCCAAAAGGCTCAAGCGCCTTCCTGTTCAAGAATGCTGCTATCTTTTGAAATGCTGCTCACTTCGGTATCACCTCAATAAGATAGACATTTTAGAGGTAGTTGAGTGCAGGTTATGCAAAGAGGAGGACGAAAAGGCAGACACATTCTATGGTCTTGGGCACCAGGCGCTTCAAACACTTTTCCCAGGGGTTCATCGAACCCCAAACCACGTGGGAGTCTGAGAAAGACATATTCAGCATGACCAAGGACGCAATTGTGCCCATTTATGAGTTCGAAAGGAAATATAATGTTCAGCCATTGGAAGTTCCATGGAACAGGGAAAGTCGCCAGTTCCGGCCTCCCAATGGCAACAACATCTTTACAGGTGGATCGAAAACTCCGGAGGGAACAGGATCCAGGGTGTGGATAAGCGGCTCTGGAATGAATGGGATGTATATTGCCCAAGGCCCCTCTCCAACGGGTTTTCAAGCAGAGATTTATGCTATTATAGCCGGGGCAATCCTGATGCATGAGAAAGGCTGTAGCAACTGAACTATCAATATATTGACCGATAGTCAAGCATCGTGCAAGGCGCGGATGAATTACTGCACTACGTCAAAACTGGTGCGAAAGTGCAGGATGTGGCTGAACTCAGCCTGGCTGGATGTGGCGCCTAGTGGAGAATAGAGTTAATGTGTACTGGATTCCAGGACACAAGGGGATCATTGGAAATGAAAGGGCGGACCATCTGGTCTACGGTACCTATTGGGCCATTGCTCCATTGTGGGATTCCTCTGTAACTAGTAAAAAGGACTGTGGGAGAACACGCCAGAAGACTTCATCTGACAGTCTGGAACGCTGCAGGAGTAAGGCACTCCAAACTCTTTGTCTCAGAGCAATCAGGTGAGATAAGACGCAGCCTTCTGAGGATGGAGAGGAAGGATTTAAGGCAGATTGTTGGGATCATAGCCAGGCACTGCAGAATGAACAAACACATGTATGTTATGGGTATAGAAGACACCCCTCGATGCAGCTGGTGTTGCACCGATGAGGAGACTCCCAACCATGTCCTGGCCCAGTGCCGGAGACTGGAGAGGGAGCGACTTTTGGTCTTTGGCACCACTTCTCCCAGGACGGATACCAACGAGGACACTTTCAGGAACTACCTGGCTCTCCTCAGGAGCCTAGGCATTGACCTGTAAGACATTGAGTCATCTGGCCGCCGTGCACATCCCACCAGTGGGACAGTCAGAAGACTATATACACTCTGCTTCCTAGCAGGTGCTAGTATGTTCAACGTCCGTTATTAAGTAAGGCTAAATTTCAATTAGAAGAAAGATCTTTTTGAAACGTTGTACTACCGATCGGTTCATCATCCATTGAACGTTCACAATTTGAGCAGCGTTCGAATGAAACTCGTGAAAGAACGGTCTCGCGAAGCAATTATAATCGCGAATTTCAGTGGATTAGTCGTCGAGTAACTTCTCGCCAAAACAAGTTCTCAAAGGAAAACTCAAGTTTCAATGGGTTCTTCATCACTTGTTGAGCTTACGGAAGGTAATCGGAGAATGGGACGCCATAATTAGCAAAGTTTATCGGGAGAATCCAGGAAAATTACAAGATAAGCAAATAGCGCCAGGAAACCTCGACCTTAAGCCGAACCTGTTTGCGCGGGGAGGGGGATGGGGAAGAGCTCTTTGGTTAGTTGGGTTCCCGGTGATTGCGAGTTAGCGCCGCTTGGATGCTGCGTCCACTTTTCCCTTTGATAATACGAATCGCCGGCCGTGTAATTGTTGGGAAATTAATTAGGAACACTCCGCTCGCTTCGGGTTCTGTGGAATCGCCGCGGCACGCGAAGCTTGAAATTAATACGCCGGCAAATTGCGAGTACCCGAGGTTTAATGAGGTGGACGGGTGAGGGCAGGGAGCAGGAAAAGTTGAGTTGTCTGCTCGAATTCTTCATGCTAATGAGAACGAAGCGAATTCTAAATCGAAAGTTGCTCGCACGGCTTAGACCGATAGGTCTTCGAACGGCGCGGCTCAAATCTATCGTGATCACGATGAGGCTAATTATACATTGGCGCGGAACAGACATTTTCAGTCAATAGTGCTTTGTTCGTGTTCAGCGTTTTCGCACTTCGAGAGTTCATTGCTCACACCCTCCAACGACAAACAGTACTGGAGTCGCCAGTCCCCACAATGTGCAAAATCAGAAAGAACCGGAGTCCCTTGGATTTGGCGTCCGAATTCCTCCTTGGATAGTTCTTTGACAGTCCCAAAGCTGGGTTGAGCACAGCGACCTAATGGCCTCTTATGCCAGTCCTAATGTCTCGCAGGTCCTCGCCTAGACTCCTTAGGAATGTACTACAAGAATCTTCTTTGATGTCAACCCATTGGAGTATCATTCTACGGGATCTTGAACTCGAGCGATTTGTTCCCCGACGCACAATTTCAGAAACTGAACGAGCAGATGATAGCAACAATAACAAGAACATTGCTGATCTTGTAAATCACTGGGTGGCTTTCGTTATGATGCCACATTTCATTGTGAAAACCCACCACGTGCTCTGGGCCGTCACCCAATGGTCCGAGCATGCCAAGATACGTACAGGTGTCTGAGGAAAGAACTCAGCTAATCCTCTTGAAGGGAAAAGTGTACAACCAACCCTTGGAATGAATATAGGTGAGAGGTGGGTCTTCAACTAACAAATCCACTCTCTTAAAGGCACCTTAAAGGTGTGTGTTACCATGACACTATCCTCATTTCCAAGGCTATCTATCTAGGCGTGATTGACTACTGCCCTGTCGTCTGGGGTAGCAATCTGTCAATCAAAAGAGAGTATTGACCCAATCCCATAGAGCTGCGCTCCTGTGGATAACCAAGGCCTATAAGACTGTATCAACACAAGCACTCCAGGTGATCACTGGCCAGTTACCAGTTGACTTGGTCGTTGCGTGCATGGTTGAAATTTGTGTTAGTGCTGGGCATATGCCCATGGCTTTGGAGAGGGTACCTAGCCTTGTGTTCTGAACACCTCTCCAGCCAGCGCCAGACAGCTTTCGGGGGGGATTCCCAGCGGAACGACGGTTCCCACGAGGCCAAACCCTTGGCTTCATGACTGACAGCGCCACGCCCTAGTGGCTCCACGCTGCCGGCCGCGGAACCTTCCCTACACTGCCTATTCCTACCAACACACACAAACACTAACACACATATACATTTAGCCCTTAAATAAATTCACACCAGCGGTCCAGGGATGGGCTACTTGATATTAAAGAAATTGGGTTGTGTCCGCCAGTAGGCAAATACTAAAGTTAACGTACCTGTTAGGTGAGTCCGTCTCCTCTGGCTTGTGAGTTACTGTGGGCAAGCGCTTTCGATGTAAAGACATCATCGTCTGGCCGTTTAGTCAGTACTCCTTACTACTTAAGAGTACTGACTTAACGGCCAGACGATGATGTCTTTACATCGAAAGCGCTTGCCACCAGCAACACACCAGCCAGAGGAGACGGACTCACCTAACGGCTACTTGATATTCGACCATCCCTGGCACCGCTCATACACGACCACACACTAACACAAAACACACAAACACCAACAAACCCTTTCTCTCGAGAGGCCCTGCGCACGTTTCCCCACAACCTATCCTATTCCCTATTCCTTAACCCCTGTTTGTTAGGGACAACAGACCTTTGAGAGGACAGTAAAAGTAAAAACCTCCAACCTGCTATGCTCTTAACTATATTTACATAAAATTTAATAATTTGAAAAATAAATTCGCTTTCTTGTAAATTAAATTGCAAATAAAAAGAAAGAAAATGAATATAATCGTCCGACCTTCTGATGGATGAATTGTGGCGTCCGCGGCTGTATATGAGGCCCACCTTTCGTTGGAGATAAAATGCGTAGATCTTGTGGTTCTTCGGAATTATCTTCGCTTGAGAGCTCCAGCAAGGAATCTATAGTTGTAGTAATATATGTCGAACAGCCTGCTAGGAAAATTTCAAGCTGTAGAAAAAAAAAGCTAAGACCGTGTCGCATGGGCAGATGAAAATCGAGGAATGGCGGCTGTGGTAGACTTCTGGTCGCGGCTAACTAGTGTTTTATCACACGACTTTCACAAGAACTTGACCATATTTCCATTATACATTAAAAAAAAGAAAATATATTTGAACAAAATAAATAAATATCCCTGGTTTATATAGGCAGGAGCAGGAACTTATTGTGTTGGCCCTGTCCTACCATGAGTGCCTAAACAACACCTCTTCTCAAACCTTTTCCACCAGACAGAACACCCCTGTTCCCTAACCATTGTCACATCCCACTGGCTTCCCATTCCTAATAACTCATTCCTTGCCCTATCCCTTTCCTGCTGGTAGTTTGTACGAGCTGTGTGGTGTAGAATCCAAATCCCATCTAGGCCTCTATCTTTTCCCTAACCTGTGGCAGCCATGCGTACGTCCATCTTCCTTTATCACTGTTGTCCCACCTTTCCTGCCACTCATCGACTAATAACTTGTCGTATTGTCCCAATCCCAGAGAGCTGCGCTCTTGTGGATTATCAAGACCTGTAAGACTGTATCAACGGAAGCACTCCAGGTGATCACTGGTCAGTTACCAGTTGACTTGGCTGTTGAGTGCATGGTTGACAATGGTAGGTGTGCTCTGAGCATTGCCTGTGGCGTTGGAGAGGGTACCTAGCGTTGCAGCCTGCACCCTTCTCCTGCCAGCACCAAGCGTCTCTCTGGGAGGGATTTCCAGCGAAACCACGGTCCCCACGAGGCCAATCCCATGGCTTCACGATCGACAGCGCCACACTCTAAAGGTTCCATTCTGCCGGCCATGGGTTGAAGCCCCCATGGTACCCATTCAATATGGCTGCACCTTGGGCAGCCTAAGGACCTGAATGGGTGGCAGATCCCAGTTCCGGAATCGCCAAGAGGCGTTCTACTGGCACCTACGCTTTATCTCCATGGGGGAGGTGGGGATTAGGCTTGCCCCCGCACCTGCCATGGAGAAGGGTGTCAGGCCGTCTTTTACGGCGTGACAAGGGTGGTCTACTCGATATTCGTCTCCCCTTGAGCCTTCCCTACACTATTCCTACCAACACACATACATTCACAACAGACAATGGCATGGTTGACAATTGGAGAGTGAAACGGGAGCTTCCCTCCCTCCTTTGGGCTGAACTCCGTGCGGAGATCACCACAGAACAGAAACTTGCCGCCATCGATGAATGAGCTCTAGAGAAATGGCCAGAGAGATGGAAATTCTCGTCAAAAGGACGTGATACGTACGAGTTCTTCCGCAACATCCGTGAACGTCTTAGAAGAAAATGGGTTGAGTTAACTTCAATATTGGGCTCCTCCTCTTTTCTCTCCAAGATTCTCCATCATGCACGTCTTGCGCCACCAGTGCGGGGAAAACAAGAAACCACGTGCTGCTCCGCTGTAGTTTTTACAGCGCAACGGTTGTTAGGAGGGCAGATGAACTTAGCAGCATTGACAGCTACAAAGCAAGCCTACAACCGTTTTGCAGAGTTCGCGAAGCAGGTAATGGCCTAAAAACGTGGTCATAGTAGATCTGTCCGTTTGAAGCTTGCCATCCAAGTAAATAGTTAGATGAGGTGGGAAATCAGATTAAGAACTCCTGCCAGACTGTACGGGATTCCTCAAGTGGTCACCTCCGCGCGGTCACACAGCTCTCTACCGGGAGACTGGCTAACGTACCTCCCCAGGTCTGAGTTCGGTGGAAGCTGCAGGGCCTCTTGCACATTAGCGAAACCGCAACTTCCATGACTGGTATAACCCCCGTCGAGAGTTTGGAACCAGTTCGTTTCTACGATCCCATCTTGTACAACGTTGCTACGTTGATTCATATAATAATTTTATACAATTTTGAGTGTGAGCTGTAGTAAAGGTCGTATCCAGTACTAGTTTTCGTATGTACTGTGTGACGGAATTAAAGATTCGTATACAATTTCACGTGGGGATGAAGCCCACAACGGAGAGATATTTCTTTACAGAAATAAAAACCAAACAGAAGGAAAATAACTAAAAATAATTGAAATATAGATGTATTAAAATAAAATAACAGACTTCTCCTTCCTATCCAAAATCTGAACCCAAAAGATATTTAAGAAAATAAGAATTAAATTAAAACGTCTTTCTACCCTACTTCTGGCATGACAAAAAAAAACAAAGAAGAAACAAAAAATGAACGCGACTTGCTGCCAGGGATCTTCTTTCTTCGTTCGAACCTGAAGCTCTCCAGAAGAACCCAATCAGGAATTGGAACCGAAAACGGGAAAACGACTTGAAAACGGGAGTCGGAACGAGTAAAAACGTCCTTTTTCGGGGAACGGGAACACGCGGAAGACAAAACCAAAACAACAACAACCCCTCGAGAGAAAGAAACAACACCCTCCTCCGCCTCTCATAAACCTCTCATCCGGTTATCACCTGGGAAGGCGCTGTTCCTAGCCTCCACCCTGGTCTGTTCCAGGCGCCCAACCGCATTTGTAAAGTAACCCGTTACAACTGTCGCATCTTGGTGGTACAAGTTGCCGATTGTATGTTACTAGAACTAAGAAAAGCTAAGTAGTTGAGTAAAATTTTCCAGGATTGTTTATCAGTATGTTAGCGTTTTATTACATTTTATTGGTTAACAAAACTCGTTACGTAATGATTTTTGTAATTTAGAACTCCAATAAATTGGGTGTAAGTGACTAGGCCGATTTTATCGCTTTCTTTACGTCGCGATTAAGTCCGCCGCTAAACAACCGAAGAGACCATCATTCGGCATTTTATGAGGCCTAGGGCCGACCTCCTCCTGATCGCCCACCTCAACTACTGGATATAGTGATTGAGGTTAATCCTTAAGTCGACTCGAAGATAAGGGGAATATAGAAGAGCGCGTTATCTTAGTAATAACGCGTCTCTTCCGCGCTCCCTCTCGTCGCAACCAGGCGAAGTGCTGATGGGTCCTGTGGATGAGGGGCAACGGGGGCGCCAGATAACGACCGTCCGATATCCTTTCCATTCGAAGCGCTTTCAATGATTTACATCGTCGGCTTAGTATGTAGTCCTGGGACCTCCGATAGACAGGAGAAGGGAACGAAGCTGAGCGGCTCAGATCCAGCGAACTGATCAGCCTAAGGGCAGAATTTTCGAAGGGTTCAGCTCCGTCGCGATTAAGCCCTCGCAGTCATCCCCGCAGTTATGTTATGAGACAGGCTAGGGTTAGGTAGAGTTGGAAGAGGGGGATCCTCGTCTTTGTCTGTGCCCGAGACACGGGAGACAATGTTTGGCAATTACTTGGTGATATGTAGAACTACAACACATCGCATCGTAAGAAAGCCATCGACCATACAGACTGACAACCCGACAAGCAGAACTGAGAAAGATGGACACATGGCGATGGGCTGGTAAAACCATAGAAAATGCAGGTGTGGGAACAACATGAGAATGGTGTTCCATGACCTCGAGCAGTGGGGCAAGAATAATGTCCAGGATTCGAAGGAGCCGGTGGTCTAGGAGCTGCCAGCTTTTAGGATACGCCAGGATAACTCCCTCCCTCGTCCTGTGTGCTCTGCAAAAAGAGAGTTCCACCGTGTGTTGTGTAAACGGAGGAAGTGTAAATTGCGTCCTTGCCTCTTACGAACGTGCAAGGAGTACAGCAGTGGAATTCTGGACACCCGACTGCGGAGTGAGCACAGTGTAGCGACGGTGCAGTGTGCAGCTCAGCCCCTGATAAGCCTTGTTAGTTGGAGTCCAGCTGGGATCATCTTGGTGGTAAGGTTGTCATTATGGCTAAGCCCACCCGGTTGCCCCTTTCAATTTGGCACTTACGGACAAGCAGGGAATACACCAGTGGAATTCTGGGCTCTCAACTGCAGGGTGAATCTCTCTCTTTCTCTCACTCTCACTCTCTTCTCAAAATTAGGTTCCATTCGGGTGGGTTATGTATATATTCTTCTGACGATCCCACTGGTGGGATGTGCACTGCAGTCACATGCCCTATTGTGCGAGTCCTAATGTCTTACAGACCAATGCCTAGCTTTCTGAGAAAAGCCAGGTAGTTCCTGAAAGAGTCCTCGTTGGTATCCATCCTGGGAGAAGTGGTGCCAAAGACCAAAAGTCGCCCTCTCTCTCAAGTCTCCGGCTCTGGGCCAGGACATGGTAGGGAGTCTCATCATCCGTGCCACACCACCTGCATCGAGGGGTGCCAACTATGTCCATAACATACATGTGTTTGTTCATTCTGCAGTGCCCGGTTATGATCCCAACAATCTGCCTTAAGTCCTTCCTCTCCATCCTCAGAAGCTGTGTCTTATCTCACTTGATTGCCATGTGACAAAGTGTTTGGAGTGTCTTACTCCTGCTGCGTTTCAGATTGTCTGATGCAGTCTTCTGGCGTGTTCTCCCACAGTCCTTTTTACTAGTACAGAGAAATCCCACAGTGGGGCGGTGACCCAATAGGTACCGTAGATGAACCGCGTCTGGCCAGATGGTCCGCCCTCTCATTTCCAATTATCCCCTTGTGTCCTGAAATCCAATACACATTAACTCTATTCGCTAAGGAGTTACGCCACATCCTGCACTCTCTCACCAGTTTTGACGTAGTGCAGTAGTCCATCAACGCCTTGCACGACGCTTGACTATCGGTCAATATGTTGATAGTTCTGTTGCTTCAGCCTTTCTCATGAATTAGGATAGCCCCGGCGATAATAGCATAAATCTCTGCTTGAAAAACTGTTGAAGTGGGGCCTACACTCCATAGATTGGGTTACACCAGTGCTCTGAGCACAGTACACAGGAAGAAACTATAATGTCCATGAGTACTTGAGGGCAGGCACTTAATGAAGGTTGGAACAATGTACCGCGATGAACAAAACTCTTTGATTTAGCAAAGGCTCCTCCAGGGCATTTGTGCTGACGACGCGCCTCAAACGCCCCAATTCACTCGAAACTTCGGTGTCGGCAGTCTGAACGAAGCCGTCGTCCCATCGAAGTGTCGTCCTGTCACCCGCCCCTTGCTTTCACCCCTTACCCATTTCCCAGTTTGTGGTTGTATAACTTCCCGCGACTTCCAATTGCATTCTGTCGATGTCGTATCTACTCCCATCCTCACTTGGTGTGACATTGCAACACCATCAAGATGGCAACCAGAAGAGAAGACGGCTGTGACATTTGGGAGGTGGCAATATCAGAAGGGCACAGTCCAGAAGAGACAGTAGATGGTGGATCGATTCCAGCACGTGGTCCATTGTCTTCCAGCTCACGACGGAGGAATTTGTTCGCTTTGTACCGATTATTAAGCAAAACTAGAGGAGCATAGCATTGCCCATTGGCCAGACCAGTGCTGAGCCAGAAGACGATGTCTTTGCTGATGTAGGCCCAGTATCCTGCAGCGATGAAGAACGAGATTAGATGAGCCTGAACCTTCCAAACTGCTGGTTAGGAGAATGGTGGCACGCTGCAGGGTTCGCTCCTAAAGAAAAACTAGAGGAGCATTGCCCAATTGGCCAAATCAGTGCTGAGCCAGAAGACGATTGAGCTTTCCGAAGTAGGCCCAGTATCTCCCAGCGATGAAGAACGAGATTAGATGAGCCTGAACCTTCCAAACTGCTGGTTAGGAGAATGGTGACACGCTGCAGGGTTCGCTCCTAAAGAAAAACTAGAGGAGCATTGCCCAATTGGCCAAATCAGTGCTGAGCCAGAAGACGATTGAGCTTGCTGATGTAGGCCCAGTACCTCGCAGCGATGAAGAACGAGATTAGATGAAAGACCGATCCTGAACCTCCCAAACTGCTGGTTAGGAGAATGGTGGCAAGCTCGTAAAGAAAAACTCGAGGAGCATTGACCAATTGGCCAAATCAGTGCTAAGCCAGAAGAGGATTGAGCTTGCTGGTCTGGGGCCAGTGTTCACTCCCCGTTGTCGCAAAGCTTTACTGTACAAAGGTTGCCGCGTAGAAGTTAACGCTACGGACCAACGAGTTTCAGCGAGCGGAATTGAAAATCGCTACGGAATTGAATATTCGTGGGAAAGTTGATCCAAGTTCGGCAACAAAAGGTAGCCAAGAACGTTCTGTTTTCAATTCCAAGTTGAAGGCGCGGTCTTGGGTTTGATGGCAAATATTAATTGGCTGCTGGGGAGCGGAGGCGGCGGAAGGAGGAAAAAGAAGAGTTGAACCGAACAAAAGTTGGGGAGGAGGTCCTGAAAACAATTCGAGGACTTCGTCTGAGCAAAATCCTCTTTTTCGACAAGTTTTTTTTTTTGTTTTTTTTTTCGGGTAAAAGGAAAACGAAGTACGTTCCGGAAATATTTTTGGAACACGTGCCCAGACTCGCAATCTCTCAATAAATAGAGAGCGGAGCCGTTCGTATTCAACTCATATCGCTTGTTGAATAACTGCCGCCCTTTGATGTTCTCGGAGAAATTCGAGCTGAGGTCAGAGAAGTCAAAAGGAAATGGAAAAGGAGGGGGAAACACAATTCCCGTGCCCTCGCTGAAGGGGTTACGCCTTTTCCCGTTGACCGGATTGCCGAGAGTATCGAGTTTCGGCGGAGTCTTTGAAACATAAACGGGAAACCTCTGCTAGTTTGAAAAATACTGACATATTTGAGGCAGTGGTGGTCGTGGTGGCCCCGCACGGATCGATGTCCTGCCCCTCTTTCATTTGCCTCACTGGATCGGGCGTGTGCCATGCGAAGTATTGTTGTCCGCCGATGTTCCAAGGTGGCGGCGCTGGAGGTGACGGATCCGGCATAAACCGGCATCAAAGTGACCCTCCCCAGCGGCAGTACCGGCCTGGGACTGTTATACGGGTAGCGTCAGGCCTGACCAGAGACCCAGATGGCACTCTGCTCGATCTCTACGCCTTTTACATACTTCGGGAGGGTTATTGCCTTCAGTTAATGCAGCGAGGGTAGTACGAGTATTTCCCCTCTTGTTCTCACATGCAGGTGCTCTGTGAATGATGAACACAGAAATCCCGCTCCAGCAGTCAGCAACCAACTCCCCCACACAGTCTGTGACACTCATCCCTCCCTGCAGCGCTGGAAAGAGTTTGGCTCTGCGTCATCACATTTGCAGTAGATGCACCTCGCTTCTTGTTGCTCCCCTATGCAGTGAAAGTACACACTGAACAGGCCATGGCACATCTGGGCAAGGTAATAGCTTACCTCACTGTATCTCCTGTATCTACTTGAGTAGTCTTCCAGCTCCCAAGGCACCATTCCTCCTGCCTGGACTGCAGGGTCCTCAGGCGTCCTTCCACTGGGACAGGTAGCTTTGCCGGTTTTTGAATGTATTCTCCTGTGTTTGGCTGCCAGGTGAAGGACCAGAATGACCCCCCCAGAACGAAAACCACCGGCTCAGAGAGAGAGAGAGAGAGAGCACTGCTGCCAACTTCTTTCTGTACTTCTCGAAGTGCAGGGATTTTTCTGCCCCATACAGGAGGATAGAATTTGCGACGGATAGTGTAATGCTATGATGCTTTGCTTTGTAATGCTATGATAATATCCTCCTGGTGAGGGTGACCATCTCGTTCTTTCCCAGAGCGAGGCTAAGGCCCATCTCACGCATTAGTCTGGCATCCCTGCGCATCACACAGTCCAGTAAAATCTGCGCTGTCTCATGGTTCCTAGCGGTAATGATGGTGGTCCTCGGGCATTTCTCCCCCAGCAGCCAATCGTGAAAGGCATTCCTCAGGTCCAGGCTGAGTACCACCACCTGCGCAGGCCCCGCCAACAAACACATCACACGTTGTCGCTATAGTGGAACGTCTGCTGGGAGAAATAACTGCGTATTGCCCACATCAGGTACTCAGGGTCTCTGAATGTGGCCCAAAGTGATTCCAAGAAATCGGCCCATCTGTCAGAGTTGAATGCGTTCCTCACGATCCTTCGATTGTCAAGCCGCCCTCCCTCCACTCACTCTCGACCACCTTTAAGACAGCTTCGATCGTCAAGTGGCCCATCCTGAAACCATATAGCTATCTCGTTGCTATTTCGTTCACTGGTTTGAAGTAGTTAAACTCTGATCACTGCTATCTTCCACTGGTTTTGTTTCAGTTGCGTGTATTTTACTCATCTGTCATCTGTCTACCCACTTGACCTCTCACTCCACCTTCTTTCATGCTGCCACCATAGGATGGCTAAGAAGATTATTTCTGCACATGAACCTGGGTGTAGTAGTGGGGATAGCAGAGGAAGGTTTCAAGGGTTCTGATGGAAACAAGCTGCAGGTTATGGGATGAATTCGTGCTAGATACTAAGGAGAGCCCAGCTAGTCCCTCAACTGTATGCTCCTGGAGCTGGGCTACTGCCCCATAGTGAGAGCTTGCAAATGGTTAACAGCGAGGTGCGATTCCTCTTACCAGTATTCTACAAATGAATTCATACTGAGAACCAACCAGGAACTGTTAAGTGCATCACATCAGATTGGCAATCTGCAATGGCAGCTCTTCTTTCTTGTCCTCTTCACGCCTATGATAATCTATGAGCGTGCCCTTTCATTCTGCTCAGCAGTTTGGGTGGTTCAGGAGAAGGCTTATCCCATGTTTTCATCCCTCATCCTCGCGAGATACCGGCCCTGGATCAGCAAGTTCCATCCTCTTCTCAAGCCGCCCTCTCGAGTTGGGCTGGGGCGTCCCCCATTCACATCCCTCACTCACGGCCCTCCCCCACTGCTCCAATGGCGTCGTCTACCTCCCCCAATATCCCCTCTAAGCCTCCAAATGGGTCTCCAGGAGGAAGGTAGACACTAAAAATGCGAAAACTGAGATGATTCATCCAATCCTTTACTTGACATTCCTCTGGAGACTTTGAAGACCATAACAACTGCCTTTCGTAGCTCCCTCATATTCGCTTCCGTCATGAACGCCTTTGACCCACACCCCCCTGGTGAAAGTCTCGCAGTAAAGCTGCCAATAATCTGCACCGTTGTCGTCGTGCTGTCAACATCTCTAACCTAATAGATGCCTGAGCGATGGCAGCCCTGACCATCATCAAGAGGTCCCTTTGATCTTGTTAGCAAACCTGGAATCTGTAGGCCCAATTCAATCAGGACGTGTAACAGACACTCTTGCCAACCTTCGTTCAACTACTTCGGAGTAATCAATAGTTAGAACTAAAGCTTAAGGTTACACGATCCTGTATTATTAAGTTTTGACCTTTACTGAACTTCAGCAAAAGTGTGGTTGACGCTCCAGATCCCATTTCTGTGGACCCACATCAAACGCCGAGCGAAATTGTTATCTAGTAAAAAGACTCGTCGAATAGAAACTTGAAATGTCGAATTGTTTGAAGATAACTGAGCTTAAAAAGCAGACGCCGGGTGTTTTGTAGACGACAAATGAGCACGTCTGTCCAGCAGCTTGTTCCGTTCAATTGTCAGCAATTAGCGTCAAGGGCAGACTAACGGGCACTGTTCATTACCGCTGCTGAGGTTTTCGAAATGGCCGGTTGACAGAGAGAAGTTGAATTTATTTCTTCGTTCATGCCAGCGGACAATTTCTGTCGCACGAATGAAGTTGGTACTATTTTCGAATAAAGATAAGTTGTATGCGAGGGCGCGTGTTTCATTACGATTTATTGATCGTTGATTTAATTTACGGATTCTATCTCACTTCACGTTTATGTTAAAGTTTACTTGCTGATCTGCACGGGTTAAACTAATCCGACAAAATAGCGTAATCGGCTTCTCTTGCGCTCTGCAGGGCTCACCGTTATTTGATGAGGGCTCAGAAAGTGAAATATTGGTAAAGATGGTACTACACATCGTTTGGGGAGCTGTTATGTAGGTAATATCTGAGTTTCTGCACACTCTGAGTCTTCGTGACAGGAAACGTGGATATGCACCCCCCAGACCCAGTGTTGACGATACAAGTAGTTTAGGTAGGGGCACACCTGGGTTGATCTAGGTCAGCCCCTCCCCCACCACAAGATGATGTGACGTCATAAGCCCCACCCCCGATCATGTGACGTGAGGTCATCCCCCATCACACCCCATCAGGTGACGTCGTCCTTCGTCTACTGAATGGGAGTAATGGCATAGGTCATGCAGATAGATGATAGATAGATAGATAATTCTTTATTGCTACACAGATAATTTCATCCATAGTAATCACATAAATGGCTAATAAAGTATGCCAACATAAAATAATAATAATATATAAAAATAAAATAAAATAAATGAACGAAAAATTAACAAAACGCAGTATAACGCGTGAACTACAGCGGAAGTCAACGTTTCGTCGTTAGTACACCCTCCCTCCCTCCCTCCCTTCCGTCATATCAAACTCAATCACCCACCCGCTCGACTCGCAACGCCCTTCCGACTCTTCCCGACGGGGCGCCAAGGCCACTTCCTCCGCACACCGCTCCATCGGATCATAAACGCCTACAGACGTTTACAGGCGCCTGGCGCTGGGGGAATATTTAGTTTCCGTAGTTCCATTGTAGCCAGGTCCTGTTTCGTATGGTTTACTAGTATTCGATGCTGAATTGACTGAGATGGGTCTCGGAGCAGTAATACTAGGTCAAGCTGTTCATGAGAATAATAAACCATTGTGTAATAATTTGCAGGGTTTTTCCTTCTTTCCTCCTTCTTGTCCTTTCTTTTTTTCTGCCTTCTTTCTTCTTTCTTTTTCTTCTTCCCGCGTTAGATGCTCATGACCATTGCGCGTAGTTTGCTCGCCTCCCTCAGATAGAGGAACAGCCTGTTGGCAATGGTACACTCATCTGTCATCAATATGCGTTTATACTGCTCACTGAACGACAGAGGCAGTGCAAGCACAGGGAGAAGAAACTTCAGCCGGGGGATGGACAGTATAGGACACTGTAGGACAAAGTGATGTGCAGAGTCTTCCATATTCCAGTTGCACATGGGGCAAGAGGACGACGAGAACCGCCCCTTGAGGGATCCTCGAATTGTGTTTTCCAAGCAAGCGCAGCTGGGCCAAAAGGCGCGTAATAAACAATGGCCAGTCCCGAGTGAGGTAGCGTTGAGGTTGAAGCGAGGACTCCTGGTAGGCGGACGTTCTATAGTCCAGGCAAGCCTGAGAGACCACGGCCATCTGCTGATCGATGTTTACCATTTATTTCAAGACCCATACACCCCCTCGGACGAAAGTAGCCCTCAATATCGGATAGGAACAACGAAAGGAGAAGCGGGCTGGAGATCTCACCCTGGAGCACCCCCTCTGTGAGCTCAACTGAGGCTGATATGGTCCCATTAACCCTTGGATGGCAGTTTGCCCGACTGTATAGGTGGCGGAGGATGCGGATTATCTTGCCACTCAAACCAAATGGGAAGAGCTTTTGCCACAGCAGACCGTGAGGGACAGAGTCAAATGCACGCTTGAAATCAACAAAGACCGCATACACCGTTCTTTGTGGGAGTCGAAGATGAATCTGTACTATTGCAGAGAGGGACAAAGCATGGTCCACACATCACCTACCTGCCCTGAAACCTGCCTGATTCTCCAGTATTCTGCCCCCACTTTCTGCCCAAAATACCATCCTTTCATTGATTATATGGGTCGTGCAGCAGCTTGTTTGCACTCATGTCGTAATGTCTGAGTGGATACCCCCCCCCCCACGCACCACATCACATCAGATGACGTTATACCCACTGTTACTTCTGAGTGGATAACCCCATCACATACCATCAGGTGACGTCATACCCCCTCCACAGTTGTCTCTTCTGAGTGGATGGTCCACATTGGGGGGGGCACTTGCAATCAGAATTTATGTAGCACATACGCGTGTACTGCGGGGAGATTGATGGGGGTGGGGGTTATCTACTCAGAAGTTACAGCATTGGAGGGGGTATGATGTCTCAGTTCTGGGAAGGGAAAGGCTGGTGTCACTTCGCATGATGTCGTGGGAGGGGAGGGAGATGACGTCACATCACCTAGGTGGTGAGGGTGGTCGGCGGACCTCAATCCACCCCGGTGTGCCCCTACCTATACTACTGATACGCTCTATCTGTGATACCGCATCTATCTGACTTTGCAAACTGAGATCCATTTGTAGGGACTGTTATAGAAGCTAGGGGTTTATGGACGTCACAGTATTCTCACGCTTCATGATTCATCAGTCATTTGTCCTACTGGCTACGCTGATTGTGGCAGTGGTTTGATGAAAGATTGTGCCGGTAGTTTTTTCCCATAACCCATCAACGCCTAAGAATGTGAGGTTGAGCCACTGGACCTGCCAGATCCTTACGGGACATGGTGACTTCAATGCGTGGCATTTCTCATTCACGCATGGTTTCTTTTCTCACGAAGAGCACCAAGAGAATGAATCACACACGTCTTTTCCTAACATTTGTAAATCTTAAGGGAAAATGGGTCGTGCCAGACCATAGGGAGAGCCAATTATTTACAGGGCACAGCGACTTCACTTCTTTCCTCTCCGTCCTGCACGTCCTGCGTCCCATGCAGAGGAAACAAGAAACCACGTGCTGATCCTGTAGTTCCTACACTAGTGAGCGACGATTGTTGGAAGAGCAGCCAAACTTTCCAGCTTTGACTGCTAAGGAAGCTTATAACTGTTTCACTCAGTTGTCAAAGAATTTTTATGACAAAAAAAAAACGTGGTCACAGTAGCACTTGCCGCCCAAGTACGTAGTTAGATCAAGTGGGAAACCAAATTGGGAACTTCCCCCAGTTGGTAGGAACTTCACTTCCCTGGGGTTATTTGCGCAGACTGGCAAAATGACAACCTGCCGTACCTCCACAGGTTCGATGCATGCTGAGTGAGTGTCCGTCTGGCACGCTAGCGAAACTGCTAGCAACCTCAATGACTTTCGACTGATATATATACCTATATACTGCTATATACCTGAGTGTTAAGGACCACGGACTTTATTTCCTTCTCTGGGCTTGATCACGAGCGCGTCCCTCTAATACTTCCAGCCATGTTTCCCCTCTTCAACCCACGATCTCTTTTCTCCTGTGCAACACCCTCGGTCATTTTTCCAGGCGCGTGTCAGCTTTTCACCTTCCTCGTCCTCTTGTCAGCCAACTCTGTATTTTTCTGCGTCATGGTTGCCCGTTACTCATTTGAGTAGTGATACCGTGCTTAAAATAATCAATTTCTGATATTTGCCGTGACGAGGGAGAGTTTACGGCGAGTTGACTTCAATTTGTGAGCAATTCATTTAGTCCAATGGCTACCGAAACTTCCAGAGAGTGGAGTTAAATTAAATTTGTTCTATCAACTGTGGACACTAAATCATAATGACGACCGGTTGTGTGATTTGAACTGACGCTATTCGTTGACCCGCCGGGAGTTGGAAATAGTCCAGAATTGTGTGCAAAACGAATGACCCTGCGGCGTTGGCTTCTGTTGAAATCCTGCGAAGGTGCGAGTTATTTAGTTTAGTGTTGTCGATTCGAATTAACTATCCCGACGAAATGTTGTATTTCTTGGGTCGTTTCATAATAATAAGCCACGCCCGTGAATGGAGGCATGTATTCCACAGCAAGGTCCGCTTCGTTTGAGGGCCAGGTTATTCAATTGCCAAGCTTCAGGGCGGTTTTTTAAATTAATTGTAGTTTGAGAAGCTTAGCCCAGCAGTATCCTGAAACGTGTCCTGGGTTATTCACGCACTGGTCTGTTTCCTTATCAAATTACTCTTCCTAAACCATCGAGGAGAGTTATATCAGTCGACTTTCATGGTTCGGGACGTTTTACAGCGCGGAGGTATGACCATCTGGGAGGAGTTTTTTGTCTCGCTTTCCACCTGATCTTGAGTGGCAAGTTCCAAAGGGACGAATCAACTGTGACCAAGTTTCTTTGCCATGACCTTCGCAAACTCGGCAAAAAGGTTATGGGCTTCCCTGGTTGCAGTCAATGCTGGTAGGCTTGTCTGCCCTTCCAACAACCTTCGCTCACTGTAGTAGGAACTAAAGGTCTGTTTCCGTATCAAGTGACTGTTCCTGCACCCTCGAAGAGGTTTATATTAGTAGATTGGAAGGAGAAGAGTGTGGTTTCTTACCTTGTGGTGTAGGGTCCACACTGGGGGTGAAAGACGTGCGGGAAGGAGGGTCTGTACGTGAAAAGAATGCCACGCATTGAAATCACCGAGTTCCGTAAGGAATTGGCTCGTCTAGTGGTCTGACTCAACCGGCCTTCTCCCTAGACATTCACGGATGTTGGGAAAAAACTCATGCATGTCGCGTCGCTATGATGAGAATTCCCATCTCGCTGGCCATGTCTCTAATACCCATTCAGCGATGGTGGCAAGTTTTCGTTCGATGAAGAGATCTGCACGAAGTTCAGGCCAGGGTGGGGAAAGTTCCATTTAACTCTCCACTCCACAGCCTAGTCAAGTGACTGACTAGTGGTCACTTAGAGTGCTTCTGTAGAAAGTGCTTCATAGGCCTTGGCGATCCACCAGAGCGCACCTCTCTGAGATTGGGCCAATATTCTCAAGTGTCCTTATTAATTGCTAGCAGTGAAGCAAACCTTATGATGGTAGTGCTCTTGGGAGACAGGAGGTGTTGGCTGAAGCGACACCTATAATGACTCTTAAATACTCTACTTGCTCCTCAAGAAGGAACCTGCGGTCGCAAAAGCGTACTGTCGGTTGGCTTTTTTTTCTTTTTTTTTTTTGAAACGGTTGATACGGGTGATACCCTCACTGCAGCCACAAACGGGCTTATTGTAAGGGCATCCATGATCATCAGATCATGGCCCCCCTGCGCCACCCCCAGGCCCATCGGCACTGGTCTCACATGGTGTGACGTCACCTATGTGCCCCCACCACCCTTGCACAAAGCGAAGGACAACCGCAAGTTCTGCATTTTCCACCTCTTCCGGCTGGAAAAGGGCCTCCCAAACGCACAATGGTGCTATGCCGCGAGTCCATTGCATACGCACAGCTATTTACTTTCCCCTTTACGAGAATTAACTTGGTTTTTGACGTTTTATGTCTTTACTTTGCTACATAAACTCGAAAATATAACGCGGGATATGTAACGGAGAAGCGTCACGAAATATTTAACCCGAGTTGCAAGCCACAACCCCTGTGGCCTAATGGATAAGGCATCGGTCTCCTAACTCGGGTATTATGGGTTCGAGTCCACCAGGGTTACGATTATTTTTTTGACATTTCATGTCTTTACTTTGCTACATAAACTCGAAAATGTAACGCGGGATATGTAACGGAGAAGCGTCACGAAATTTGTTTTGGGTTAAGTGCATGGTAACGTCTGTTACAAAATCTAGCGCTTGGTAATATCACACGTTTTAATAACCTCAGTGACTAAGTGATGATGTCAATTGCAATTGACGCGGCCATTATATCGAAACCATCAACGAGGACAATCAAATGTAGTTATCATTGCATTAAAAAAACAAAAAAAAACATAAAATGTCCCTCGTGGTTGCGTACTCGTACAAAAGCTGTACCCACCGTTTGTGTAAAGGTTTCTTTCGCGCCCGCCAGCCTCAACGTGTTTTAATTTAAAGAAAAGTACATTTCAATGCTGAATCAGGTCAAGTTGTTCGACCTAAATCCGATAATGATAAACCGTTGTGTTGTAACAGACGTTACCATGCACCTAACCCAATTTAGGAATCGGTAAGCCTGAATACGTAAAGATCTCTCGTTTGCGTTGTTACCGAACTATCGTCCTTCAGTTGTCGAGTTGCCGCCACCTCATGCGTCTTTCTCCATGTTGTGTTGGTTAAGTTTTGAGGCGAAGCTAATTGAGTTTCTTAGTTGATTAACGAGACCAATACGAAATCGAAGGGCATTTCCATTCATTTCACGCATTTCTGTTAATAGGTCACCCAGCCGTGCGAAAATCTGCCAAGGTACTCCCCGAGGGATGGAATTTCGAGCCACAGTTTCTGTCAACTTCTTAACTCACTGTGACAAAAACATATCCTCCATTCACTCATTGTGGTTACGTGATTCGCAAAAGTCAATGTTAAGCAGGGTAAAACAAAATACGACGAAATAGGTTTAAAAAAACGAGGATTCATTAAAAAGGGACCAGTGGACATATGCGTCACGTTGCAAAGTAAAATGAAACGCTTTACCTGAGCTTTGCCAGGTTCATATTAACATTTGTGTGGCCATCGCTATACTTTCCTCATCCTCCGAGTTGCGGAAAGAGAAAACTACACGATAAATATTTACACTGTGGCTACCATCCAGTTTTCTTCAGCCACCTGCATCTTGTCACGTTCCCACCATTGAATGACAGCACGGAACACACAGTGGAGTTTTGCCCCTATTTGACGGATCGACTCGGCACAGTCAGATCATCCGCATAGGGGTACGGCTCCCAGTGAGCCTCCTGAGAAGACCGCCGAAGAAGGCGTTCCAGAATGCTGTGAATGCTGGCCACTCAGACCATTTCCCCAAATAGCGTTTTTCGGTCTGGAGAGAACACAAATTTTGTTTTCAGCCGATTACATAACTTTCCTTTCTACTTTGTAGAGCCAAGGGACGTGAAACAAGTTCAAGCTCCCTCTCTCGTGCTTCGAATACCTCTGATCGGAGTGTTTACCTATACCACCTTTATAATAGAATAATACCAACTTTTTCGGCCAAGAGCATTTCAGACAAGTTTAAGCGTTCCCGGTACGCGTAGCTGTCCTCTTCTTGCCTCACTTAGACGCGGTCAATACTGCAACCTTGGTGTTACCTCATCCCGCTGGATACGATCCGTTCACTGTTAACTTACTTCAATTTCTTCGAATGAGCAATCCACCTTCTATCCTCTCCTCCTGATCAACCTCCCTCGTTTAGCGCTGTTCGTATCCCCACAAAATGTGTCCGTAGGTCCGTAGTTTAACGCATCAACATCTCGCATAATTCAAAACCTGGCAACTACACGATAAACATCTTAGGAAATTTCGATGTGCTCCATCGTCGAGTTTGGGAGGTTTCGATAAGAGGAAAACTCGTATTCAGGTGGCGCGTGTTCGCAAGGAAACAATAACAGCCGGTGGACCAACTTGAACTTCCCACTTACGCCCTTCGGCTGTTCTCTACAACCATTTGGGGGGAAAATGCCGTGTTCTTCTCCCTTCCCAACTTATCTAATATCGGAACCAAACTCTCTCAACCGTTTTCCAACACAACTGTGTTGACGTCTTTCCTCCGTAATTCACAAATCACGCCATTTGTTGCGATTTAATTTGAGGTTTCCCGAGCCCCCCGACAAGACCAATTTTCCCTTTTTCTTTCCGAAAGGGCGGTAATCGTTATTTATGAGTACGTTTTGAATTTCTTCCTCTAACTTTTGTGTGATCATTGTCGCGTTAGGACCAAATCGTTTGGAACCACATGTTGCTCGGTGATTGTCTAGTGACTGATAGGCCAAATTAGTTTGATTTTTGGAAGTGGCACGCAGTCTAAAGTGTTGCAGATGCAGGAAAGTGATGGAGGGCTCCGAACGCGGCCATCAGTACTTCAACGGCAGCATGAAGGGGCACCCATCATCATATACACAGAGGCAGCCGAAGCTGCAGGACTAATGGCAGTTTCCGTACCTGCAAGACTCATGCCCCAATTTCCAACGCGAGTCCCCACAGTCCTCCAGCAATCGCTGTTACACATTAACTCACCCCACCCGCCCCCTCTAGAGACCATTGGTTCTATCCCCGCCAGGGTTTCGCGGAGGGGAGTGCCCCCTCCAGAGTCAACTGGTTCTCGGATAGCCTCACATCCCAATGCCCTTGACCACCTTACCCCCTTGGCGCCCTGCAACCTCTTGATTGCCTCCCCGGTGAGCAAAGGTCTCTCACCCAGCGAAGTCAAAGTTAGGATGTAGCATATGAGGCGCACAGGAGGATGGCTTACTGAGGAGGATGGCTTCCATGGCAGGGGACTGTGGTTAGCACCCTCCACATCCAGTCTGTTCTGCGATTCAACAGTCAGAGCAGAAGTTGAGAACAAGACAGCGTCGATATGCGACGAGAACTGAGGTCCCACAACCGCCACAGTTAGACCCCATTTCCCACCACGACGACGCCAAGTGTATCCACGGACAATGGATAATTAGGGAATTGATAAAAAAACGTGTAATACGAAAATTAGCTCTGTATTTTGTTAGCTCTGGCATCACCGTCTGTTTTGCAGTTATTCAAGTTGAACTATGGCCCAACGTAAGTTAGAGTGCACACAATGAAAACACATTTTTCACTGGGCAGGTCCCTGTGGGTTCTAGGAGTGATAAGTGACGCCTGGCAACAAGTTACTCTTTGCTGTGACTCCAGTTGAGCAATAAGCCTCATTAAGGTCTTCTTTGCTATGACTCAAGTCGAGTCATAACCAACCAATCCAATAACCACCAATCGTATATTCCGCTCCAAGAAATGGTCAAGCCCACAGGTATCGAGATACTAAATAGGAGCGAAGTGGTGCTGCAGGAGTCCGGCAGAGGAATAGGCCGATTGCCTCGTTGCGCGCCACGGACCCGATTTTCCTAACCTCCCGTTCACGGCAATGCGGTCCCCCCACTCCCTGTTCTTTAGCAGCTATCTTCCTCTTCAGATTTAATCGGAGCTGCTTCAAGTGGCTCTGCCCGATAAAAAAGGCTCCCGCGTTCCAGGTCACAGCTTGTTCTGATCGTGCCCGTAACATCAGTTCCCCTTGCAAGAAGATGCCCTCATGATTGGGTGGCAATGGGGGTGGATAGGCATTTTCCCAAAGGAAGTCCTCATCTTCTCAACTTGAGCGGGTAGCGAGGAGGCGCGACGGGCGGTGCGGTGGCGCAAGCAGTTGGGAAGGTGGAAGGTACGCTTGTGGTTGTCGGGTACAGAGCGATCGGGTTCCTGGTGACTGGAGTGTGGTGGAGCGTGATGCGCTGGGCTTGAGCGGCGGCGTTCGGCGTAGTGTCTGGTTAGGCAGCAGCGGTCCGACATCTGCGAAGGAGGCCCCAGAGTGATGGGCCTAGGCAGTCGAAATGAAGGTTGGCGTCCGTGGAGGAATGTAGACCATGGAGCACCGAGCCCAGCTAGCTCAGTCGGTAGAGTATGAGAAGTGGTGCAGCAGGAGTCCGGAAGTGGAATAGGCCGATTGCCTCGTAGCACGCTACAGACCCGATTTTCCTAACCTCCCGATCGCGGCAATCCGGTCCCCCTCTCACTGTTCTTCAACAGCTATCTTGCTCTTCAGATTTAATCGAAGCTGCTTTTAAGTGGCTCTGCCCAATAAAAGAGGCTCCGGTGTTCCGAGTCACAGCTCAATCCGATCGTGCCCGTAACAAAAGCATACCTTTCACAGGGCACCTGCCTGTGGGCTCCTAGGAATGATTCGTGACGCCTGGCTACTCCAGTTGTGAGCCACTTCAAGACCAACGTACGTAATAATATAACAAGCTGGGTGCTTGAGCATTGTTAATTAGACATCCGTTTCATTGGAGCGTGGTTCGAATGTTCGAGTTAAACAAGTGGAACTCAATAAACAAGTTATTTCTCAACGAGCGCAATGCAGGTGCGTCGTGAGAGTATTTTCATGGAAGCTATAGAAAATCGTTATAGGAACCACAAGGATGGAGCCATAACGCACCACAAATTTATATAAGATTAATGAGTATACTCCTCGTGCCCCGTTTCTGAGCCTCATTGAGGTGAACAATATCTGTTGTTGGCTCGTCGGAGCTATAAATTTATAAACGCCGGTCGTTTAAGCCGCGAAGTAAAGATTACCTTTCACCTCCGCCGAAACGTCCCTTCGCCGCAGCTAAATGAGAGATGATTGCCCTTTTGAGGGAAAGGATTGTATTGAAGTTATAAATCTGATAAAACCAGCTTGGATGCGATATAATTAAAGCTCTTCCCGTTGGAAGGGAAGTTGCTGTTGTGAGAAGGTTCATGCGGCAGATGGTCGGGGTCTACACATCTGCAATAATTTCGAGAGCGTGAGAGAGAGAGAGTGAGAGAGAGCTTTCCCTCGAGATATTGCTTGGCTCAGCTAACAAGCTGTATATTGCTGAGATTTCCATATATGCCCAATTCCCTATTCCACTTACTCCGATACAACTCTACGTGGGTCTTTCTAATGCTATCTCTCTTCGCCATTTCTCACTTAAACAGTGATGAGGATGAGAAGCGTCCACTGAAGCTGAAGTTAGCTTCGCCCTCCGCGGATTCGTACACATTTAAAAGTGGCGAGTGCGGTACTTGTAATGCTAAATATTGAGATGCGGCGTTGCACTACAGTTTATCATAACATCCGATACTACGATGAAACTAAAAGAGACACGTGATGTTAACTACGACATGCCGAGCTATAGTGCAAACAGCCTTTGAAGGAAAATGCAAAATAGGAGGCTGTACGCCCCATTCGAAACTTTGAAGAGGGGCTCGTTCAGTCGTACAGCTCCTCGGTGTGCAGTATATGGCACAATCCTCATTAAGGCGCGATTGGCTACTGAGACGTTTCCTGGGGTAGCGAACTCATGCTCAACCAAAGGTATTGGTCGAATCCCAGAGAGCTGCGCTCCTGTGGATCACCAAGGTCTACAAGAGACTGCATGGTCCTGGCCAGTTAGCATTCGCTTGGCCGTTGAGTGCATAGTGGAGAAGGAGAAGGGACTTCCCCCCCCCCTCCTTCCCACCACATCTATGGGTGCAACTCTGTAATGACTATTCGCTGAACAGGTCTGTTTCCTTATTTGATGACGAGGGTTATATCAGACATGGAAGTTACGGTTTCGCTAATATGCAAGAGGCTGGCCTCTGCAGCATCCACCAAACTCAGACCTGCGGAGGTATGGCAGGTATTTGGTCGTTAACCAGTCTCCTGGTAGAGAGCTGTTGCCTGTGTGTTACTGCGCAGAGGTGACCACCTGAGGAATCCCATACTGTCAGGGAGGAGTTCTTAATCTGGTTCCCTACCTGATCAAACTATTTACTCGGGTGGCAAGTTTCACAAGGACAGATAACTATGACCACGTTTCTTAGCCATCACCTTCTTCGAGAAATCTGCAAAATGGGTATAGGCTTGCTTTGTAACAGTAAATGCTGCTAAGTTCGTTTGCACTGCCAACAACTGTCGCTCCCTGTTGTAGAAATTGTAGTGTAGCAGCACGTGGTTTCTTGTTTCCTCTGCACTGGAGGCTGAAACGTGCATGAAGGAGAGTTATTGAGAGAAAGGAAGTGAAGCCGCGCATTGAAGTCACCATGTCCTGTGAGGAACTGGCTCGTCCAATACACAGGTCTGTTTCCTTATTTGATGACTGTTCCTAAACCCTCGACGAGGGTTATATCAGACATGGAAGTTACAGTTTTGCTAATATGCTGACCTCTGCAGCATCCACCAAACTCAAACCTGCGGAGGTATGGCAGGTATTTGGTCGTTAGCCAGTCTCCCGGTAGGGAGCTGTTGCCCGTACTCTTCACTGAACACAAATATGTCGCACAACATGCACGAGCATTGGATGACATATGAGTTTTTGCTCAACATCCGTGAACGCCTTAGGGGGATGTTGAGTGGTGCCAGTCCACTGAACGAGCCAGTTCCCCATGGGACGTAGTGACTTCTATGCGAGGTGCCACTTCTTTTCTCTCGAAGACTCTCCATCCTGCACATCTTGCATGCCTAGTGAGGAGGCAACAAGAAACTATGTGCTGCTCCGCTATAGTTCCTACAACAGTGAGCGACGGTTGGTGGAGGGAAGCCAAACTTTCCAGCTTTGTTTGACTGCAACTAAGCAACCTTTTCTTTTTGAACCAGCGAATGCAGGCGATACCCTCACTGCAGCCACAAACGGGTTTATTGTAAGCGCTTCCATGATCCTCAGGCACTGGTTTCACTTGGTGTGACGTCACCTATGCGCCCCCCACCCCCACCACCCCCGCACAAAGGGGAGGACATGCGCAAGTTCTGCATTCGCCACCTCTTCCGGCTGAGGAAAGGGCCTCCCAAACACACGACGGTGCGATGCCGCAAGTCCATCGCATACGCACAGCACATGTTCTGCACTCTCTAGCCCCACCTCGCAGAACCTGCATACCTGTTCCTCGCACTTGCCAATATTTGCAAGGTGGTACCTCAGCAGTGACCTGTGTGCCACATATGATCCTCATATCATTCCTCCGCAGTGCAAGCACCTCCTTGGACCTCTCTCTGGAGAGCCGGATGAAGAGTTTTGACTGTCTAAGGCCGGGCAGCCCCTACCAATGAGCACCGCTGCACCTGTCCTCCCATTTGCCAACCTCTCTACATAGGTGGCTCCTGGAAGCCCCAACAAAGGGCTCTGGGATCTGCGCCGATCCCTTCTTTGCCAACCCATCAGCCCGTTCGTTGCTTTACCCTGATGCCCTGGCACCCAACACAGTGTTACACTGTTGTCCTCGGCCAGGGCCTTCAGTCCAGTCAGACACTCCCACACCTGCCGCGATGTAAGACAGTATGAGGCTAAGGCCTTGAGAGTGGCCTGACTGTACACCAAAATGTAGATCCTCTGCCGCTTCAGTCCCCTCTGCAGCAGCCACTGCACAGACTGTCACCGCAGTCACTTTTGCCTGAAACACCCTCGCCAGCGACCCCGATGGGATTGCTGCTCTAACTCTTGGTCCAAAGATGCCTGCCTTGCGCCGAGCCAAATTGTCCGGGCCATACCTAAGCAACCAACAGATTTTAACGCACTTACGAACACCGACGTACACCCTCCCCCCCTCCAACCCTGCATCCATAGCCTAACCTAACCTACATCATAGCTGAACCTTAATCCTACCTACGTACATATATCTATTGCCACTCAGCTATCCCTTCCCCTAACCGAGCCAGGATCCCCCTCCCCCTTCTGTACCATTTATTCGCGAACCTCTACACCATTTTGCATTATTTACCGCTGTTTAATGTTAAATAGGACGAGGTGAACTTGAAGGAAGGCAAGAATTAGTGGGGAAACTGTAGAAGACGCACATTGGTAGATGAACGCCTAAAAAACACTTGAGATGACGGTTTCACTGTGCTGATACACGAAGGAAGAGACTCTGGTTAGCCGACTGACATTGCGCATGGCTGATGAGAGGGCTCTTCAGATGAGAATGAACGGGGCAGTAATGAGAGTCCACTTATACCTGGAGTCAGTGGGAAAACCGCTTAGGGGTAGTCCTTTATCCGTGGCTGGATAATGGACCGGTTGGCGAGAAAATCCCCGATCATTGACTTGAGGTTTTCGGGGTAGCCCCGAACGACCACCGCTAACATAACTATCAACGAGGTTAACGCTGCGCTCTTAGCTGAACGCAAATTACTTAGATATTTAACCGAACGGCGGGTTCTGATTTCAGAAGATCGATTCACACCATTCAAAACCTCGTTTTCAAAGTAATTAACGGAAACTGACATCTCCACTTGGGCTGAGGGATTGTCCCTCTTCATCCGAGGTTGAGAGGCGCGGAGAGGAACCAATCAGCTAATTGTTCTCGTCCCTTTCCGAAGGTTTCATCTTCTACGTCAAAGGACGTCTTGCTCGACGAGGTATTCAAACGTTGGATAGATTTTCTCGCACACGCGTCAATGTCGTAAATGGGGAAACTTCCTCCAAACTCCCGTTGTTTTCCACCGAGCGAATTCGGTCTCGGAGTGTAATACAATATCCTCGTTTTAGCTTGACAGTTCTCAAAGGTGCGTTTCGCGCGCTTCGAAACCAGAAGTTTTGTTGCTTCAAAAGAAATTACCTCCTCCGAACTTGTCACTTGACTGAAGGTGAATGGAACCTGCGAGTAGCGGAACGTCGGGTCGAATTTCTTCTCTCATCCCGTCCAAAATGGTATAATTTTCTTATGTTTAGCTCGCGAGTAATGCGATACGTCACGTTTAGTTATGCGAGCGATCTTCAACTTGGCGTAATCACCCCCTTCGTGGTTCATTATTCCTTAGTTGGTAAACGCCCATAGTTTGAAGACGGTTGTAGTCAACCTCGAATTATGTGATCGAGTGACGTTTTGTTGCGCTAACGAACAGCTCTGGTTCATTACCCGCACAATCGTAACCTGCTGGTGACAACAGAATGGAATGAGATCGGGGGCTCCACTCACAGGAACGTCTACCACAAAAGTTGAAGTTCGCCCTGTCTTGTACACACTACGAAGTGAATCTTTCTGTGGAAATGCACCTAATATTCAAGACTTTATTGTTACCGTCGACCAAGAACCCCCTTTTACATTAGCGCGAGGGTAATGTAATGGTAATAATGAGTGTGGTGTAACATACAAAAGAGATTCCCAACCAATCGCGTCTGAGTGGCCACAGCTGTAGGTTGTTTTCTTCTACTTCATCTTCAGACTTCGACGTTGATGTTCCAGTGAGTGGTGCCCACTGCCCCATTCCCTTTTCACCAGGTTCCAATGTTCTCCTTAACATCTTGTTCACAAAGATAGTCCTAACTGTCTCTGTCACTCCTTCTTTCTCTCTCACACACCACACATTCTTTGTTTACTAAGCAGCAGCAGGGCTGTCACAAGGTCAGCCTAATGGGCCTATCTCTTCCTCTCTCACTCCTGGTCTCTCTCTTCCTCCTCACTCCCTCTCTCTCTCCCTCTCACACTTCCTCTCTCTCTATTTCTTTCTGTCTCTTTCAAGTATTGGCATATTCTTGATGTGATTGTTCGGCAGGCCGAATTGGCTGGGTCTTTGACCTTCGGTCTATCTGCACTTGCACTACAGAAAGTCAAACATCTTTCTATTTCAATCCTTTTGTTTGTACCTGTGGAAGTCCCAGCTCCTCGGTTATTTCCAAGTGATGATTGATTTCCCCCTTTCCTGGACTTTCACAAAAATATCCCTTTCCTACACCTCTTTCTACTTTTCTCTCCTCCAACAGTCGTTTCTCAGTTCTCAACTCATTCGTGTCTCTCTCTCTCTCTCTTTTTCTCACTCTCCTTCTTTCTCTCTCTCTCTCTCTCTCTCTCTCTCTCTCTCTCTGTGTTGATGTAAGATGATGTGTTCGTTGTGTTTGTGTATGTTAGTTAAGGTAGTTAGTGCGCTGCTGAGAGGAAAAGGAATATCCAAGTACTCGCTCCTCTCGAATAGCAGCAGTTGTGTGCTTATGTGTTGGTATGAGTGTAATTTATTTTGGCATGAATGAGGTTGGTTGTTGTGTATATTAGTTTTAGTTTGTGCGCTGCTGAGAGGGGGAGGAATATAAAAGTACTCACCCTTATCAAATAGCAGTAGGTAAGTGTTTATGTGTCAGTAGGCGTGAATGTGTTGGTATGAGTGTAATTTATTTTGGCATGAATGGTGTTTTGGTATGATTGTGCGTTTTTGGGAAGAGAAATTTGTCGCTTTAGCGAAAAATTGTATAAAACAGTGGGGCAATGTAATTTTGTAGCACAAGAGGATGTTGTATATAGATTCCAGGGGGCCTTATGGCCCTAATTTCCCCTGGTGGATAAATAAATATAATCTCTCTCTCTCTCTCTCTCTCTCTCTCTCTCTCTCTCTCTCTCTCTCTCTCTCGTCGCATATTTGGGATAAGCACCGCAGCCTTAAGTCCTCTTTTCCCAGTTTTAATGCCTCACAGGTCCATGTCTATCTCCTTTAAGGACTGCCGTGTATTTCTTGCAAGAGTCTTCCTTGATGTCCACAACACCTGCAATTAGGGATGTTGACAATGCACATAAAGTGTGGTTGTTCATTTTGCTGCAGTGTCTCGAGGTGATCCTCGCTGTCTGCCTTCTGTCCTTCGTCTCCATCATCAGAAGGCTCTGTCTTATGTCGCGTGTTGGTCCTGAAATAGAGCGTTTGTAGTACCTTCCACAGCTTTCCAGACCGCCTGGTGCATTCTCCTTGCGTATTCTTTCTTGACTAGCGACAGAGACGTCATACACTCGTCAAGTGGCACTATAGGTACGACATGCACAGCTTCCGGCTTATTTACTCACTGCGCCTCAACATTGTTGGTTAATATTCGGGTCCCTAATTGTGAAACAAGTCCGCTGGACTGCGTGAGAGGTTAGTCGAAACAAGAACCGAACGAGGAAAAGGGATAGGACTACACAAACGATAAACAAGACGCGTTATTCTTGGATGTTGCGCTCCTTCGCAAAGGCCTATGGGAGTGAGCGATGGCGTGTGATACGTTCAAAAAAAGAGTAGCGGAAAATCGTGCTGAGGCGAAAAGAGGGAAACCGGGATTCATTTAAAGGTCCATGCTCTCTTGTAATTCGAGCTCTGTTTGCGAAGCTTCCAATTAAACTGATTGAAGAGTAGGCATTTGCTATTGGTTGTTATTTCGCAGTGAACTCCGCGTTGATTTTGCGTTCTTTGATCCATTCGCGGCTAATTGTGAATATGTTGGAAGTGTTCGGTGAGTGTTTTGGGGGGTTGGTGAGGGGGCACTACTCAAACTGTTTTAGCTTAAGTGATGATGTTTAGGGCAAAAGTCAAATCTTGCCTCTACTGTCGTTAGTCGTTTATTCCCGTTTCCTTTGTTGCCCTTTTTTTCTATAACATATTCAATGCCGCGTCCACACTCTTCAAGCTATAGTCCCACGGTTCTCAACCTTTTTCGCGACTGTAAGGGCGAAAGTTTGACCGCGGGGTCACCTCGCGCATAAAGGTATTTTAATGGCGTGAGTTTACCTTTCTAATGCGACACTTGGGCTCGTGTTTGTGCTATCAAAAACGTGATGCGTGGATGGATGTTGCTGATATGTGTACTTCCTTATTAACCTTTGCCGTACTAAATTGATTGTGTTAGTTCCGCTGGGTAAGTAATTTATTAACGAGCCTGTTTGTTGAGTCCGTCTTCTCTGGCTGGTAAGATGTTATGGGCGAGCGCTTTCGACGTAAAAACATTGTCTGACCGTTAAGTCAGTACTCAGAATACTCCCTGAATACCCCACCACCACCCTCAGGCAGTAGTAGGATGCAATTCTCGCCATCTCTGCCCAATAGAAACCCCCCGCCTAATGAGCAAATGGTCGTTGGCCATTGGGCAACTTCGTCCGTCGGAGGGACCTCTTCAATTCTAGTTTCAACTCCAGCAAGTGTACTCATGGGTGTATTTTCTTGTACTTCTTCCGAACCCTCTGGATATTGCTCTATCAGTGCAGGTTCTCCTCTCGGTGCAAGTGATCGAATTGAAACTGTTGTTCAGTTTTCATATCCCTGAATTTTAAAGCAAACATGACAGTCTTCCAAATGATTCCGTTGAATCTTTCTGCCTGGCCATTTCCTTGGGTGTTGTTTGGTGTAGTCCGGCTAGTGGCGACATTATGAGACGTCAGATAAGCTTTTAGTTCCGCAGACATGAAACGTTAGGTGTTTACTGACAGAAGCAGACGATACATCTATGCAAGGAAACGCAAAAGGAAATCTCGAATATTCGTCTACCACAGTCAAAATATATTGATTTCGTGATTTAGATGGGAGACATCCTTTGAAATCAATATTGAGGCCTTCGAACGGAGATGTGGCTTTGATGAGGTTTCATTGATGTGAATAGTATCGTGGTTTCACTTCAGCGCAAACCGTGCACGCATTAGTAGTATTCCTGATTTCATCTAGAGTGTAAGCAATATTTTTGGCTCGAATCCAGTGGTACATACGTATTATCCCAGGATGACACAGAGAATCGTGCAGGCTTTTGAGGTTGGGCTTGGTATCTTTAATGGATGCACTTATTCTTGAGAGTGCATCTGCTGGCGCGTTTTCGACTCCTGGCCGATAGACGATGTCTAACTGCACTGGAGAACCTGCTCCTGGCCATTGTAGCCCACGCCAATTCTCCCATTAGGTAACTTAACACATAATTGGGCTGTTACTTGTGAAATATAATAGTTCATACCTTTATAGAAGGTTTTATTGAATTTGGTTGGAGAGGAACCGAACAATGGGAAAAGCGAGTAACTAAGGAAGATCATACACACTTGGATACATAACAACGAGTCGTATGATATCATGGAGTTGCATAATCACCACAATCACCCCTCTCTAGAAATCATTCAAATAGTCTTTTAAATAAGCTGGAGGATGTCTTGAACGAGTTGGTCTCTCGGACGAAGTACTGGTAGGCGTGTTAGGGAACTCCGTCCGAGTCGGAGGGACCTCTTCAATTCTAGTTTCAACTCCAGCAGGTGTACTCATGGGTGAATTTTCTTGTACTTCTTCCGAACCCCCTGGATATTGCTCAATCAGTGCGATTTGACGTTGTCTATCCGCCAGGAGAAGAAAACGTGCCAGCAGATGCACTCTCAAGAACAAGTGCATCCATGAAAGAAATCAAGCCTGCACGATTCTCTGTGTCATCTTGGGATAACGCGTATGGACCACTGGCTTCGAGCCACGATACTATTCACATCAAGAAAAACCTCGTCAAAGCCACATCTCCGTTCGAACGCCTCAATATTGATTTCAAAGGGCCTCTCCTATCTAAATCTCGAAATCAATATATTTTGACTGTGGTAGACGAATATTCGAGATTTCCTTTTGCGTTTCCTTGCATAGATGTATCGTCTGCTTCTGTCATTAAACACCTAACGTATCTTTTCAGAATCTTCGGTACTCCTTCTTATGTACATACGGATAGGGGTGAATCATTCATGTCTGAGGAACTAAAAGCTTATCTGACGTCTCATAGTATCGCCACCAGCCGGACTACACCGTACAACTCTCAAGAAAATGCCCAGGCACAAAGATTCAACGGAATCATTTGGAAGACTGTCATGTTTGCTTTAAAATCCAGGGATATGAAAACTGAAGTTTGGGAAGACTTCTTGGATATCCCACTTCATTCCATACGATCTTTATTGTGCACTGCAACAAATACAACGCCACGCTGAAGGATGTTCACCCACAAACGGAGAACAAGTAATGGAGTTTCAATGCTATCATGGCTGACGGAAAGCGGACTAGTACTTATGAAAAAGCACGTCGGACAAAGCAAATACAGTCCAATGGTGGATTAAGTTGAGTTACTTGAATCAAATGAGAGAAACAACAGTTTCGATTCGATCACTGGCACCGAGAGGAGAACCTGCACTGGTCGAGCAATATCCAGAGGGTTCGGAAGAAGTACAAGAAAAT
Source organism: Pachypeltis micranthus (assembly GCA_020466155.1). Lineage (NCBI taxonomy): Eukaryota > Metazoa > Arthropoda > Insecta > Hemiptera > Miridae > Pachypeltis > Pachypeltis micranthus. The sequence goes on along the minus strand of CM035782.1, from coordinate 11,305,549 downwards.
TCACCCATGAGTACACACCTGCTGGAGTTGAAACTAGAATTGAAGAGGTCCCTCCGACTCGGACGGAGTTGCCTAACACGCCTACCAGTACCTCGTCCGAGAGACCAACTCGTTCATGACATCCTCCAGCTTATTTAAAAGACTATTTGACTGATTTCTAGAGAGGGGTGATTGTGGTGATTATGCAACTCCATGATATCATATGACTCGTTGTCATGTATCCAAGTGTGATCTTCCTTAGTTACTCGCTTTTCTCATTGTTCGGTTCCTCTCCTAGATTCGGTATGTTGTAATTTTCGTTTAATAAATTGAAATATAATAATTCATACCTTTATACAAGGTTTTATTGAAGTAACTAAGGAAGATCATACACACTTGGATACATAATAACGAGTCGTATGATATCATGGAGTTGAATAATCACCACAACTAGTTGGCGTGGCTATTCACTGTACGCGAAGGTTCGTCTGGAGCATTTGTGTTGACTGTGCACCTCATACGCCCCGTTCAGTTCGAAATTGCGGTGCCAGGAGTCGAAACGGATCTGTTGTCTCAGCGAGGCGTAGTTGTGTCGCCCGCACTCACATTCACTCCCACCCAGTTCCCTGCGTGTAGTGGTAAAAGCAATCCCGAGCGTAATTTCGAATAAAACTCCACGTTCCAATTCCATTCGATCGACTCCGTACTTACTCTATGTATAGTGACAGCTGCTGGACGAGACGCGGCAACCGCAGATGCTCATCTAACCTATAATCAATCGTTATTATTATCATCTTTTCCACCTATGATACGTTCTGGCCATTATAATGCAAAACACCACCCATTCTGAATCGCTCGTGAGTAGATAGATAGATTTACCTCTAATACTTATAAAATATGGTGTCAATTGTGGAGTTATAATTGCTGACTTTTGGTTTATTATTCATTCTGATGTTTTCTGTCAGGAAAGTCGTTTTCTTGGTATTTTTAGATGTTCGGACCAATAGTAACATTCTCAGAGATGTACAAGTGCGTTTATGCCGAAAATAGTGAAATCACAGTAACTAAAGGGAGTTTGAGGATATTACGATAACACACCCCAAAGTTAATACCACAGTTTTGATGTAGGGATCACAATTTTCGATAATCACTGCTACGAACGCAAATTAGTGTTGAATTGGATGACTCAAGTTAACTGACTGTTATTCGTTGTTCAAACCACATTATTTCTATATAAACGGATCTGCCGATCGATTTTTTAACAGTTTTGTTAATTTAACTAATAATTTTGATAACATGAAAGAAAGCAGACGTTGCAGCAACGGCTTTTTACTTTCCGCGACCCCAAGGGAAAGGAACATACTGTGATCGTGTAAAAAAAAGTTGGGTTTTCTTCATTACGTTTTGAGTCTGAAAAACCTAATTTCGGCGCGCGGTACATGTGTGTGTGTGTAGTTCGATTTGCGGGAGAACTGCTTATCCGATTGAGCTAGTTCTTTTTTTGTTATGTTCGTTATTTTTTGTTGACGCCAAAATGAGGTTATGAGCGATTTCGGCCGACGGGAAGGGGGGATGGGGGGCGAAAATGTGCCAAAAACTAGGGTTTTTCGCATCTTTCTCAAAAAAGGTTGTAACGATTCTAATTAAACTTCCAAATTATCTTCTACTAATCAACACCTAACTTTTCTTTTCTATACGTATATCCATGAAAATACGGCGAACGGAGATATAGGCCTATGAAGCAAAAATAGGTTTTTTACGCGTTGTGGCAAAACGGCTTCAACGATTATCACCAAACATTCAAGATGTTTTCAAATAGTTAATACCTACATATTGTTCTCAATAAATGTTCCTCTGACAGTCCATTGAACAAAGATAAAAATCAAAATGTGTCGAAAATAACTTTTTTTCGAACATTTCCGTGAATTTCAGGGTAACTGCTTCGCCAGATGTGATAAATCTTATGGAGTGTCTTCTATCATTTTAAACCCACATTTTGTTCCCCGCAACTATCTCTGTATCCATCTGTTTAAGGGAGATATAAACCAAGTTGACTCGGAAAAGGAGATTTGTCGAATATTAATTTATCGGTATTCCCCTTTTCTCAAAAACGGCTCTAGTGATTTTTTTTTTTTTTTTTTTTTTTTTTTTTACGGAGTACTCTACATTTTGTTCTCTATAAATTTTTCTGTAGAAATGCGTTGAATGAAGATATAGCGCCCGATATGTAGCTGGTGTTCGAACTTGCGGGAGTGGCGGAAAGTTGTGTGTTGCTACGCACCGCTCGTTTTTGTTTAGTTCGTTATTTTGTGGCGACACCAAAATAAGGTTATGGGCGATTTCGGTCGATGGGAAGGGGGGTGTGGGACGAAAATGTACCAAAACTAGGGTTGCTACGAACCACGTATGTTCGGTTCAAGAAGGGAAGACGTTTCAAGACGCGTTTAATGAGAAAGGTAAACCTGCCGCGTGCTGTGTAACCTTCCACTGCTGTTACTCAGTCCTCAGTTCCAATTCAGTCGAACGGTTTCGCGAACTGCGGTTGGTAAATCGGTGATTAGCGTTTATGCGTGTGTGATTTCTTAGATCGAATAATCGATATCCTTTAGTTATTGCGTATTCGGTGCGTTATTGGGAGAGTTCGGCGTGGTTAGTTGGATTCGCTCCCAGAAGAGGTTTCAAGTGAGTTCAGCTTTGTTCCCTGTAGCGTAGTTTTGTACTACTCAATTTAACTTCCAGCGAGTCTATGTACGAAATCTTCAAGATCAGAAGCTAAGAGATTATTGATGTTGTATGTATGGTAACTTATATTTCGCTCAATTGTAACTAGTGAGCCCGAAATGCTTCAAATCGGGAAGGTTACACTTGAACGGGTTATCGTAAAAGTTCAAAAGATGAGTCTGATGGCCTTAGGATACGAATCTGGTTGGTCGTTGGATCTGAATTGGACGATGGGAATGATCCACGTTACAATTTCGACGCATTCGTTGAGAAATTTGACGATCGGTATAAATTGATTCTTGGAATTACAGAGTCACACTGGAGGGCTCTTTCCAGAAATTTTGAGACGGAATCACCTTCAGGTTTTATACTTTCCGCTACCCAAAGGGAAAGAAAAGTATAGTAATCGTGTCCAAAAAAAGTTGGGTATTCTTCAGATCTTTACGTTTTGAGGCCTCCTTAGTCTAAAAAACCTAATTTCGGCCCGTGGTCCGTGTGTGTCTGTGTCTGTAGTTCGATTTGCGGGAGAACGGCTGATCCGATTGAGCTGGTTTTTCATTTGTTTTGTTCGTTATTTTTTGTAGACACCAAAATAAGATTATGGACGATTTCGATCGATAAGAAGGGGGGTGGGGGAAGAAAATGTACCAAAAACTAGGGTTTTTGCATTTTTCTCGAAAACGGCTCTAACGATTTTGATTAAACTTTCGAATTATCTTCTACTAATCAATACCTAACTTTTCTTCTCTACACATATCTCCATGAAATCACGGTGAACGGATATATAGGCCTATGAAGCAAAAATAGGTTTTTTACGCTTTTTGCCAAAACGGCTTCAACGATTCCCACCAAACTCTCAGGCTGTTTTCAAATAGTTAATACGTAGTCATTGTTCTCAATAAATGTTTCTCTGAGCGTCCATTGAACAGAGGTAAAAATCAAAATGTGTCGAAAATAACGTTTTTTCGAACATTTCCGTAAATTCCATGGTAACTTCTTCACCAGATGTGATAAATTCTAATGAAGTGTCTGTTAGCCACCCATACCCACATTTCGTTTCCCATAATTATTTCTGTATAGGTATGTTGGAAGGAGATATAAGCCAAGTTAACTCAGAAAAGGAGATTTATCGAATATTAATTTATCGGTATTCCAATTTTCTCAAAAACGGCTCTAACGATTTCGATCAAACTTTTCGAGTACTCTCAGCTAACTAGTCCTTACATTTTGTTCTCCATAAATGTTTCTGTGGGAATGCGTTGGACGAAGATATAGCGCCCGCATATGTAGGTGGTGTTCGAACTTAAAGGGATTGCGGAAAGTTGTGTGTTGCGCACCGCTCGTTTTTGGTTTATTATTCATCCTAAATAATACGGTCGGGAACATTTTTTTACAACCCCCTCAAAATTTGATACTTCACGTTTCTTCACGTCGGGACTCCAAATCTGCAATGTCCGCCCCATTAGGTCCCATTTGGTATCTTGTTGTGCCCGCTTGCTCGATAATTCAATAATATTAATATCTTCCATTGGATAGACATATCCCCAGAATAGATTTGGGTAGTCGAACTCAACGTTTGTTCGGCAGAAATGTGAAAACACATTCGCCTTCTCAGTTAGTGCGATATTGTAACAGTATAATTGAAAAATAAACGAAAAATTCCTGTCCTGACTTCAACCATCTCCCTCCGTCTGTTGGTAATTGTGGACTGGCCACTGAGCACTAAATTATCAGAACCAACTCGATGGTAAACGTTGGTGCAGCACTCGTCCATCTGGTGAGGTATTGGAAGTTCCAGTGGGACGTACGAGACGATAGTTTGAGTAGTAATATTTACCACAAAATAAAATTGTGTAAACGCATGGCGTAAAAAGCATTCGTGCTAGCGAAACGTCAAATAACTCTTCCATAGAAGTGGTCCAGTTCCGATAGGTTTTGCCGCTAAACGATAAACAGTCTTCATAATGTAAAGGGAGAAACGATACATCTGACAGCTCTTCCTCGGCATATTATCTCGAGCGTCTCGTAGCGGTTGGTTGAACGGATACGATGTGAAACCTCACGACTTCCAACTTCTTCTGTCGAACCTCTAAACGATATGAAACTTGAGTTTGTTGAGGATGGAAGAGCTGATACGAGAGAGCGAAACAATGAGCCGGCGAGACGGGGCGCTCGAGACGGTAAGAAGGACGAGGAGTAAAAGGAGAAAAGGTTATTGATTGCCTGGAGCAATTGCGAGGAAGTGACATATAAGGCGAGGAAAGCAATCTCTCGAATGAAAGCCGAACGTTCCAAACCATTGCACCTCCGCATTATTGTCATACCATCCTTCGAATTGATATGCTCGTTTTCCGTCGAAACAGTCGAGATTTCGTTCGGAAACGGCTTATAACGCTTTACTCATTTCAATTTTTGAATTACTCGAGAGACGAAACCACCTAAATGCATAATATGGACACTCGTTGTACTTAATCCCATCAACCCTCCCACGAATCAGAATTCCAAAAGAGATAAGGCACCAGTGGCTTTATATAAGGTGGTTGAGTGTTTAGTATTGGCATATTCTTGATTTGATTGTTCGGCAGGCTGAATTGGCTGGGTCTTTGACCTTCGGTCTATCTGCACTTGCACTACAGGAAGTCAAACATCTTTCTATTTAAATCCTTTTGTTTGTACCTGTAGAAGTCCCAGCTCCTCAGTTATTTCCAAGTGACGATGGATTTCCCCCTTTCCCGGACTTTCACAAAAATACCCTTTTTCTACGCCTCTTTTTACTTTTCTCTCCTCAACAGACTGCTCGTTCTTCTCGTTGCTTCTCAGTCATCCTTCAGCACTTCACGGCTGTTTCCAGGGTTCTGCCAACTCAATCGTGTCTCTCTCTTTCCACTTAGTTTCCCACGCAACCAGTTCATGTGTATTTAGAGACTCCTTGCTCGTGTGTGGAACCCACTGTCCCGTTCCCGTGTCACCGCAGGTTCCAATGTTCTCTTTAATATCCTTTCACAAATATAAGATAGTCCTGGCTGTCTCTGTCACTCTTTCTCTCGCTCACACACTCCACACAAGCTTTGTTTACTAATTAGCAGAGAGGCTGTCCCAAGGTCATCCTAATGATTCCCTCTCTGTTTCCCGCTCTCCCTCCCTCTCTTTCTCTCTCTCTCTCTTCCCTTCCTCCACTTGCTGTTCCACAACCTGCTGTTCCAGACCAGGGGGAGGCGAATGAATCTAGGCCTCATACGTAGCCCATAAAAACCCAGTGGCCTCATCCGTATTTTCTCATCCTTTCCTCAATTAGGTTTTCCGGTCACCACATTTCTCTCTTTGACTGTATAGAAACCCTTGCCCTTTACGGTGACGTGCCTTCCAGCACGCCTGGGATACAGCAGGTCCCCCTGCCCTCCTGACTTTCGTCATACCTCTTTGTATGTCCAGGCTGGACCTCATGGCGGCGTCAGGATTTTGGATGGCTGGGACCGAGATTGTTTGGTCCTTTCTTATTTATTTACATTCCCTCGTGCTAGGGGTTAGCTCGTGTATCGTGGGGTTTTCCCATTATTGCCTAGACTGATTGGATCTTCGGGCTAGGTTCTCTTCCCCCTCTTCGTGTATCTTGGGGTTTTCCCATTATTGCCTAGACTGATTGGATCTTCGGGCTAGGTACAGTGCTCCCTCTTCTTGTGACTTGGAGTTTTCCCATCATTGCCTGATCCTGGCGGCTATTCGGGGATTAATGCCCCTCTAGCCCATCCCGCCTCTAACATTTAAACATTTAGAATACACATAACACAAACACCCACACATACATACACTCCGATAATAACTTACATTCATACCCTAGGAATGCGGAGGAGTACTGGATATTCCGCCCCCTGCTTACTTCTTATCAGACTAAATGGTGGGAGGAGGGCGAGTACTCCTTATTCCTCCCCTCCAACCCATCAATCCTGTGCCTATCGTGAACTGCCAATCATGCCCAACCCATGGAGAAGAGAAGAACGCATGGCGGCGTTAATAATATTGTTAAGGCTACGGTGTGGATCCTGGGAAGTGATTTTAGGACTCCATTTGAGATATCATCAATGCCTGGGGCCTTATTTCTGTTTAGGCCTTTGATGGAAAATTATGGGTAACACACATCACGTAGCCTTGCTAATTGCTCCTAATCTGGCGAATCAAGCGACAGTAGCGCCTTTGGGAACTGGAGGTGTTGGCTGAAACTTTACCTTTCACTCATATTGACTTCCAAGTGTAGTTAACTTTTTCGAGCTTTTCGAAATGAAGTTGATGACAAAATGTTCAACTTTGTCATGCGATCAGGAATCAATATAATTTCGTCACAACTGTGGCAATGGACTGTTACAGGGCTGCGAATTTTAACAAAGTTTCTATTTACTCGATTTTCGCAGTTAATTCGGAGCGTTAAACGCCGCGTTAGCGGTGTTTACGCGGCTCCAACAGCAACACCTACTCAATTACGCTCGTTTACAAGAGCGAACACCTCTATAGACTCGTTAGCAGCCAACTAAACGGCATTACCGGGAATGGGACCCGCGTGGTTTGCCCAATCCCACTGCTCCGCAGGATAAAATCTCTCCTTCTCTCTCGCTCATGGGCTTTCGAACGGAGGACGAGGTATTATCCGCTAACGTCTCTCTCTCTCTCCCTAGCCACCTTTTCTTCCTTTCTACACTTCCTGATATATTGCCCCGAATATCCAGCTCCACCCCGATCCTCTCCCTTCTGCTCAATAATAAGCTTCGGCGGATTAAAACGTATCGAACTAATTACTGAACGATTTGCTCATTTTTTATCGTGTCTAAGCATTTTCCTCCCTGATTTGTGATATTGCCTATTATCATACCTATCCTATTATCTCTATATTCGTATAAGTGAAGTCTGCTGTTAATAACAAAGCTACAGAAGGAAGTGGTCTCCCCCCCCCCCCCGGTAGCATCACATTCAAGCCAAAACCTTCTGTGGGTCAACTACCCAAAGGCGGCGTCACGACTCTCCTATTTTTACTTGTTGAAATTTACCAAAGCTCATGGGTTCCTCTCCGCGAGCGTAATGGACTCTTAACTTAACGGCACAGTTTGAAGTTGATTCGTAGAAGTGCGATGCCTCGACTCAATCAAACTCAACGGAACCCCACAGCAAAGCGAACCATGTCAACGCGATGAGGATATTTTGGAGCCTACTACAATACCTTTCTTCCTTTCCTGTCCTCCGTGACCTTCGTAAAACACCCCCTAAAGACCAACTGCAGGTTGATGGCTGGCAATTAGGCGGTTTTCCTGTCTACCGATGGAAAAAATGGAAAGTTTGAATTCTCGATAGGACTTTCGAGACCTTTTGTCGCGAGTAGTGTCGTTTTTACGAATAGTGACGCTTTGAAGTCTGTTTCGCTGCAGTAATCAATTTAAAGAACATCTCAAAAAAACCTCTACGACCGTCGGATTGTTGCTTGTTTCGGCATGATAGCTCTTATCCAATTTGATTTACTGCCGAGGGCGTTTTTTTTTTGTTATGTTCACCCTCAGTGGAAAATGGCCGCTCTTTAAAAATGTTGACGCTCCACTTCCAATTTTTCTCCAATTTCCAGGCTCCTCGCGAAAATAAAAATTCTGCGTTAAAAAAAAACTCCCGGCGAGGGCTTTCTTTTTTATATTCCAAGAAAGAATTCATAATATTCCGAAGATTACAGGTTTCAGCTCCGGCCAAGATTCTTCTTTGAGGTCCGCTCCCGTTCGGCGCTGACAAAAAAGTGAGCAATTTGTCTGTTGAGACGAATGGGAGCGAGAAAGAGTCAAACTTGAGAAGGGTTTTCTTTTGTAACTCGTTTTCGGTTTGATACCAGATTCCCTTCAACAATCGCCTCTTTTTTTTGCCTATCGAGGGAAGCCCAACAAAAACTTGGCCGTGAATTGCGTGCAAAAGGTCTTCTTCTCTTCCGTTTGAACTCTTATTACTTTCGAGAGCGCATAGTTTTGAATAAGGGTTGCTAACAAAAGGGATTCGTCTCGCTGTGCAAGCTTCTAGACCGCGTTGGAACGGGTTGTCGTCAAAAAGCGCGACAGATGATCCGTTTGGTCGCGGAAAACCTCCTCTAACACTTTTGACGACCTCCAACGCTCGTACAAACCGCTATACTTAACTATAGTTATTTGACGCTTCGAGACCCGATGGTTCGTCGTTAAATCCGAATGCAGCCTCTTTTGGTCGAGCTAAGGTTGCTTTTGGCGAGAATTCTGAAGGTTCGAGATGATCCTTTCGGCGGATTTACTGATCGGTCGCGGTGTCTTCAACCGGAAGACCGAATCAAATTCGCGATCCTTCACTGGAACTGGCAAGTCCACCACTTCAACCAAATGATCATTCTTCGTAGAGGGGATCCATTTAATTTCGATAGTCGAACATAACTGAGCCTGCTCCAAGTCCGTTACTCCTCAGCAAAAGAGAGAGATATTGGTTGATTGTTTATTTAGCCACCTGGGGGAGTTAGGACCGTGCAGCCCTCTCTTCCGGTCCCCTCAGAATACAATTCTGATTCAAGAAAAGTGCTTCACATCACACATAATTCAACTATGAATACTTTTGAATCGAACAATAGATATATTTTTTAATTGAACAACATGGTTTCACGGTTAAACACAAAAAATAGCTACAACTTATTGCACAATGGTTTATTATTTTCTTTCACAGCTTGATATAGTCTGACACATCTGAGACCCACTCCATTCGATTTGGCATCGAAAAATACCAGTAAATCATACGCAACATCACCTAACTACTATGGAAAGACGAAAATAACATATTCCAGGTGTCTGTGGGAAGCTGTAGGCAATTGGCATGGCGTGACGAGCCAACCATCCGGTTGGACTAAGACGAGAGGGAGCACAAACGATGAAACGATATATTGTCCCGTGGGTTCCTGGTTCCTTGGCTGACTATAATTACTGTCATTTCACTGATTTTGGCCTGGACGTAGTCTTACACCTCTGAGACTCGTTCCATTCGATGCAGCATCTGGAAATACCTGGCGGGTGTAATGTGCCAGGCCATCTTCTGGCCTATAGGCACATTGTGTGTGTGTGTGTGTGTGTGCACATTGTGTTGCCATATTGGTACAATGTGGCCTAACGCGATGGGGGAGGTAATGTGACTCCCTACTACCCCAATGCTATTGTGCTGGGGGAGGGCGTCAGTTCCCTACTACCTCAATGCTATTGTGCTGGGGGAGTGCATCAGTTCCCTGCAACCCCTTCCTCTATTGGAGGTTCCCAGGCCTCAAGCTGGCGACGGCGGTTAGCCCATGCCTCGGTGAAGCGGCAAGTGGCAGCCTTGAACGGCTGGAAAGGTGGGATGCCACCACCACCTCATCTTTGTCCGATCCTTCACCGAGCCCAGGATAGCATAGAGGTGCCTAGCAGTCACCCCGTCATCGCATCGCCTCTGCCACTGGTCCAGGACCCAATGCTGCGCCAGACTAATTGACTCTTCACGCTGATGGAGCATTTGTGGGAGTAGGACGGACGTCGGGCTCTCATACTCTCTAAGGGATCCCCTTTTAATATGCTTTTAATACTGCTAGGTTCAGCATGAGGTCCATCGGTGGAGTTCCCGCAAGGAATAGCAATGCCGCATGGGACGTGGTCCTATAAGCTGGCAGCACCGCAATTAGAATGTCCCTCTGGAGGGTACATGCCCGCTGTCGGTCTCGTTGCGATGAAGAGATCCACCACTCAGCCGCAGCATATTGAACGATTGGCAGAAATACCGCCAGGTAGTAGAAGCGGTGGATGTGGGGTGATGCACCCCACGTTGCTCCAGCTAGTGAGCGCACATGTGCAGACAGGGCTGCGCACTTGTCCCTGAGGCGTGCTAGGTGTGCTGTTGGGCGGCTTTTTGGAAATACCTAGAACATGATACCAAACCCGGCGTAATTGCGATAAAACTCCCAAAATAGCGTTTTTGTTCATTTTTCTAACCATTTTTTGCCCATAACCACCAGCGGATTGCCGAGAAACGTTCGTTAATGGCAAGATAATCCCGATGTCTTGAAACGTAACGTATCCAATTTTGAGGGTGTGGAGGGGGGGTTATAAAAAAATTGTCCTAACCGAAAACATGTACCTGTGTACATATGTCCTAACCGAAAACATGTACATGTATTATTCAGAATGAATAATAAATCAAAATGTCCACACCGTAATAAAGTCCAACAAGAAGAATGTGTACCGCCTGACTCCTATTAAAGGCACCGGGCGATCGTGGTCTAGTGTTTAAGACATTGGTTCATAATTCTCGACGTAAGTCGAGGATTGTGGATCAGAGCTCTGCGCGATTTGCACAAATGCAGTAGATTTGGCTTGAGACATGTGGAGCTCCATGTGGTCTGTAACTCTTGAGAGCTGATGTGGGGTTTCACAGTGATGCTGGAACCCCATTTGGGACAGAGGAGGATAATAATTATTACAGCCATTAGCGATGAATGAGATTACCTACCTTTGTTTTATACCCCTGCCACACCCAGTACGTGCTCTCAACATCAAATTTTTTGAGCCCAAGTCATGCGCGTCATGGATGTTGCACACCAATCTCATATAGGGATCATGCCTCATGCTCTTCAGCTCTTGCTGATTCCTTTATTATTCAAGATGTATCTACGTGAACCCATGATTTATATCGTTTCATCTTGTAATCAACTATACAAATAACAGGAGTAGAAGGAAATGAGGAGGCGGACAAACTCGAGAAAAGGATGTGAGCCCCTCCAGGAGGGGGGGGGGGTCTGAGCCCTTCGTAGGGACCACCATGAGGGAGGTTGGCAAGTGGGGGGAGAAGTGCGGGGCTGCTTATTGGCGGGATGTGCCAGGTCAAAGGCAGTCAGGGTTGTTTACTAAACTATTCAGGGAGCGAGCAAGAGAGGTCTTCAATCTGAAGAGAAGAAGTATACAGGTGATACGTGGGCATTGTCCAAATGGCGCCTCACAGTGCTTGGTGTCCCTCATCCGCGGCTGGAGGAGGTTGTAGGGATGAACCTTAAGGCAGCCTTGCGTCTTGTGCGAAAATGAGGGACAAACATCGGGGAATACCGGATCCACTGGAGCTGGGGATGGGCCTGGAAGAACATGAAGTGGCTCGTGTACAGCCCAGGGTTTGAGGCCACAGGGAGGGTTTCCCAGTTACGTCCCAGGAGGAAAAAAATGCCAACAACGTCTTCCCCTTATGGTCGTTTGTGGTTTGGGATGACTGGTTTGTCCACATTTGTGTAAGAACGGAGGACTATTTAGTACGCATCACTGTTTCCTGCCTATTTGTCAAACAATCCTCGTAACTGCAAATTGAAAATGTGTTAAATTGTGTTTATTGGTTGTTGTGACTAACGATTTCATTTCCGTGTATCATGGAATTTCTTATTCTGTTCACTTAATTTCATATTTTGGGTCTCTTATAAATTCTTATACTTATACATTCTTATACTTATAAATTCTTATACTTTATGGTGGATGTGGTCTTCGAAACCAAGTATCATTGGACAACATATTGTACAAATGTAGCCTGAGTTGCTGGTTGAATGTGAATTTAAAATATTCAACGCGCATACATAACGTGCTCGCCGTTTGTTTCAGGCGGTTTGCTGTTGGAAGGAAACCCTCTAGCCTGCGACTGCAGCCTCGTCTGGATCGGACATTGGTTACGACGTTGGGTCCGAGAGTCCCTCGTGATTCACACCGCCGATCAAGAGACGGCCCACCAGCTTCTTCGAGCGGTTCGAGAAGCGACCTGCCGCGACCGCGCCGGCCGCGCCGTACCACTCTTCGACCTTCATCCGGAGCATTTGAGCTGCCAAGCTTCGGCCCTTTCGTCGGCCTCGAGATCTATACCTTGGACGGCGTTCTTCCTTCCCATATTTCTTGTCTTCCGGTGATCTCTACCAGATGGGATGAACGGGCGTCCCATTTCCCATTGATATCGACTCCCGATATGTAGTTAAAACACCAGAAGTTTGGCGACAATCGATGGGGTCGCTCGTGTTCAATTCCAAAATCATTCGAGTACGCATGAGTTTATTTCGGTTTATTCAGATTTTTTTTTAATGGAGACTAAGGTACGAGTTAACCTCCTGCGAGGGCCAGAAACGTTAAATTAGATTTATATTTAAAAGATAAATATGATAGCTGATAGTTAATCTCTATATTTCTAAGATGTGCAAACACTATCTTGAACTGCCGAAATATCTTCCTGTTACTTACGAAATTCTTTATGGATTACTGTTGGTTGAGACCCAAAATGATGGTGTAGCAAAGATACATAGGACAAGCAGCATAGCAATACTCTGAAAGGCACACAGTTGATGGCTTGTCTGGAGAATCTCCATAGACATCCTCAGAGTTTTAAATCATCTTAAGCATCTGATCCCATCGTTTTGAACCGTGCATTCCCTCTTTCACTCGATTATCGTTTCCCTTAACAATTATCGTTTTGTTAACAGTTATCAGGCGAATCTAGGCTGTGGATTAGCAGTTAGCTCAGTTCCCACCCATCATCAGGTGGACCCCTGATACCCTGGACACTGCACACCCAGCCACGATGTGTTCCATCTCTCTCTTCACCATTATGCCATTACTGGACTGTAAGAACATACTTCTTTTGCAGGCACCTTGTCGCCTGGCAAACGCGCTTAATAGAACATAAGTGTGGAGAGAAGCGCTTGTGTTTGCTGGTGATGGGCTCGGAAGCAAGGCCATAGTTCCAGTCCACTGCAGCCCTCCACCAATTACCTGGGGGTTGTCCTGAACTGAAGGGGTCCCCCAACCGTGCACTTGACGCTCCTCCGGACAAGTGTTCAGCCTTGTCTGCACGTGCGCTCACTGGCTGGAGCCATGTGAGGCGCCCCACCCCACACTCGCCACTCTACTACCTAGCAGTGTTCTTGCCAATACGCCACAGCTGGACTGACTGCGAGCACGTACTCTCCAGAGGGATATCCTAATTCTCCCAGCATATTGGACGTTGGTCCCACACGGGCTTACAGACCACCTATGGACCTCTTGCTGGACCTGGCAGTAATAAGTACATGTATGTAAAGAGGGACCCTTGGAGAGCATGAGGACCCAATGTAGGCTTTGGTCCTGCAGCTTTTCCCGTGTATTATTATAACCCAGGGCCCATTCATGGGACAGTGGCAGAGGCGGTGGGATGCGGGTGTGACACTATGTCACCTCTGCTCCAGCCTACACTTAGTGAATGATTGAATGCACATGAGCTGGTGGAACCCCACCTTCCCAGCAATCCAACTGTCAAGCAATGGAGCTTTCCACGTCCGCCTCCTCTTCTTTAGGCATCGCACCTTTGACTCGTGTAAGTCAATGACTCGTGCATGGCAGGTGGCAGGGCAGTGGTGAGGAACGCACGTGCTCACATTCCATGGAGGGAGGAGCCGGGGAGCCTTATGGCCACGAGAGCCCCCGTGCCCCGATTTCCCGTATTCACCCAGGCGAGAGAATGTCGTCTGAAGCTCGAGGCGTGGGAAACTCAGTTGAAGAAGGGGGAAACTTGTAATTAAATCCCTCCCCCAACATTGCAACAGGCCACGTCCCACTGCTACGGTGAGGTGATGTGCCGATAGACCAGGAAATTGCCTGGCGCTTTACGCCCATCAGGTCGGGATGTCGAATGCGCTATGGCTGGCTTTGGATTCATTCAGCATCACCTGCACTGGTGTGACATGGCGACTCCATCCCACCCTAAGCCCAGTAAGCCTTCAGAGTTTGCGGCTGCTTTGCATGGAACTATCGACTTTTTCAATGACCTTCTAGTAGGTATTACAACAAAAAACACGACTATCATTTTGGTACACCTTCCAACAACCTTCCTGTTGCTGGCTGTTTTAGAAATAACCCTGTGTTGGTTTAGACTACTCAATAACGTTTTAGTCCTCACTTCACTTACTTGAAACTATGTTTTGATAATTATAATTCGACGATGAGGGTACGACACGCTATGAGTTGACACCATCAATGAGTTGACACCTTAGCCAATTCTGCAGATTCCCGTTTTTATTCGTATTTGTGCCATGACAGCGGGTCTATGTATTCTTCAGAGGTAATTGAACTCCTGTAGAGTTTCTAGATCTCACACAGATATTTAGGGATTGGTTAGTGAAAACACGTTTGATACGTTTTTGTAAACAGGGTGATTTCTGAAGGGAAGTAAAGTGGCGAATACTATAAAAAAGGAAATGATGCTGAAGACGACATTTAGGTTTATTGGTGTTGATAATATGGGAAGGTTATGCATGAGCATCGAGTGCTGTTTCAATGTGAACCGTTACATCGTACAATGTAGGGGAGGAGTATGTTCGATAAATGGAGTTACCACATTCACTGTTATTCGTCATCAGAGAAGTAACATTGTGACAGGTTATTATCACAAATCTATACCAATATAGGGCATTTTCACACCCCCCCCCCCCGTTATCTCCATTATCCTTTCTTCTGGACATTGCACCAGGAGATCCTCAGAGCCAAGGAAGTAGATTTGCAGGGCAGGGCTTGCCTCTTGTGGTGGATGAAGAGCTCCCACTCGATGTTACAACTGCCCCTGGACTTGAGGGAGGGGCAGCGCATTGAATTCACTACTGCGAATTGAAAACCAACCCGGAACAGCTCTTCTTTCTTGTCCTTTTCATTCCCCCTTGATCGTTGGTGGCCATCTATAATTGGCCGCTACCGTGTTCTTGCGCCTGCGTCTCTGACATGCTCTTGGCAACTGCCAATGTTGTTGTTTCTCTGCAGACTCAGCAGCATTCGGACGTAATTGTTGTCCCTGCAAACGGCGCTGTTCTGCTCGTGAGTCTCCAAAGAGCGGTCTTCCTCCAGTACTCAGGCATGAGGTGTTTTCCATGGCAGTGAGGCCTACTTCTGAGGAGGCATTTCACCTCGTTGCTTTGGACCACCAATTCGTTATTGTTTTGTCACTACTTCATCATTATATCTGTATGTAGGTATAATTTTTGGTGCAGACTATCATTTATTTACTTGCACTTTCCACACTTTTCACTTTCAAACTGGACCTTTGGGAAGTTCCGAGAAAATAATGCTGTACTTATAAATACGCACTCAAAAAATTGAAATGATGAATGAAGAAATGCAATAAATTAACTTATCAATTGTATTGTATTATTACTTGAACGAATTACTATTTTTAAAATCGGTTAGTCTTCGTAGGTAACATTTCATCAAAATATGTTTTGTAACACAGTCCCTACGTGGAACAACAGTTAAACATAATGAGCAGCAACTCAGAGGTTGCACCACTGCCTCTTACTTGTCCTCATCTCTGGTTCGAATCCCGGCTGGCGCCTAATTTTTTTTCCCCCAATCAGCACTGCCACTTCCGGGTGAGGGATCGGAACAAATCATAACCTTATAACTATCCCCGTGTAGTTTAACGTTATTGAGTCCAATGTCAGCCCTCAGGGATGTCAAGGCTAGACGCCAATTTTTCAAAAACGAACGGAAAATGCCCTATATTGTTATTAAGTAGAGGTGCCTAGTCAGCGCACACGCCCTGGACGATTCTTTGCTGAATTAGGGTCCGATCGCGTTCGTTCAATTTTCCGAATATTACCATTAATTTTATTATTTGGTCAAGGGTTGCTGCATGACCTGCTGACTAAAACATTTCTGGAAAAGTGATTTGATTGTGTCTAAAATCTAAGTGGAACACTGGCAGAAGATGAAATCAAGTTAATCTATGAAATGGGGCTCATGAGTAGAGCGGTGAAAATTAATTAATTACGTAATTAATTCAGTGGCCCGCGCTTTGATGTTCCACAATGGCACGGCGCCAGTGCTGTACCCATACGCGTTTCTTTTGTTTAAAGTCACTGATTTTTCCCTTTGTTCAACCATTTGCGGTTATAGTTTTATTCACGATTCAACAGTATCTGTGTTATTTGCAGCAAACAAGAGCTTGAATTTGGAACGAATAGGATTTTGACGGGCTATGAGAAAATGCTCGCTGAAACCTACAGTACGAAAATTGGCGAAGTCCTTCTAGAAAAAACTTCGGTTCAATTGAAGATGTTAAGTTGAGCAGGTAGGCGTCAACAGTCCTTTATGTCGCCTGTGTCAGTTTGAAACATTTTCATACGTACAGTTTGAGGGAAGTTATGGAGCGGTGTGGGCTGATTCACTGAGCAGTGCCTATCACAGGGAGCGGAGGGCGGTGGTGCTCCACATTGCTTGCTAATACAGTGGCATGCGTTATCCCAGTCTCCCTTCTGGCAGCGGAAAGACTTGGCAGATAAAAGAACAAGGCAACCCGAAGGGGCGGTGGACGAGGCTGATTCCACTTGGTTCATGGCTCGGTTGGAGGGGGATGAATTTATACCTCATACAGTTCCTAACAAGACATGGAGCATTTAGGGCGTCTTGGCAAAGGATTGACAAGGCTGCACGCTCAAACTGCCTGCACTGCAGGGCTACAGTGGGGGAAGGTACCCATGTCCTCTCATACTGAATGAAGCTGTTTGTCTTCTCCTCGCTTTCGGGTGTTCCTGGACGAACAAATACGAACAAAGTGTTTAATAGGAATCGAGCACCACATCGGAAGTGTTATACCGAGAGTGACAGGGTTGAATGGCACATTACCTCGTCCAAATTGTCCAATAATTTTGGCTATCCTGTGAAGCCTTCGGATCCAGAGACCGTGAAGTAGAAAGAATGAGAATGGTTGAGGTACAGCTCACATTGCCGACCGTAGGCGCAATGAATCCGGCAATGGGTCTGTGGGGATGTGGCCAACGAGTTGTTGGGAATTGGAGACCTTGAGGAGCTTAGTTGGGAAATACTATGACAGAAAACCTAATGGGGAAACGAACCAGGCCTAACGTATGGCCTACTGGCTTGTTGTTGCATGAGTAGGAGGGGGGTTACTAGTTACGACCAACCCTGGACAGGTGAGCACGCCACTGCTTTAAATCCTGCCATCAAGGGAGAACAGCGGGGGTGGGCCTGTCGCTCCTAGAGAAGAGAGGAAGCCACTGCAAGGGGGGGGGGGGAGCAAGCTTCTAGCAGTCGCCTCCTGCAAATCTGGAGAACCTTCGCCTTGCCGACTGCATAGGGAGAAGCGTTGCTCTACATCCGGAGAGAGGGATGCGCGTGTTTGCCCGCACGTCCTCATAGAGGGAGAAGGAAAAGAGGACATGTTCCGTATCCTCACTGACGGCAGGCATCAAATGAGCGGTTGAAGGCTCCGTGGCCAGATAGCAGTTGGACCGCCGGAAAAGAGGGATGCCATTGTCCTGACTGCGGGAATGAGGGAGTGGAGATGACGGGCTGTTGGGCCCGCATCCCACCTTGCCTGCCGAGTGTCGGGGACAGCCTCAAATGCTAGTTCTAGACGGCGCCCGGGAGATCCTTCCAGTTGGGGGGTGGGGACCAGCGACTCCAGAGCGCCGTGGTAGTTGTCTAGCGCCGCACGCTTGATGCTAGCTCGCAGGACGCCCAAGTCTAGGGCAAGATCTAGGGACACCTGCGAGAACCTGACAGAAAACCGTGGAGTTGCCAAACATGTAATGTGACGCGCGAACATTAATGCTGAAGATACCAGAAAAGCCTTGAACATGTCTCTCAGGGCTTACCAGTGGAAAGTAACCCATTCTGCTTGATTCACCCACACACATTTCATTTTTGTTAGCGCGGCATTCAACTTCTTTACCAATACGAATTAAGATAACGTGAAGTACTCCGCTGTGTACCCTCATCGTGTGATGTCTGTTAACTCCTTTGTTTATGATCGTGATTTGAATGAACTATTCGGCACTAATAGGAACGGAAGCTAATTATACTTTTTTTGTGTAATAATCTTTTGTAACATATACATGTATATATACACACGCACGTAACGTGATTGTTAATTTAATTACTGAATAAGAAAGGTGAAGGTAATTGTTCTACAACCCATTGGAGTCGAAATCACCAAATGATACATATCGTTAGTAACTAATTTATCCCGAACGTACGCCAATCCTTCACAACCCTCCTGAATCTCATAACTTCGTGTTTTAAACCGGTTAATTCCTGTTCGATACAAGTTTCATTTAAATAGTGAGTTTCTGGAGCGCTAGTGGATGATTTTGGGCTTATGGCAATGGTATGTGTGCTGTAGGCATTGGAGAGGGTGCCTAGCTTTACAGCTTTTATCCCTCTCCAGCCAGCAGCACTCATCTCTCTAGGGGGGATTTCCAGTGAAACCGCGGTCCCCACGAGGCCAATCCCATGGCTTTACGGCCGACAGCGCCACGCCCTATGGCTCCACACTGCCGGCCGAGGGCTGAAGCCCCCGTGGTACCCATTCTATTTGGCTGCATTTTGAGCAGCCTAAGGACCGGAATGGGTGGCAGGCCCCGGTGCCAGAATTGCCAAGAAATACACCTCGTTGCTTGTGGCGGTTAGAGAAGCTCGCTCCTCTGCAGGCCGTTCGTATTCTGTTGTGGGTGTTCTTCTCAATCTCTCTGACTCTGCATGAACAAATCGCTGTCATGTGCAAGCGTGTATCTAGCAATGGTCTTAAATGCGAAAACATTAAATAGCATACCGCCAATACGTGCCACAGCTTCGTTATTAAGGAGCTGCTGTTAGGCGTCAGTGCAGGTGAGAGGTGGCGTTTCACCCGGCGTCTCCATTCCCTCAAAGGCGCTACAGTCGATAGGGTCGCCTCATTACGTGCAACTAGCAAGGTCGCTTGGGGTGTGTGTTACTGTGGCACTATCCTCACGTACAAGGCTATTTACGTATGCGTGTTTGGCTAGTGCCCTTTTGTCTGGAGTAGCAGACTTGCAGTCAATCAAGGAGAGCTCTGGTCCAATACCGAAGATTTGCACTACTGTGGATCACCAATCAGTTACCCGTTAGACTTGGTCGTTGAGTGTATGAAGGATAAATGGACAGAGAGCGTCAACCACCCCTCCACTGAACGAACACGTGCCAAGCTGGATTAGTGGGCATTAAGTGAATGGCAAGCGAGATGGGAATCTTTGCAAAAGGTGCGTGATATGTATGAGGTTTCTCCCACCATCCCTGAATGCCTTCGGAGAGAGTGGTTCAGCCCGACTACTGATGGACATGGCGACTGCTGTTCTCTCAATGACCCCGTGCTCATCTTGGGCATTCAGTACGGAGGAAACAAGAAACCACATGATGCTCCATTGTAGTTCCTACAGCAGATAGTGACGGTTGTTGGAAAGAGCGGTCGAACCATCGATCTGGCGCTGTGCTGTGCCCCCTGCTGGACCTTGTCCAGGCCCTGGCAGAGCTGAATGGCTACCGGGGTGCTTCAATGTCACTGGTGCCTGCGCTTCGGCTGGAGGACTCCACTGAGTGCTCGCTCGAGCTTGAATTCGAGGCAATCCCCGACATGAGGCAGGCGCCATGGGACCTAGGGTGCATCATCCCCTCCTTCTGAGACTGCCTGGAAAAGGGATGCCCCCCCCCCCCATTCCTGGCTGTCCAGCTGTCAGGTCTGTTTCCTTATTTTATGACTGTTCCTAAACCCTTAACGAGGGTTATATCAGTCATGGAAGTTGCAGTTTCGCTAATATGCAAGATGCCAGCCTCGGCAGCATCCACCGAACTCAGACCTGCGGTATGACAGGTATTTGGTCGTTAGCACATGGAGGTGACCACCTGAGGAATCCGGTACTGTGTACTTGGGTGGCAATTTTGAAAGGACAGATCAACTATGACCACGTTTCTTGGCCATCACCTTCTTCGCAAACTCTGCAAAATGGTTATAGGCTTGCATTGTAGCAGTCAATGCTACTAAGTTCGTTTGCCCTTCCAACAACCGTCGCTCGTTGTTGTAGAAACTACTGTGGAGCAGCTCGTGGGTTTCTTGGTTCCTCTGGGCTGGAGTCGCAAGATGTGAATGAAGGAGACCAATGCCTATTCTATATCAAGCGCCGCACATTCGACCTCTGCTCGTGGGGTCGTGGTGGGGGGGGGGGATTCAGTGAGGACGTATCGCATGCCCTCTTCACCTGCCCCTTCTATGACGTGCTGGCCTTGCATCGCCCTTTGAGAACTCAGCCGCACTCCTCTCATGTGGGACAGCCTGGCAGCATAGGCTGGAGTCGTGGACTCCCCCAGCCAGCCCCATGGACGAATCAGTCGTACCCCCAACAATCGACATCCTCCTCTTCCAATCTCTGTACCACGCACACATACTTGCGCTGAGATTTAAAGCCGTGTCTACTTGGCCAGAATTGGTCTTGAATTACTTTCCCCCCCTTTGCTCCAAGACTGGCCTGCCTCGTGGTACCCCTTTAGGTTTGACTGCTACCAGGCAAGCTTGCCCAGTTCGCGAAGAAGGTTATGACATTAAAATGTGGGCACAGTTGAGTTCTCCCCTTAAAGCTCGACACCAGAGGAATTTGGTAGATGAGGTGGGAAACCAGATTTAGAACTTCCACGTGGTGACACGCCGGCAACAGCTCTCTACTAGGAGATTACCAATTGACAACCTGCCGTGTCTCCACAGACAGTTTGGTGGATACCGAAACCACAACCTCCATTGGGTCATACTGACCTCATCCCTTGGAGGCTTTCAAGAAGGCGTTCCACTGAGGTTCCTGCACAGAGGCACGGAAATGACAGTCTTAGAGACCTTAGGGAGTAATCTGCTCAGCTTTCTTCAACACTCCACCCATCAAGCTATCAGATTAGCTTTTCTAGCGGAAGAAAAATGACGTTTCGCTCTTTCAATCTTCCTGCGGCCTAAAATAGTTTGCTCGGAACAATTCCAGCGCCATGCGCGCCTGCTTCAATCGTCGTGACCCAACGACAACCTTCCCGTCTTGCGTGGCGTTTGATTGAGGTTTCGCTGAACTGAGAATTTTTAATTAATTTTTTAATCAATTTCCTCCGAGGGGGTGGGAAAATAGATGAACACGGTGAGGAAAGAGGCGAACAGAGTGACAGGAGGAAAATGAAGGAATCGGCGGGTGGAGGGAGGATGTGCAGGAAAGGACGAGGGGGGTTGAAACGGCGTGGAGAAAATGACTTTCAAACCGCTGTAGAATCCTGTGGGAGGAGGACGAAAAAAAAAAAAAAAAATGGAAGAGTTGTGGTCGTGATGGACGGCGTGATAGCCAGGGAGTTGCCTATTTGTTCGAAAGGACTCTTTTGTAGCGGCCACTTTCTCCGCAATGGAGGAGCGACCGTGTAACCACACACTCTTTTAATTAAAGGGGGCATCTTCCCTCGGCTCCCAAAACAGAACAGGAGGAGGGGGAAAATGAGACAAAGAGAGGAAACTGAGAGAATGAAAAAAAAAAGAAGGGAAGTCTCTGGGACAAAAACCCCTAACATTTCTCGAACTCTCCTTCTTTCCTCTACCAATACGATCTTTCTGAGCTAAAGGCCCTTTGGACGACCGCTAGAGTTTGCATTTACATCTGAATTCCGGATTATTAGCCTCCCCCCTCACCCCTACCACCAGTGCAGCGCCAAGTGTCTTACCCTTTTACCACCATCGCCCAACAGTCGTTGCTGCTACACTGCCGTTGTACTGTGTGACTTTCTTTTCGACACGGAGACTTTCCCTCTTCTGATTTCCCTCTCCGTTAATTAAAAAGAAAAGAGATTCTCTTCTTTCCCATCCCTTAACCATTTTCCTCCCTTTCATCACACTCTTCCACGGCCTTCGTAACTCATTTGTCCCTAGTCTGAGATAAGAAGCTCTAAATTAGCTTTGTAATTGAGAGGTACGCTTTCAACTCTGTTACTTTTATTATAAGAATTCCCTTCAAACGAATCATTCTCGCTTTCCGCAGCCCATTATCCCTCAACCACTCCTCCATGACCGCCCCTCGCCCATAACCGTTCCCAAACCGCCATCTTCCTAACTCCTACTAACCTCGTGGAAGGGTGTATAACGTCGATAGGAAAAACTTGTATAAATTTGTTTGTTAAGAAGTTGTACATTTTGTAAATACGAGTGAACTTATTTTATAGAGCGAATTTGATTAATAAAACCGTGCCATCGAGTTGACGTATTTACCTCAATTTCCACGCTACTTGATGTTGCAGCGGGTTTCAAATATTTTCATCAAATGACTGGCGCTGAGGCCTCGGAGAGAGTTGTATCAGTCGACTGTGGTGGAGGTTGCGGTTTCGCTATTATGTCAACCCCACTCGCTCAGCATTCACTGAACCTAGGCCTGAGGAGGTACGTTATGGTCATTTTTCGAGTCTCCCAGGGGAGAGCTGTTGTGTGTGTTACGACGAGGAGGTATGTATCCTGAGGCATCCCGTACCATCTGGGAGGAGTTCTCTGCTTTCCACTTGATCTAACTATTTAAGGCCAGGGCCTCAAATTCACTCTGTCTGACATAATATTCTTTTCCCCTTCAGGCCCCTTTGCAGGAGGTGGTGCACGCTCAGTGTCACAGCAAAGAGCCTGGCTTGGAAAGCTGTAGCCAGCACACCCAGTGGTAAACCCCTGCGCCTGCTAGGCTGCCCCTCGCTGATCCTTCTGTATGTACGATCGGCCCAGCCTCAAGAGAGACCAGCCCCTTCCTATTGGATCTTCCATGGATTCGTACTCCAAAGGAAACCTCGAAGTTGAACTTCGTCTGTACCCAGTCCCTGACATCACCCCCAGGTGGTTCGGCGCCCTTCTCCCTCTCCTGACAAGACCCAGCATACGCCTGTAGGTCGGCAGCCGTCTCCACATGTGTGTGGAGAGGTGCAAGACCCAGCAGGACCTTTAACCGTTTGCATACGAGCAGTGACAGCCAAACAGGCCCAGCGCTGATACTCAACTGCAATTGCACCGTCTTCTTCCCGGTTCTGGTCCACCTAACACGGCGCCGTGAGTGACCACAGATCCCCTTGGGGTCACTGGCCACGGTCTGTGCAGTGGCTGCTGCAGAGGGGACTGAAGCAGCAGATCTACATTATGGTGGACAGCCAGGCCACTCTCAAGGCCTTAGCCTCGTATTGTCTTACATTGCGGCAGGTTTGGGAGTGTCTTACTGGACCGAAGGCTGTGGCCAAGGACAATAGCGTAACCCTGTGTTGGGTCCCAGGGCATCAGGGCATAGAGGGAAACGAACCAATGGGCTAGCAAAGAAGGGATTGGAGCAGATCCCTGTCGGCCCTGTCACACTCATCTATGCCTGCTCTCGGGGAAGAACCCAAACAACTGCAGCACGCAACACCTTGCACTCTCACAGCGGGATTGAAGCGTGAATTGGCAGAGGAGTATCGTTTCCGGCCTTCGTCAACCTGGTGTTCCTTCTGAACAATTAATCGGTTTGGTGGACGGTATTTTCTGCCGAGTGTTGTGCAAGCTCCAAAATCATCACGACATTGGTGAGTCCGTTCTGATTTATGGTTTTGGGGTTTCTAAAAGGTACTTAATAAAGTGTTGGGCATATCTTTGCGAATAATAAAAGGTTTTAAAGAAATTGGGCCCACAGTAACTCACAAGCCAGAGGAGACGGACTCACCTAACAGGTACGTTAACTTTAGTAATAAAAGGTTATTCAAAATTGGATTTGTTGAGTTGTCCCCTTGTGCAGGGACGAGTCCTACAGCCCTGAGCCCTTTGTTGGGACTACCAGAAGCCACTTGCGTAGAGAGGTTGGCAAATGGGAGGATAGGTGCAGGGGTGCCGATTGACAGGGGTTGCCCAGCCTTAGACAGTCAAAACTCTTCAACCAACTCTCCAGAGGGAGGGCCAAGGAGGTGCTTGCCCAGGGGAGGAAGGATATGAGGATCAGGTAAGGTGGTCCGCTAAGGTACCACCTTGCTAATATCTGCAAGTGTGAGGTACAAGTATGCAGGTTCTGCGAGGTGGAGATAGAGGCGGCTGAGCATGTGCTGTGCATTTGCAATGGACTCTCGTCATCGCGCCATCATGTGGTTTGGGAGGCCCTTTCTTCAGCCAGAAGAGGTGGCGAATGCAGAACTTGTGGATGTCCTCCGCCTTGTGCGGGGGTGGTGGCGGCATATACGTTGCACCAAGTGAGTCCAGTGCCGTGGTGGAGCAGGTGCTGGTGGTAGAGCAGGGTCTCATACAATAAGCCCGTTTGTGGCTGCAGTGACAGTATCGACCTTTTCATTAAATAAATAGTGACCATAGGCCTAATGATTGCCCTGTACAACCACAGGACCATCGTCGACCGCAGTCTTGCCGGCAATTTACGGATAAAGCTCTTTGTATTGCTCTCCGCCAATGTGAGCCTCCAGTCCTGGAAGACTCCCAAGCATGTCTGTTTTAGCGTCAGTTACATAGGACCTGGATGTGAGCCGAAGCCTCTGTTTTTCGGCAAAGGTCACTCATTGCCTTGAGTGTCCTTGGTCGTGGGTTTCATTTCCTTTGTTATTTCTTTTTTTCCCCCTTTTGACGATTACGTAAGGGACAT
Organism: Pachypeltis micranthus; assembly: GCA_020466155.1. Classification (NCBI taxonomy): domain Eukaryota; kingdom Metazoa; phylum Arthropoda; class Insecta; order Hemiptera; family Miridae; genus Pachypeltis; species Pachypeltis micranthus. Next base: position 11,280,408 of record CM035782.1, on the reverse strand, counting down.
TTTTTATTCTAGTGCCTTCACGTTTCAAGTGATTCATTGCTTGCCCAAAAGTTAGCGTGGCCGCCCGAACATTGTTCCGTGTCTTTTTTCCCTGGTAATCCAGAACGTATATTCGGGGATCCGAAGTGAGTAGTTCCGCGCAACCGGTTCGGAATCCAATCAGACGCGTACGCGATCGCGAGTTCGTCAGGACCGGACACTCATCACATCGCCACCATCCATCAGAACACGAAGTCAACCGGAAGACGACGCCTCAGGTTATACTTAAAGGGGCAGTGTAGTTGGTGGTACCCATTTCTTTGCTCCTACAGGAACTCCTGTTTTATTTTACTCGGAGAGAGAACAATTTCTTTTTTTTGTTTTATAATAAATCGTTAGTACATCGTGTGGTTCAAGGGCTTTGTTTCAAGGAAACTTCTCCCCACCACATTGACCGTTACAATGTCACTTCCTGCCAGAGCGGCGTCACCACCTTCCCCCTCGAGCAGGAGTTCTCCGCATTATGAAATAGCGTTTCCTGGTGAATGGGAATTGCTCGTAATGAGGCGAACCTAGCGACGTTGGTGGCGTTTGAGGGAAGGACTGGGCGCACAGTCAGTCCACAGGTAAAGAGTGAAAATCTCGACAGGGCTACTGACATCTTCCCCCAACCCCAAACAATACCTTAGGTAGTTTTCTTACAATCTGCGTCAACTAAATGGACCTTGCTACACTCTCGATACACCCTCCGCCGTGCGAACTTCCTCGCCCTATAGTTGATTATGTGATTATTTCTCTGCCGCGTGCGTCAAGTGTTATATTTCGCTAGTTTTGGAATAAAATCGTTGTTAAAAACTCTGCTTCCGAGAACTATTCCATTTCTCACATGCGCCCGAAATTGTTTCAACGATTCAATACGTGATGAACGCTGGGCCGAGGAACGTTGGGCTGCGCCACTCCGCATATTTTCCCTAGCGCCGTTTAACCTCGGGATCGTAGATCAAAGGCTTCCATTAAAAACCCTCCCGGTGCCGTCTAGCGAACCAATAACGAAATTCTCGGGTTAATCTTCAAATTGCGATAGTCAAAGTGAAAAAGCACTCAGGAAGTCAGCTCAATAAAGTCAAACATTGAAAACGAGCTCGGACGTGTTTTCTCTTTAGCCATTTTTTTTTTCACGGGCGGACAGGCTGCTAGCCTTTTTCCCCACGTCCTCGCCCTATTTTCCGTCATTTTTTTTTCTGTTTCCGTTGCTTTCGAATTTGTCTTCAATAACATTGCGCCGTGGGGCCTTTAGGTTCATCTGGAGCATCCCAAGCAGCGCTTGAACGAACGTGCTTGGAAATAAATTGATAGGGAAAATAAAACCTATGGCGTATCGCCGTAACCTTTTTATCACTCCTGGGGACATGTGCGACTCTGTTTATGGTTAGTTTCGTCTGGAAATTGTGTGGCTTCATTAATCGCTATCGTCGAGCGTTGTGTTATCCCTACAATTGTTGACTTTGTGACGAAAACGAGTGAAAGTCGTGTCAGGGCCCAAAAAACGAACAAGTTAATTAAACTCAAATACAACTCACCTGATGTGAAATAAACAAAATAATGCCTCTCAGGGAAGTACTGGGAAATGAAATTATAAACCAATTAGGACTCACTTGAATTAATTCAGGGAAAAATAGAAATGAAAAATGAAATGAACTCCTTTTAGAATGAAACAAATAACCTATGCTCTGGTTGTAGTAAATGAAAAATAAAGGGGCAATGGGGAATTTGATACACCAAGCTCTGGTCGCTTACCTTAATTCGCACAATATAAAAGGGACTTTAAATACTTGATCACTGGCTTAAATATCTGGTGCGTAGCAACACACTACTTTCCGCCACCCCTTTAAGTTCGAACCCTATATCTTCGTTCAACGCATTTTTACAAGAACATTTATGGAGAACAAAATGTAGGGACTAGTTAGCTGAGAGTACTCCGTAAATTTGATCGAAATCGTTATAGCCGTTTTTGAGAAAATTGGAATACCGATAAATTAATATTCGACAAATCTCCTTTTCTGAGTTAACTTGGCTTATATCTCCGTTCAACATATATATACAGAAATAATTATGAAGAACGAAATGTGGGTATGGGTGACTTAAAGACACTGCACTAGGATTTATCACATATGGTGAAGAAGTTACCCTGAAATTTACGGAAATGTTAGAAAAAACGTTATTTTTGACACATTTTGATTTTTATCTCTGTTCAATGGACCGTCACAGGAACATTTATTGAGAAGAATATGTAGGTATCAACTATTTGAAAACATCCTGTGAGTTTGGTGAAAATCGCTGAAGTCGTTTTGCCAAAAAGCGTATAAAACCTATTTTTGCTTCAGGGGCCTATATCTCCGTTCACCGTATTTTCATGGAGATATGTATAGAGAAGAAAAGTTAGGTATTGATTAGTAGAAGATAATTTGAAAGTTTAATCGAAAGCGTTAGAGCCGTTTTCGAGAAAAGTGCGAAAACCCCTAGTTTTTGGTACATTTTCGACCCCCCCCCCCTCCCCCCCATCCCATCGGCCGAAATCGTCCATAACCTTATTTTGGTGCTAAAAAAAATAACGAACAAAACAAAAAAGAAGCAGCTCAATCGGATCTGCCGTTCTCCCGCAAATCGAACTCACAACACACACACACACGGACCACGCGCCGAAATTAGGTTTTTTAGACTCAGTAGGGTCTGAAACGTAAAGATCTGAAGAAAACCCAATTTTTTTTTGACCCGATTACTATACTTTCCTTCCCTTCGGGTAGCGGAAAGTAAAAACCTAATTTCGGCGCGTGGTCCGTGTGTGTGTGTGTACCAAAAACTACGGTTTTTCGCATTTTTCTCGAAAACGGCTCTAACGTTTTTGATTAAACATTCAAATTATCTTCTACTAATCAATACCTAACTTTTCTTCTCCATACATATCTCCATGAAAATACTACGGTGAACGGAGATATGGGCCCCTGAAGCAAAAATAGGTTTTTTACGCTTTTTGGCAAAACGGCTTCAGCGATTTTCACCAAACTCACAGGATGTTTTCAAATAGTTAATACCTACATATCCTTCTCAATAAATGTTTCTCTGAGCGTCCATTGAACAGAGATTAACATCAAAATGTGTCGAAAATAACGTTTTTTCGAACATTTCCGTAAATTCCAGGATACCTTTTTCACCAGATGTGATAAATCTTAATGGAGTGTCTTTTAGTCACCCATACCAAAATTTCGTTCTTCATAATTATTTCTGTATATATATGTTGAACGGAGATATAAGCCAAGTTAACTCAGAAAAGGAGATTTGTCGAATATTAGTTTATCGGTATTCCGATTTTCTCAAAACGGCTATAACGATTTCGATCAAATTTACGGAGTACTCTCAGCTAACTAGTCCCTACATTTTGTTCTCCATAAATGTTCCTGTAAAAATGCGTTGAACGAAGATATAGCGCCCGCCTATGTAGGTGGTGTTCGAAATTACGGGGGTGGCTGAAAATTGTGTGTTGCTACGCACCGCTCGTTTTCAGTTGTTCTGGTTTGTCTGTTTTAGTTATTTACTTAGCGAGATTTAATTAAAGCAATAGTTTATTGTATGTGACAAGAGAACTTTTAATACGGTAAATATGTTTTCAGGGAGTGTGGAGGAGAGAGCCTCATGGCCCTAACTCATCCCTGATTGTTAAATTTAAATCTCTCTCTCTCTCTCCCCTCCATTTAGTGTCTTAGAACCAGTTCTCGTGTATTTAGAGCCCCTTGTTCGCGTTCATATCCTCCCACTCAAACTGATAACGCTATTCTGTCAATTGTAATACAGTCCTCACTCACGTTTACCACGTTCATATATCGCTCAGTTTCAAGCTCCCCCATTCGTGCGCCCAACACCTTATTAGGACGCAGATATCATAATGTAAGACTGAAAACCTGAACTAAGGAAATATCGACATTTGCCGGACTTAGTTTGCCCGAATTCAGACTGAACCGGATGTAACATAATAATAAGTTACGTTCTCGGGGTTTTGTAGGTCGAGCCGTAACATAAAAAGGGCACATTCTCGCCGTTTCGAAAAAGGTCAACCGGGTTCGGATGATTACCCACGACAAGGGAAGGAACCCTCTATCCGCTGGAACTAGAGTGAATGAGTAATGACATCTACGACGCGCGGCTGGGGAGAGGCCCCATTTAGAAGGAAACCGTTTGATACAACCCCAGCATTGGATCTAATGTTCCCTAAATTATCTACCGCTCTGAATACGATGTGGTGTGGGAGAAAAATGATGTTCGAGTCGCGGAGTTTTTGGTCGGATGAGATGGGAACGAGGGGAGAGGGAGTGAAGCCGCTACGGCGGAAGATTGATGTTAAACCCGCTTCCACCTTTTTCCCTCTGGGCTGAGGGCTGATACAGCACACAAAGCATTCACTCCTGCCATCGATTCCCATTCCTAACACTCGCGGATACAGTCGCCTCCGCTCTCCCTGCGCTTCTTCTTCAAACGATCCCTCGTATCAGAACTCTCACCTTCTCTCCCCCCACCCATCACCGACGTCACTCCATTTGTAGATATCCGGGCTCACGAGTTTCCTCTCAATCCTTCCAACGAAAGCTCCCAAAAACCCACAATGAATCCTAGTCTCAGGAAGCGAGCGCGAATTGTAAATCTCAGAAGCCGAAGGAGTGGACGGTTCGTAGTGAAATTGAGGAGCAACAAATTGGAGATTGACAAGCAACTACTAGTAGATTGGTAACCAGTTATTCGGGACGGGGCGAGGAAGCCATAAATCTCCATCCCCTGTCTCCCGTTACGCCAATTGTGATCAGTCTTTTCAGTCCCTACAAACACGTACATTCGTCAGCCAAACGACACGGACTATATTTGCGTATTTGAACCTTTGCTCAGTAGCCAATGCATATTTTTTGTTTGAGGGAAGGGGCTGTATGAGCCGGCAAGACCCCCCCCCCCCTAGACCAGGCACAAGTTGGCGTCAAAGTGAACACATTGCGTCAGGCCAGGCTGGAGATCCTACCGGCATTTCTGCTGCGAAGGAGGTTTTGGAGCGCTATCTTTCTCGTTGGGGCAATGGGGATTTGCGTCCGCTTCAATTAACCTCCCTAACCCATAATGCACTGGCGCCAGGCCTCGGGCTGTACTTTCCTGTGGTACCATGTTTGGGTCAAGCAACTCTTAAGGCCGCAGAGACAGTTCGGACACTTTCGACGGCACAGAGGCAGTTCGGATTTGCTTGGAAGGGGTGGGGCAGTACCGATTGTTCGACTGAGTCGGGATGATTAAAAAGGATTCACCAATTAACCCAGTCTAGAAATAAAATTGATGTATGTGCGATAATAACAAGGAGAGGAAAAAAAGAAATAATCTAAGTACTTTGAAAAGGAACAATAAAAGAAAATTAATTGCTAAATGAGAGCCTATAAAATAAAGTTAAATTCTGCACAATGAAAATAAAACCGTCTGACCGTGTTCATCCGTAGCACGCGCGAGCACAGTACCCGTGGTGGTTCGAGGAGGAGGAGGACCGCGTTCGAAGATGGAGCGGTGGTAGATGATGGAGAACCTAACTCCGATCTATACGTTGGCGGCTGCAGTGTATGAAAACTGGAGACAGTTTTCGAACAGGGCGGAATTCTGATGATCCTGTGGCCCAATTCGTCGAAAAGGAATAAAAATGCTATTGCGGTTCAGGTTCAGGTCGTTAGCAGATCGAGCACTAGTAGAAAACGAGAGACCGATTGCCGGAAGAGCCGCCCCTCCCCCAGGAGCGGGGGGGCGTTGGTAGAGACGCAATCGCCTACAATTCGCTACGGGGTGGTTCCGGGACCTTTTTTGATGTGAAGAGCTTGATGAGCCACTGTTGCTCCTTAGCGAAATAAATAATGAAACAAAGAGAAAAAAAAAAGAAAAAGACCTCAGCGCTATCGCTTTTGTGAAACAAGCTTCCTTCTGAGCTGCCTGAACACCGATCACCACTAGCACATGAGAATCGTGCCGCGGTAACGTTCTCCCCCCACACAAGAACGCCAACTCACATTTGTTCATGATTGGATGCTGGATTGCTGGCAAGAACAGTGGGACGCTGGAGGCACGGCGCCAGCACACTATACTCCCCTCAGTCAGAGATTAGAGAGGTCTGAGCTATTGCCAGTTACTCTTCCGCTACACATTACGGAATTGTCGAATGCTCACCTATGTTTTACTCGTTTATATTTGATCTAAGCTACCGTTGAGTTGAATCTGCTCACTGGGAAAAGCAAGCCTCTAGCGAAATAACACGTTGACCTTACAAAACGCGCACTTGACTTTTAAAGAGGCATCCGGTCGTTGAGTGTTCTTGTCGATCATCTCAAGAGGTAAAAATAATCTAACCTTTTCCCCTCTACGCCATCCTTACCTTGGAGGAGCCACGAGTGGCTTTAAAGGGACAGAGCCAAACCCTCGGCAGTCTATCCACCTTCGCCAGGAGGAAGATAAGTTTCTTTCTCTTTAATAGGAGTCCTGACGAGTACGGATTGGCTTATGGTTGCCAGTTGAAATAGAATGCTCCGCTAGGTTCGTCATTCCTAGTTTTTCGAAGCCAGGGAAGCTAAAAACATCACAGTAGGGCAGTAAACGTTGGGCGAGACTAGATTTGTGTTCAAATCCCTCTGCCTGGGTTTTTAGAAATCCTAAGAATGCCTCTTTCTCACTGTGAAAAGAATTTCCCTTATGCTCAGTATCACAAATGGTTGAAACCAACAAATTACATTGAGGTTGAGCTAAATCCTCAAGGTAACTAATCTTACTGTGCCGTTTCAACTTCACGGATTTATCACTACAGTGTGAGTAGCAGTCCCATAAGGAGCGAGCAAATGCGACCTCTGCAACTGGAACAGGGCAGAAGGATCTTCCTACCCTACTGAGAGACGGGGTTGCTCCTTTTCGAATAACTGGGATTGCCGCCACAGTGTGTCGAGGAATCTCAATTTCGTTTGTCGCTACCAAATAGGCTTCATGTTTATTCTCCCAGTCCCATTGGGTACTGTCAACCTGCGGGGAGAATGTAATTCTTCCTTTTTCTACATCAAGCAGTGCACCCTGACGTTTTTGAACGTCCAACCCTATAATGGTTAACAGGTTGTCTGGTAATTTGGCAACTGTTGCGAGGGCTATCAAAGTGGGTGCACCAGGAAGAGAAATTAAACATTCAGCGTCACCATTAATGTTCAGGGGTATCCCTGAAATTCCCTGTACTCGGCGAGTATTGGGTTGTAGCTTTGCATGAGTAACAGCAGATATGTCTACCAGTGTGAAGGTGAGGACCAGTAAACATGGTCCCTGCGTGGACTTCACATGCCCTTGCAAAACAAAAGGGGATACAAATGCTGCTGTAAAAATGGGAATACAGGACTCTACACTGGCAGATGGCGACAATGGTAACAGCGTAATATCCTGGGGCTGTCGTAGGTCATGAGCCAGAACATCGAGAGAGATAAGGGGAGAAGCACTTATTGGAAGCTGCCCCCCGCTGCTCCGTTTAGGTGCGGGGCAGGCTGAGACGTGCGCGCTTGCTGAATTATGTCAGTTCTCGTCGAGGGTATAGTTCCAAATCGAGGATCCCCCATGCGGTAGTCACACTCATGTGTCCTGTGGTCGTTTACGCGACACAGAGTGCAGGAGTAGCGCTTAAAAAACCGACCCTGATTGCGAGGTTGCTCAGATGTCGCTGTAGAGGGTTTGGGTTGCTGGCTAGACAAGGTCTTAGTAGAATACTTGTGCTTTCTCTTGTCTTTAGGAGAGCAACGAGAAGGAGTAGGTCGTCTCTCCTTACTCTGGTTACTCAGATGTAGCTGTGAGTGAGATCCCAGGGTTTGGAGGATCCGGTTTGGTCCTCAGTGCCTCACACATGCTCAATGCTGCTTGAGCATTTATCATGGCATCTGATATGGATCTCGGATTCACAGTTGCCGTGCTCAGCGCTATCTTCTTAGGCGAACCTCTCATAAATGCCTGTAGAGCTACCAGATTCTCATCAGGATGTTTTCCTGGATCTGCTCTTTCGACTAATGATTTAATTTGTTCACCATATTGGGTGATCCTTTCCTTAAGCGTTAGAGTCGCACGCTCTAGTTCATGCATATAGGATAGTTCCGTCCTAATTCCCTCAAATCTGCGGCAGAGGGCAGCTTCCAGGGTTACGATTTTCGTTTGTTTAATTTCGAGTGGCGAAAACAAGGGTGACTGTTAGACCGGGAGGAAAGAGTCAGCACTAGGAGAGTTTTTCAGCGGATTGACAAGCCTGATACTTGAATAGTCCTCTTATTTGCTTAAATTACATGCGGTTCCAAAGCTGCAGTAAAGTACCGTGCAATCCTTGAACAGTAACCATTCAATGTTACTGAGTGAAACTGCCTCTCATAGAGCTCCACACAACGTCCTTGACCACAAACTTGTGCATCCAAGGAGAGTGCTGACCATCGAGCAGAATGAGCCGTGAACGACCCTTGCCCACCACGGGAGCTTCTTGACAATGCAGTTGTCCGTTCAACTTTAGAACTATTGTCAACTTGCAGTCTTGTGATGGAAGGTTGGTTGGCTGCATCTGAAGGGATATCGTCCAACCTAAAAAAAATGGCAACCCTCCTGTATAGCAATTCCACCTTTAATCAACAGGAGGTTGTTTGGCTCCATTTAGTGGTATATCGTCCTACTACCAAAAAAAAAACTAAGCTTATAACCGTTCTGTGCAGAGCGCAAAGAAGCTTAGCACAAAAAACTGGCGAGAGCAGATCTTTTCCTTTGAAGCTTACGACCATTGTAAGTTAAATCAGGTAGGAAAACAGGTTAAGAACTCCTCCCAGTTGGCTGTTCCCCAGAGGCATACCTTCAACTGGTTCATGGGCAACAGCTCTCTACCCAATAGGGAAACGAGTCAGGCCTTATTTCATTCGGCCTCCACGTCCCCCCCTCCCTTGGCCTTTTCCCGGTGCACAGGCTGCCCCAAACACTCAAGGTTTGAAGAAGCGTTACGTGCAGTCGCTCGTTAAATGCACCAAGCCCCAGAGAGCAGCTGCACCTCCTGGAAAGTTGGTCGCCACCACTCCTAATGCAGGAAGTCCCGTGCAAAAGACAGGATGTCATCGAGGTGTCTCTCTGTGAAACCCGCGCTCCGCCTCATCTGCCATCTGGAGAGGTCAGTGATCCACCCAAGTGCAATTAAGAGCCTGCAGGAGCGCAGGGAGGAGGTTCTGAAGAGCGCCATGGTACTCTGCCAGGACGTTACGCTTAATGCGGGACTGGAGCACTCTCTGGTCCAGGATGGGGTCAAGAGGAGGGTCCCTGCCAGCACCTGGAGGGTGAGGTAGTGCAGCGGGCCAGCAAGACAAGTATAATTGTGCGTTCCACAACTGTAGGCTGTTGAGAAGAGCGCTCGGCCCTGCGGCCTTTACCTCTCCCCCTCCACACCCTATAAGTCTTGCGGGAGTTCCCAGTGAAAACCCTTGGCTTCACAGCCAGTGACACTTTGCCCAAAGGCGCCAGGTCAGCAGCCACAGGCAGAACCCCCGGGGTACCATTCTATATGTAATGCCTAAGGACCTGAATGGGTGGCAGCCCCCTATTACCAAGCGGTATTCCTGCTTATTGTGCGATACGCTGCTGCATCCTGGTGGATTGAGCCGTCAGAATCGGACCGGCAGCGTGCCAGGTCGCTTCAATGGGACATGCTCCTAGCAGTCCTCCCAGCGTATCCCACAACGCCCCACCTCGCTCTGCAGATTCTCGCGGGCACTCCACTGTTGGACCTCCAGCTGGACTGTGACGCCATGTGCTACCACGTTAAGACCAATAGCCTGGCGTCGTATCAAGGTCCCCTGGTAGGTTTGGTCCCGTGAGGACTCTAATGAGCGCAGGATCGCCCTGGCCAAAGAATGGTTATTTGGCCAGTGGCAGGCGAGGTGGGACTCAGGTACCACTGCTCGACACCTGCACGAGCTTGTGCCCTCTGTGCAGGACCCCCTGCAGATGAAGTGGTGGCGTCCCTCATTTGCAGGTACGCAGCTGCTGTCGGGGCACGAGGCATTCAACGGGCGATTCTTTTTCTTTAGACGGCGCACGTTCAATGAGTGCCCCTGTGGCGTGGGGGTGGCTGAGGATGCCTCACACGTCATCTACAACTGTCGTCTGTACCCCAGCAAAACTTGGCGCGGGGCTTCTTCTCCAGTCAGACCACAGCCCGCCGGTTCGCCCGCTTTGCGCAGGCTTGGCCAAACTGGAGGAAGGACCTGGAGGCGTGGGAGCTGTCAGCAGTCAGCCTAGTCCCCCCCCCCCCAACAGCAGTTTACTCAATCCCCGGACCAATGTGCGAACGGGCCACCATGCAGCCTATGCCATTCCACCCATTGGGTGGCAGCCCCCTCGTAAGACATCTAGAAGCATCTCTCGCAGCATGGTGAGTGCCAGCTGCCTGTCACGGCGCAAGGGGGCGACCCACCATGTTGCTTCAGGCTAACGCACTATCGGCAGCTCTCTACAAAATGGTAACTGGCTCACTGGTGGATACTGAGCGAGTGACTGTACTCTCGCATAATAGCAAAACCACGACGTTGGACTAATCTTATGAGAGTTAAGGAACAATCATTTTAATTGTGACCTGTTGATTGATACGACGCTACCATGGCTAATATATTGTGCCCCAATAAGTTTACACCTTTAGTTACGTTACTAAATGTAACGCCCGTGCGATGCAGTGAACGCTTTAAAGGTAATCGAACATTTACCGTAACTTTGCCGTCCAATTAAACTGTGTTAAGCTGCGTATGGAGGTCATGCCATTTTCCAATACCCTGCTGATGAGGCGGCCAGAGAGGTTCATATTTAAAAAGACGTAAAAGTCCGAGATTGTTCATTTTAATTTGTTTCCTTCGGCGTTTTTAACAAGAAAACCCTTTTAAGAGGAAGTTTCCAATTTGCATGTCTGCCGTCAGTTGCCTGCAGTCTTCTTCTGATTTTAATACTGAATTAACTGAGTTTTGAACTTTATCATTCAGGAAACGGATTGTTTGTTTTGTAAGATGAAACGGAAGTGGCGTTAAGTAATAATGAACGAAGAGCCGTTCGTTGGGCAGCCTAAGTAGAATGAGGGAGGAAGAAGTTACGGGAAAAGAATAAAACGTTGCTTTTCTCCCGGAAATAATAAATTAAACGCGAAATGTGTTGGTTGATGTCGCTCATTTGGATTTAGGATATTCTCGTAGTGGCAGGGGAATTTACTCCAGAACTACATACACACACTTGTGGCACAATCTGCGATGTCAGCTCTTCTTTGACCGTCATCAACATCTTGCAGCGTGCCCCCGGAAGATACTGGTCCCACTTCAGCAAGCTTCGTCTTGATCTCAAGCCTGAAGTGTACCGGGACGAACCAAACCCTTCCATTCAGCGAAGGCTCGTCCATGGCATTTGTGCTGACTGGGCACCTCAAATGCTACGATTCGCCTGAGACTTCGCTGTCGTCAGTTGTAACCGAGCTGGTTCCCTCGTCGTTGTGTCGTCCGCGCTCGCGTTCGCTCCCACCCAGTTCCCTGTCTGTGGTGGTAAAACTTCCCGGAATGTAATTGAGATTACCATTCTGTTGCAATTGAATTCGGCTTGATATCGTACTAACTCCACAACTCTCTTAGTGCGATATCGCTTTCAATGTTAATCCCTCCCCGTAACATTGGCGCCCAACTAGGGGTCGAACGTCCATCATTATGTTCGAACGTTGCTCCTTCTTGACAAACAGCTTTGTGCTCAATCGACGACGGTTGCTTCGGCCAAAGCAGGGCAAATGTCGAGAAGCTCCTCGCAAATCAAGATCTCTTGCAGGTCTTACCTAGCATCACAGCAGCAGAAACCTGCGACCTGTACACCTCACAACGACTCAATTCCTCATCCTGCATCAACATCGACATCTTCCCGCGTGTCTGTCCCCGAACGGCCTCTCAAACAACGAGTCCGGGGAAACCACGCGCCTTCAAAAAGGCCTGGTGAAGACAAAACTCCATCGCCAGAGCCATATCCCTGCCCTATCTGCGGCAGGAGTACATACACAAAAAGTAAAAAAAGTAAAAAAGGTCCCACATTTCCTCAACTCCAGCCCGGAGGCTCGAAGAGCCTACGTGGAAGTGCACAATCAGTGTGCTAATTGTCTGGCAGCCTCACACACGCTCATGAGTTGCCACTCAACGTACACGCGTGAATGCTGTCAACACAGGCATCACACCCCATGAGCCAGAACGCCGCACTTGTTCAGAAAAGTGCAACAAACCAGTGCACGGTAGATGCAGCATCTTTGCTCTGCTCTTCCCCTCCTGGAACACCTGAGGGCAGGTGTCCTCCGACGTGGCGTACGATCCACGGAAGATGTGTACGTCAGAGACATTGTGAGGTGACTGTTTATTTGTAATACTTAATTCAATACTCCCACCACAAACATTGATTAGTACCCTTTTAGAAAGTTAATAAAAATTCTCTCTCTCTATGCTCAAGACTCCCTATTGTTGGATGGACAGCAACGAACTCTGAACTGCAGTGTTCATGAGTGCCAGAGGACAGGCACTTCATCAAAGGTGGAGTGATGTACCGGGGCGAACCAAAACCTTCCATTCAACGGAGGCTCGTCCATGGCATTTGTGCTGACCGAGCACCTCAAATGCCCTGATTCGCTCGAGACTTCGCTGCCGCCAGTTGAAACCCACACCATCAGTTGGTTCCCTCATTGCCGTGTCGTCCAGCTCGCGTTCGCTCCCACCCAGTTCCCTGTTTGTGGTGGTAAAACTTCCCCGAATGTAATTGAGAATAAAACTGTGTTCCAATTGTATTCGGTTTGACATCGTACTAACTCCCCAACGCTCTTAGTGCGATATCGCTTTCAATAGTAATTCCCCCTGTAACAGAAGCATCCCTCGCTCAAGGGCTCTCGAGTTGAAATCAACTCCTCCACTGCTCCTACAGCGTCCTATAGCTTCCCCGATTTCCCTTCGAAGACTCTGACATGGTAACCGTAAGGTAGACACTAAAAAAATCCTTCATCCATACATAGCCTCAATCTACCCCATGCTTAGTGACTTGACGGCTCCACCCAGCTGCACTGCCCAGCTCGTCCTTGAACCGGGTTCCTTTGTTATGGAGCCCGACCGACCATCGGCCCAGATCGACTTTCCTTCTCCCGCTGTAACTGCTGTAGAAGATCCTGTGCAGTTGTATTCTAATGGAGGTTGCCCACATCCAATTTGTTTAACAACCTTGTGCAGTGTTTTTTTGTAAATTGTCAACGAGTTGTACTCATTTTTATGAATTTTACTAGCGAACTTGATTTTAGAACACTGCCAGGACTGACACTGTCATAGAGCTATCTCAGAAGATGGTTTTTTGGGGACGTAGGAAGGAGGGCTGGCTTGTGGTCGATTACTGCGTATTGAGAACCAACCCAGAACCATTTAGTACAATGTATCAGATTGGCGTCTGCCTCGCAGTGATGGAAGCTCTTATTTCTTGTTCTCTCCACCCTCACGAAAATCTTGCAACGTGTCTCCTTTCCCATACCGCCCAATGCAATTCTCCATGGCAGGTGCAGGGGCAAGTCCAATCCCCGTACCCCCATGGAGATCAAGTGTATGTGCCGGTAGAACGCCTCTTGGCAATTCTGGCACCGGGGCCTGCCACCCATTCAGGTCCTTAGGCTTTTCAAGGTGCAGCCATATAGAATGGGTACCACAGGGGCTTTAGCCCGTGGCCGGCAGTGTGGAGCATTTAGGGCATGGTGCTGTCAGCCGTGAAGCCATGGGATTCGCCTCGTGGGGACCGTGGTTTCGTTGGAAACCCCCCCTAGAGAGATGATTGGTGCTGGCTGAGGAGGGGTAAAGGCTGCGAAGCTAGGTACCCTCTCCAACGCCACGGGCAATGCCCAAAGCACATCTACCATTGTCCAGCACACTTTGGGAGGTTCAAGAGCGGTGTTTCATCCACGTCTTGATCTCTGCGAGATACTGGCCCCTGATCAGCAACCTCCATCCTCTTCTGGCTTAGTTCTGGCCTGACAAATCGGACAAGTGTTTCCATTTTTCCTCAGAATGGAACATGCGCGAACGAATGCCTCTGGTCTGAGTTGGTCAACTACGCTACCAGTCTGCTTGCCTTTATCACAAGAAGATGACGTGGGTAGAATCACCCACTATTTCCCTGCAGCGCAGGTTGTTTGGGCTGGCAGCATTGCCAATTTGGTGCTGATACTCCCTACATTCTCCATGTTCTGTTAGGTAGAAATCCACATCACTGTGGCGCAACCTGAGCCATGGACTGAGTGCTGGAATCAGTTCTTCTGTGTTCCACTCGTCTTGCCATCTTCCAAGGGTCACAGCCCTCCTTTTGCTGCCTCCCCTGGTCCAACCAGGTAAATTCTGGCATCTCTTTCCCTGAAGTAATCCCTTATCAGCTCGTACATTTATGGCACTCCCATCTTCTTTATCTCCATCGACAGGAGTGGTCACCATACCGTGTTAAATGCCCCTGCAATATTTAAAAATACCTTCAGCACATATCCTTTTCCCGGTCTTCTGACTTCTCTTATCAGGGCGGCAATGGCATCTTCCGTGATTTTCCCTTTCACACAGCCAAACTGTCTTGTCATGGAGTGCAGTCTCCAATCGTTCCTTCAGCCTATGTTACATCTTGGTGCAGCTTCCCCTCTATGAACAGCAGTCTATAGCTGTTCGGTTCTGTAGCTGGTCTACCCTCTGACTTCACAAGCGCCCTTATTACTGCTGTTTTCCATCTTCCAGGCTCCCTTCCCATCCTAGCGGCTTCTGGGGCTTCCATGATCGTTGCCACATCGACCCCATCCTCACTGGTTACCTTCCCCATCCCAAACGTACGCTGTGCCACTTTAAATTCCTTCATGGACCACCGCTAGGCAGGCTCCCCCATCCAGTGGTTCCTCCGTCGCACCCCTAAGTCGTTCATCCTCTTCATTGTTGTTGTTAGGAATTGGGTTAGGTAGAAATCCATCTGGCTGTGGCGCCACTTGAGCCATGGACGGAGTGTTGGAATCAGTTCTTCTATGTTCCACTTCTCTTGCCATCTTCCTAGGCCTTTCTTCTCTTGTGGTGGCTATTATTCTGGCACATCTTCTTTCACTCGGCTGCCAGAAGGCGGATTGGGATTACACTCGTCACTCCCGTAGTGTCACCCTGAGAAACCGACCAGTACGCGAGAGCACTCCAGAGAGCTCATCTCCTCTGCAACGTTATTACTGGTATGTTATTGGCCAACATTTGAAGACCTTCAATGAAGCTTTAAATGCACTGAGTTATCGCTGCCCCCCCCCCCACAGGTTTGGAGAAGGGAGGATATCTGATTATGGATCGAATCAGAGTCCCTGCCTGGCGCAGACTGCCTCACGCCTCAACGCGCTCAGACACCGTACCCCTGTTACTGCTACTATTAGGGAATGAGCGAAGGAAGAACGAGCAGTTTGCTGGTCACTTCATTGATCGAACTGTTAGGTTCCAACGTGCGGTTCTTGGCTCGCGGTCGCTTAGCGTTTGATGTCATCTCAAGTTCCGAAAGGAAGGCCATTTCTGCGCGTAAGACGTCGAAGCTTCCAGCGTCCAACTCCACGTTCGCTCCATACCGTGTTCCATACGAAAATAAAATTTCCTGGCAAGGCACGCCCTGTATAAGCCATAGGAAAGCTGTAAAACGTCGGATTTCTAATTAAAATCATTCGCCTCCTCCGTGGAAATGGGAGCTCGTTCGAAAAACTGTTGACCAATCAAAAGAGCCGACTCTGGATTAACCTTTTAACGCGGCGAGATTTATTTAGCGAGCGCGGGATTTTGTTTTGTTTTTTTATTTATTTCGCTGTCGAAATGAATTATCTACCAAGTTCAGCGATACGTCGTTGAGTTGGAAAACCCTGAAACTGATTTTACTGTATCATTTTCGGAAGTTGATTAATTGCCATTTTGAAATTGAAGTCAATTGATTGGAAAAACATCGTCCTCGGTTTGAATAAAATAATTCAATATGTGAAATACGATTGAATTGTTTGACAGGAAAGCGGTTGAGGAAGACATGCTAATTGCGGGGTAGAACTTTTTCCTTCCAGTGGCAGATAATTGCTTGGGATTTCCATTACATAATCGATTTGGATGATGATACGAAGGTCGCGTGAGAAACGATACTGTTGTTACGAGCACGATTGGAATCTGCGGCGATAACAGAGCAAGATCGCAGGCTCCACGCACTGGAAGGCTTACCTGATAGTCGGCGTTGGAAGATGAAGCAGAGGAACGGCATTGAGAGTGGGAGCTTGTGGTGGAGTTTGAAACTAAGGATGAAGGTGAGCGTGAGAGAGTATTTTCAATATACAAGCGGGTCTCTGAACAAGCGAACTGGTCGTGGGGAACGAGAGTAGAGTTGCCATTGAGCTGTAAGGCGGGTGTCTTTTCGGTGGGTCTGGGACTGTGAGAGGATTCCCACATCTCCGCTCCCCTGGAACCTAGTGATTGACTCCCTACTGGGGAGACTCAATGCAGCGGGGCTTTATGCCCAAGGATACACTGATGCTGTGGGTGTGCTCATTCGAGTGTGCTGTCAGACCTGATCAGGCCGCGGGGAGGGTGTGCCTTTGGTGCGAGGAGATAGGGCTGTCCATCAACCCAGCCAGAACGGTCATAGTGCCATTCACAAGGTAAAGGCAACTGTCAGGACTGAGACAGCAGATAGCGATGGACAAGGTAATTCAGCTCAGCGAGAAGTCAAGTATTTGGGTGTGATTCTGGATCAGAAACTAGTCTGGAAAGAGAATATCAGGTATAAGACCAAGAAGACGACAATGGCCCTGTGGACGGGTCAAAGAATGGGCGGGAGAGCATGGGGCTTAAAGCCCAGAATGGCCTGGTTTTACGAAGCCATTTTGAGACCAATAATCTCATGTGGGTCGATCGTGTGGCAGCAGCCTGGTCAAAGTACAAAGGCAGGGGTGCTTACTAATTGCGGAGGTGATGAAGACCACACCTACCATCACTATGGAGAGATTATTCGACCTTCTTCCTCTGGACATTTATGTCAAAGGTTCAGCGATGAAGGTAGCATATAGACTCACCAAGCTTGGTATAGCTATATTCAGACTAATGGACACCCGGCTATATTCAGGAACTTGGAGGCCTTTAAGAAGCTCAGCATGATCGCAGACGCTAATGAATAAAATGTCTCGTTGTTGTGGGCTTCATCCCCGCGTGGAGTTTTACGCAAAATTTTTAACTCCGTCACACCACTTCCTGGCCCAGTGCCGGAGACTTGACAGGGAGCGATTTCTGGTTTTTGGTACTACTTCTCCTTCCTTTGCCTTACCTGGCATTCCTTGGACAGGCAAGAATTAGGACTGACACGACAGGCGCTTCATCAGGGACAGGCAGAGAGCCATAATTAGACTAGTCGAGTACTTCCTGCCCTGACGCGCACTGCGACTGACAAAGCTCTTCCTCTAATTCGACGTTCTTTTTGAATTGAACTCCCTTTTTTTCTTCGTTTTCCCCGAACGAACATTCAATCCGTCAAAATTTCTTCCCTTCTTCGTAATCGATTTTCCGGTCGAACCCCCCGGACGAGATCAATTCGTAATTTTGTTCCCCTCGTTTCCTCCTCTCTCCTATTTATAGTGAAAGACAGGCAACTTGAAAGTAAGGAAACTTTTAATAAGAGCCATAGAGGGAGCAACGGCGATGCATAAAGAAAAAGGAAAACTTTAAATTGAGTTCTACCGCGAGCTTCAGTTGTTGGCTAAGCTGGTTCTTTGCTGTTGTCCACCCTTCTCCCGCCACTAACCCCTCCCCCCTCCCCCCACCCAGTCCAGCAAGTCGAGGTTCAAAGAATAATAACCTACAAGAAGTGAAGCAATCGAGAAAAGTCTATACTTAAAGTGGGAACTTAGGTATTTTCACTAATCTTAGAAGAGCGACTTAGTGTTGGTTGTCGTATTCATCTTCTTTGTCAGTTGAATGACGGCAAGCTTCGTCCACAAGTGAATTATAGTATATGTAAGAACTTTATTATTATTCTAACGCTGTCACCTGAATCGTCTGGTGGCTCGATGGGAGATACAGGTAAACAGCGTCCATTGGCACTGCCAGCCGCGACTAAGGCAACCAAAAAGGCTTGTTACGAAATCCTGTTTAAGGGCAAAGGTGATGCAGACACTCTCAAGACGGGATCTGAGAGTTCTTATTAGCTTCCTCACTGGGCACTGGAGGAATGCAGACTTTGCAGTGAGGAGGACGAGACGGCAGAACACATCCTATGTGAACGCCCTGCTTTGGCAGTCAAACGCTTTGAATACTTCGCTCAAGGGTCCATTTGAACCCCAAAACGTAACGAAGTCTGCGGTGAAGGACATACTCGGCTTCCTTCTACTAAGAAAGGGTCAATGTCCCAATAAGCAGGTGCGTGGCCGCTATGACAAAGACGTTTCCCCGTATGCCCTCTTGTGGGGGGGGGGGATTATTTCAACGCTACAAAAGCAAACTATAACTGTTAATGTTTATTTGGATTGGGCGCTTGAGCTTGAATTGAAAAATGAATGGATGTCGTGAGTGTGAATGAGAGCGAGCGTACAGTGAGAGCGAGAGCAAGAGATGAGTGTGTAGTGAGAACTGAGAGAGGAGTGTCGATCGTGAGACGTGAGAGACAAGTGAGCTTTGGAAGAGCTGTGTGTTGTGGAGAGGAAATAAATTGAGAGGTTGGAAGGGGGAAGGAATATATTGGCAAGTCCAGGAAAAGGGGAAATCCGTTGCCGCTTGGAAATAAATGAAGAGCTGGACTTTTCCACAGCTACCAGCCAAAAGAGCTTGAGGTCACAAAGGTGGAGAATGACAATGAGACAATAAGTCTCATTAGGGCAAGTTTGAATACTAGAAGGCCCTCCATAACATTTATCACATCTAGTGAAAACGTTACCGTGGAATTTACGGAAACCCTCGACAAAACGTTATTTTCGACACATTTTGATTTTTATCTCTGTTCAATGGACTGTCAGAGGAACATTTATTGAGAACAATATGTAGGTATTAACTATTCGAAAACATCTTGAAAGTTTGGTGATAATCTGTGAAGCTGTTTTGCCGAAAACCGTAAAAAACCTATTTTTGCTTCATGGGCCTATATGTCCGTTCACTGTATTTTCATGGAGATGTGTATACAGAAGAAAAGTTAGGTATTGATCAGTAGGAGATAATTTGAAGGTTTAATCAAAATCGTTAGAGCCGCTTTTGAGATAAATGCGAAAAACACTAGTTTTTGGTACATTTTCGTCCCCCATCCCCCTTCCCGTCCTTCGAAATCGCCCATAACCTTATTTTGGTGTCTACAAAAAAATAACAAACGAAAAAATTCGTTCTTCCGCACAAAAATCCCATTTGGTATCTAGTTGCGCCCGCCTGTTCGGCAATCCGATAGTTATTGGCAAAAAAAACGTTAAAAAAATATCTGGTGCGTTGCAACACACAACTTTCCTTAGCTCTACGTCAATTCACTTTGTACATGGCTAATTCTATTTACTCAATTCATTTATCACTCAGTTAATGTGAACTTGGTCAAATAACGCTTCAGAGCAGCAGGAAGCGGTAGCGCTTACGCTTCTGGAATTTATTGTGCTGCTCGTACTCATTACTGGACCATTATTAAACAATTGAAATACAGAGAACTAATGAGGCTGTAAACACGAGTTTTTTTAAGAAGGACAGTTATTACTTTTGCAGAGTTATTGGGTAATAACTGTTAGAGCTGGTAGTAAACGAATACTACAACTACAATAACTTTTTTTAACATTCTGCTAAAATTCCAGCGGAGTTTATAAGGAAAAAACTGCGCTAAAAACGCTTTTCGTCGAAAATTTTATTAATTTATTGTGCTGCTCTCGTTATTTTCCCACAAATGGGAATTTTATGGTATAATTGACTTATTAAGAGCTATCACTATACAAAATTTAATTGAAATCGTTACAGCCGTTTTTGAGAAAAAAGGTGTTTTGATCACTATGATAGGTATAGTTAACTTTCGGTGGATTGTGCCCATACCCTTATTCTTGCGTCCCATGGTAACCTGTAGGCTAGACATCAAGTTTCAGCTGATTTGGTACGTTTGTTTTCTCTAAAAACCACGCTAAAATCGATTTCGTCGAAAGTTTTGGTAATTTATTGTGCTGCTCTCGTCATTTTCCCACAGATCGAAATTTTATGGAATCATTGCCTTATTGAGGGCTATCAATATAAAAAATGTAATCAAAATCGTTAGAGCCGTTTCTGAGAAAAAAAAAATTTGGTGTTTTGATCACTATGATAACTATAGTTAAATTTCGATGGATTTCGTGCATACCCTTATTTTGGCGTCCCATGGTAACCTGCGGGCGAGATATGA
The DNA here is from genome assembly GCA_020466155.1 of Pachypeltis micranthus. Classification (NCBI taxonomy): domain Eukaryota; kingdom Metazoa; phylum Arthropoda; class Insecta; order Hemiptera; family Miridae; genus Pachypeltis; species Pachypeltis micranthus. Next base: position 11,259,948 of record CM035782.1, on the reverse strand, counting down.
AGTTTGAGCTGATTTGGTACGGTGGTTCTCTCTAAAAATCGTTCACAGGCACACGGACCAATTTCCCAAATAGTGTTTTTCGGACTCAGGAGGGTCTGAAACGTGAAGATCTGAAGAGAACTCAAAATTTTTTTTTCAGCCGATTACATAACATTCCTTTTTACTTAGTAGAGCCAAGGAATGTAAAAGTAAACAAAAACGCAATTTTGGCTGTTTTATCGTAAAATACGCCGTGTTTGGTATCGTTTTAAAGGTATTTTTAGATCCTGAGTCGAATGGATCGAGTATCAGGCGTGTATAACTGCGTATAGTGAAATTACAGTGATTATAGTGTGCCAAAGTCTACTGATTGAAAGAACTCGCGGGACAGTAACTAAATCGTTTCTGCTCCCTACCACCCGCCCGCTCAACTCGCCACGTCGTGCCAATTGCCTACGGGCGCCTGGAATATACAGTTTTCGTCGGTCCGTTGTAGTCCGGTCATGTTTCGTGTGGTTTACTGCTATTTTTCGATGCTGAATCGAACGGGACGGGTCTCGGAGCTGTTAGTTTCCTTCTAGCCGTTCAAGAGAATAATAAACCGTCGCGTAATAGTTTGTAGCTCTCATTGACGTAATACCTCCCACACTAAAATTCGAATTTCATCTCGTCCCACGCGTCATCCGGCATTCAGATCTTGATGCGAGGGACGGAAATACCCTCTTTCGACGTATCTTCGTTAAAATTCGACGGAGCGTTAAGGTCTGCGGGGACATACGTCACTAGATCGTTTCAAAACCGGTCACGCCCCCCCCCCCTCCTTCTCACGGCAATACATCACTTATTTCGTTCGGCATCAAACTTCCCGTTGCGTCACCGGTTGTTTTGAGGTCTGACGAGCCCCTACGGCTTAGGGTTAAACTTCCTCCGTTTCAAATTGGAATTACGACGAGCCGTCGACGCGAACGAAGTGACGAGTGCAACTCGCCTTTTCGGAAAATTTCGTTCGTCGAGCCGCGTAAAATCGATCTGTAGGAACCCCTCGCGGAATTTCGAAGTGTTAACAAACTGCCGGTAATAAAAAACGAACGGGGGAAAATCGTAAACGTCCGCGAGATAACTTTTTTTTTTAACCCCTTCCCTTCGCAACAGTCGTAAAAAAACGTCGGCCTTTAATTTGGACATGCGATGTCGACTCGCAAGATTATGCACGACTCGGGGGCATAATCGAAAGTCTAGAGAGGGGGGGGGGAGGAAAAATACGACGTACCTCGATAACGCCCTGCTCAATGCCACCGGGCTCAATGTTGGCCGATTGACAGCTTAAGTGCTTTTAGACTGACATTCTCTCAATCCCTCCTAAGCCGCATCTTCGTTTAATTTCATCGGCTCCGCTTCGGTAAACAAAAGAGCTTCAAAGGTATCAACATCGGTAAATGCCAGAAGCTTCCTTTAAAATAAATCTTGACAGACTCTTCGGCAAAATGAGTAGCGTAAGAAGATGGTAATGTGGAGGGAACTACTGCTAGTGCTCGGGTTCGAGCATGTTTTCATATTACTTCCCTCGGCTCTACGAAGTAGCAAGAAAATTTATGTAATTGGCTGAAAAAACCCGTGAGTTCTCTTCAGATCTTTACATTTCAGCCCCCCCCCCCCACCACCACCACCTCACGGTTTGTGTTTTTGTGTCTGTGAACGCGATTGAGAGAAAACGGCTGAACCAAAACAGCTCGAACACTGTAGCTCTCAGATCGCCATGAGACGCCAAAATAAGGGTATGAGAAAAATCCACTCAAATATTTGGTGCGTTGCGACACACAACATTCCTTAGCTCTACGTCAATTCACTTTCTATATGGCTAATTCGATTTAATCAATTCATTTATCACCCAGTTCCTTTAAAGTTGGTCAAACAGCAGCAGGAAGCGGTAGTGCCTACAGCTCTGGAATTTATTGTGCTGCTCGTACTCATTCCAGGACCATTAGTGAGCAATTGGTACACGGATAATTAATGAAACTGTGAACACGAATTTTTTGAAGAAGGGTAGTAATTACTTTTGCAGAGTTATTGGGTAATAACTGTTAGAACTGGTAGTAAGCGAAACGACAGTAGTTGAAATTCAGGAATTTCTGGAGTGAGCCCCATGTATCTCATGATCGTTTTTAAACACCCACCCTTTAGGTATTGGATTGGACTACAATAACAATTTTTTTAAACATTCTACTAACATTCCAGCGGAGGTTATAAGAAAAAAATAGCGCTAAAAACGCTTTTCGTCGAAAATTTTGATATTTTATTGTGCTGCTCTCGTCATTTTTCCACGAATGGGAATTTTATGGTATAATTATCTTATTGAGAGCTATCTATATAAAAAAATTCAATCAAAATCGTTAGAGCCGTTTTTGAGAAAAAAATGTGGTGTTTTAATCACTATGATAACTATAGTTAACTTTCGATGGATTTTGCCCACACCCTTACTTTTGCGTCCCATGCTAACCTGTAGGCTAGACATCAAGTTTCAGCTGATTTGGTACGGTTGTTTTCTCTAAAAACCGCGCTAAAATCGATTTCGTCGAAAGTTTTGGTAATTTATTGTGCTGCTCTCGTCATTTTCCCACTAATGGGAATTTTATGCTATAATTGCCTTATTAAGAGCTATCAATATAAAAAATTTAATCAAAATCGTTAGAGCCGTTTTTGAGAAAAAATATATTTGGTGTTTTGATCACTATGATAACTATAGTTAACTTTCGGTGGATTTTGTTCATACCCTTATTTTGGCGTCTCATGGTAACCTACCGGTGAGATATGAAGTTTGAGCTGATTTGGTGCGGTGGTTTTCTCTAAAAATCGTTCACAGACACACAGACCATTTTCCCAAATAGTGTTTTTCGGACTCAGGGGGTCTGAAACGTAAAGATCTGAAGAAAACTCAAAATTTTTTTTTCAGCCGATTACATAACTTTCCTTTCTACTTCGTAGAGCAAGAAAAGTAAAAATAACTATAGTTATCGTAGTGAACGAAACATTTAGGGCCGGTTTATCAATTCTTTAGTTAAAACGTCGATTTGGTAGCGATCTGTTAACAATAATCGTGAGTGAAACAAGCGGTGCGTAGCAACACACAACTTTCCGCCACCCCTTCAAGTTCGAACACCAGATACATATACGGGCGCTATATCTTCCTTCAACGCATTTCTACAGAAACAATCATGGAGAACAAAATGTAGAGACTAGTCAGCTGAGAGTACTCCGTAAGTTTGATCGAAGTAGTTGGAGCCGTTTTTGAGAAAATTGGAAAATCGTTAAAATTAGCATTCGATAAATGTCCTTTTCTGAGTTAACATGGCTTATATCTCCGTTCAACATATATATACAGAAATAATTATAGAGAACGAAATGTTGGTATGGGTACCTAAAAGACGCTCCAAACGATAGATCGAATTTGGTGAAGCAGTTACTCCAGAATTTACGGAAATTATCGAAAAAGCGTTATTTTCGTCATTTTCACATTTCTAGCAACCGGGATCTTGCACTAACATGCAAGCCAAGAGGCGCAAATATAACAGGGTTGATCGTGAGTATGACAGTGTCAGAAGCTCATGGAGTCAGGTAACATCAAGGTTGCAGCGTTGACCATGTCTTAGAGCGACGGGTGGTGCATGAAAAGTGTTGAGAAGCCAGGAGGCATTCTCGATGATATCTCGAGCTTGTTCCACCCCCTGACGCGGGAGTCCCCACTGCGGCCTCTAATGGGAGTACATGAACCACCTCATATCCTTCCAGTTTCATCCCCAGCTTCCCTGCACAAAACGCAAGGCTACCTTGAGGTCCATGCCTCCATCCTCCTCTGGCCGATGCTGAGGAACCCTCCGACTTACTGATCTTGGCAAGGTGGCACCTTAGTGGACAGCCTGTGAACAGTCCACCTACAGCTCTACGTACCTCCACAACTGCTATCTGCCTCGAGCCCTTTTTGTCTCAGAAAATGACTCATTAACGAGTTTCCTACTTTCCCAAACTCCTATATTTTCCACTGTAAATATCTCGTGCAGCACGCTAGGCTATGGTGCATTACGTTGACATTTCAGACCACACATCTTCATAAGGAGAAGTTCGAATCAGTACGTTACATTCTCCAGGTTCCACTGTTAATTTTCCCAAGTTTTCTCAATCAAATTAAATTTATTTGCAAACTTGTCTGTCTCATCTCATTAGACCTTCCACCAGGAAGCAATCAGGATAATTAGAAGCGTACACAGTGGCTATGGCCCTAACCATTCATGCAACCGCCAAAGACATTATTCGCCAGATGGAATCAGCTAATACTCCTAAGTTCTCTCCTAAACTTCATCACTCGTCAACACTGTTTGACTGAAATAGGTACTGTTCTCCCTAGGACGTTTTGGGGCTTTTCTCTCCAGGCTGAGGATTTCTCTTGTTTGCTTCCTGAATAGTTTGATAAAAAACCTTGACTGCCTTTGGCCTGCCAGATCATCTCGATTTTTTGTTACTCGGGTTGTATCTGGCCTGGTGATGCAAGAACATTGTGGAACATCCTCTTTAGTCCAGGAGCCGAGGGCTAAAAACGTTGACCGTTGAGTTGAAAGTTGGTTACTATTTTTTCTGATAGTTCCCTCACTGTTTGGTAACACCCCGCAAGTCTGCTCTCTCAGAAGTATGGACTAACAAAATGGCGGCTCATCAAAAAAGTCAAAATTTGTAAAAATTTGACTTATTAGTTGATAGTTACAATATTTACCACAGTTGAGGAATTGGCTTGTACTTTCCCAATTCACACCTCTGCTACCTCCTATGCTTGGCCATTAAGATGCAGAGCCAATCAAAATTCGTCGAATTTTGACCCAAATTTTGACTTATTAGTTGACATTGGAAATTTGTATGGTGGATTGGCATCAAGTAACTGAGTCCAAAAACCCGAGTCTGCCACAATAGTTTCGTGGACTTCGACTTGCAGACGAGGTCGAAATTTGACGAAAATTTGGTCAAAAAATGACCAACGGAGTTGAAACTTGAAATTTATTTTACGAGTAGGTGAAGTGGAGTACTTTAAGAATTACCTAGTCTGCTATCCTCATTTTGAGGACTCTTTCGAGCAGACGAGGTCAAAATTTGACGAAAATTTGGTCAAAAAATGACCAACGGAGTTGAAACTTGAAATTTATGTTACGAGTAGGTGAAGTGGAGTACTTTAAGAATTACCTAGTCTGCTTTCCTCATTTTGAGGACTCTTTCGAGCAGACGACGTCAAAATTTGACGAAAATTTGGTCAAAAAATGACCAACGGAGTTGAAACTTGAAATTTATGTTACGAGTAGGTGAAGTGGAGTACTTTAAGAATTACCTAGTCTGCTTTCCTCATTTTGAGACTCTTTCGAGCAGACGACGTCAAAATTTGATGAATTTTAAGGCTCAAAAATTGACTGATTAGTAGATAGTTGCAAATGACGTGAATGAGTTCCACATCCATCAGCTTTACTATAAAATGTTATCTGCCACCTCAAAAACGTGGCATTTTCAAAGCAGAGTCGCTGAAATAGAATTGTCCAGTATTAAAAAAAAATTGAATAGTTGACAGCTGAAAATGACGTGAATCGCATCTACAGCAACTCAGTAAACAGTAAATAGTATCTGCTACCTTCAAAATGTTGTGTTCGTACAGCAGACTACTTCTGGGCTAAAATTACTAATTATATATTTGAAGTATATTCTGTCTCCATGGCTCATAAAAAGAATATTAACTAATCGCCTCGGTATTCCTGTACGCCTTTAGTGGATGGGAAGTAAAACCCATTAGTACGCATATAATATGCATTATAACATTTTATTCCTGATTTTAACAAAACACGTTCATAAAATAACTGGTGCGTGGTAACACACAACTTTACGCGGCCCCGTAAATACGACGACCTGCTACATATACGGGCGCTTTATCTTCGTTTAACGCGGTTTGACAGGAACATTTATGAAGAACAAAATGTAGGTACTACTTAGTTGAGGGTACTTGGTAAGTTTGATTTTAATCGTCATAGCCGTTTTTGATATAATTGGAAACCCAATAAATTATTATTCGAGAAACCTCGTTTTTCGAGCTATTACTGCCTATATCTCCGTTCAACAGATAGCTACGGACACTACCCCGGAGAAATAAATATGGGTATAGGTTGCTAAAAAAAATTTCATAAGATTGATTAAATCCAGTGACGCAATTACTCGGGAAAGTACACAACAGTTCAAAAAACCATTATTTTCGACATATTTTCATTTTCATTTCTGTTCAATGAACTCTCTTTTAACAGAGTGATGAAAATCGTTGGAACCATTTTGCCAAAAAGCGTAAAAAACTATTTTTGCTCCTTAGGCTTGTATCTCTGTTCACCGTATTTTCATAGTGGAGAAAAGTTTTGTCCTAACCAGTATACTTTGGAAGTTTAATCAAAATCGTTGGAGCCGTTTACAAGAAAAATGCGAAAACCCCTAGTTTTCGGTACATTTTCCTTCCCCCCCCCTTTCCCATCGACCGAAATCGCGCATAACCTCATTTTCGCGTCTGTACGAAATAACAAACAAAACAAAAAAGAACCAGTTTAATAGGTTCAGCCGTTCTCTAACGAACGACAGCCATACGCGGAAATGAGGTTTTTCGAACTATTGAAGAAAGTCAGTTAAATATGATGGAACATGAATTGTTTTTGCTTTTATTTAACCGGGTTTCTTCAGTAGGGCTTGAATAATACAATCATCTCAGATGGGCGTGGGCCTGCGATTGGTTATACACGTTTGATAAGTGGTGTAGTAACGCATTGTTCGCGAAGATGGAGAATACAAAAGGTACTTACTATAACGGTTCTTGTCTACCCCCTACCCCCTACCCCCCGTCATTTGCAACTATCTACTAATCAGTCAATTTTTGAGCCTTAAAATTCATCAAATTTTGACGTCGTCTGCTCGAAAGAGTCCTCAAAATGAGGATAGCAGACTAGGTAATTCTTAAAGTACTCCACTTCACCTACTCGTAAAATAAATTTCAAGTTTCAACTCCGTTGGTCATTTTTTGACCAAATTTTCGTCAAATTTTGACCTCGTCTGCACGAAAGAGTCCTCAAAATGAGGATAGCAGACTAGGTAATTCTTAAAGTACTCCACTTCACCTACTCGTAAAATAAATTTCAAGTTTCAACTCCGTTGGTCATTTTTTGACCAAATTTTCGTCAAATTTCGACCTCGTCTGCACGAAAGAGTCCTCAAAATGAGGATAGCAGACTAGGTAATTCTTAAAGTACTCCACTTCACCTACTCGTAACATAAATTTCAAGTTTCAACTCCGTTGGTCATTTTTTGACCAAATTTTCGTCAAATTTCGACCTCGTCTGCAAGTCGAAGTCCACGAAACTATTGTGGCAGACTCGGGTTTTTGGACTCAGTTACTTGATGCCAATCCACCATACAAATTTCCAATGTCAACTAATAAGTCAAAATTTGGGTCAAAATTCGACGAATTTTGATTGGCTCTGCATCTTAATGGCCAAGCATAGGAGGTAGCAGAGGTGTGAATTGGGAAAGTACAAGCCAATTCCTCAACTGTGGTAAATATTGTAACTATCAACTAATAAGTCAAATTTTGACTTTTTTGATGAGCCGCCAGTTTGTTAGTCCATACTTCTGAGAGAGCAGACTTGCGGGGTGTTACCAAACAGTGAGGGAACTATCAGAAAAAATAGTAACCAACTTTCAACTCAACGGTCAACGTTTTTAGCCCTCGGCTCCCGGACTATTATCCTTCTTTTCTTTCCCTCCCAATTCTTCTATCTCGAGAGCTGGGCGCAGAGTAGCCTCAGCGCCCTCCCCATTACCTTACTCATAAATTTAATTTCTTTTTTTGGGAGCCACAGTCCCATTTACGGTGTGTGTGTCTGTGAACACTCAAACTATCTATGAAGGTTCTATAAGCTTCTACGAGGGAACGATTGGTGCCACAACCTTCTGCCGATGATCTCCAAGTGGCTTCTGAATCATTCTTTGTATTGTACAAAAACGTAATAGTACGTCAAATGGAACTTCAAACGTTGAACTTGAGCCTTCGAAACGAGACAACCAAAGAGGGGTTGCATTCCCACGAGAGAAGAGCTATGAATGCGATAATCTACGCAGGAATTGTTCATGAATATCCTCCGAACGTGGACGAGCGGTATGAATATTGAGGACTCCTATTACTCCTCAATCGATTACTGACTTTATTAGCTGACAACCCTAGATTGCACTTGTGGTGCGTCGCATCTAAGGAAGTGATCAATTTACCTTCAATTACTATGTTGCCGTCGCGTAGTTGTTTCAGCGTGGGTGGGAGGGGGGGGGTCCAAGTACACAAATCATCCCACGCGTATTCGTACTATAGTTAGACTAATAGTTCAATCTATTTAGTTGGAATTAGTGGTGAATCACCCTTGCAGTCCGAGAGTGGAAGAAGGGCCTAGGTGTGGCATAGGTGCAACTGCATTCCCACCAGTCAGGGACAGCAGGTGTTCGGCACAAACTGAAGTAGTTGGAATCTTGAGCGTGGACCTTTCAATATTACTATTTCTGGACCCTTTTTGATGTAAGCCGTGGGAAACTGCCAGCTCAGCAGCTTCTCGTTCAGACAAAGGGATTAAGTTCTGTTTAAAGCGACAACGGACTTTGTGGACTTTCCAAAATACCCTTCCCTTCCCTCAATTTACGTTCTTCTCCGACACACACAGCTCTTCTCAGACACACGTCTGTTTCCTTATTCGATGACTGTTCCTAAACCCTTGACGAGGGTTATATCAGTCATGGAAGTTGCTGTTTCGCTAATGCGCAAGAAGCCGGCCTCAGCAGCATCCATCAAACTCAGACCTGTGGAGGTATGGCAGGTATTTGGTCATTAGCCAATCTCCCGGTAGAGAGCTGTTGCCCGTGTGTGACATATAAATCTTACAATTATTTATTATACAATACGCAAAAATCGTTTGCCTCTTTCCAGTCACACTCATCTCCCAGTGGTCACTACAGGGATTCCTCTGTCAACTCTCGAGCCAGTCACAGCTATACTCACTCTCTCTCTTTCTCTTTCTCTCTGCTTTAGTTTCCCACACAACCAGTTCACGTGCATTCAGAGCCCCCTTGAGTTCGCGCTTATATACTCAACCTCATATAGCTAATCTGTGAAATGTATGGGTCCCCATGTGGTACCAGGATAACCCCGTCGTTTGCAAAGAATTGACAGTAGAAACTCGCTATGTTTATTGCCCTAATTAGGTCATCAATGACCAAACACCGGAATAGTGGGGACAAGCAGCCACCTTGTGGTGTTCCCCTCGCCGTAGATTTACATTTCCCGCTGTGCACGCCACTTCTCTATTATTTAGGAGTGATGTGTACCATTCTATGACTATCTCACTTACTCCTATTGTCCGCAGTGCTCTCTTGATTGCCGTGAAGTGTATGTTGTCGAAGGCTCCCGAACCACGACCAACTCACTTGAGTACTGACTTAACGGCCAGACGATGTCTTTACATCAAAAGCCGCTCAAGGTATCTCACCAGCCAGAGGAGATGGACCCACCTAACAGGTACGTTAACTTTAGTAATTTACCTACTGGTGGAACTAACCCAATTACTTTAATACCTATGTCTAGATGTTTTGGTTTATTATTCATTCAAAATTTGATACTTTACGTTTCAAGACATGAGGATTCCAAATCTGCAATGTCCATCCGCCGTCCTTCGTCTGCTGCCCCCCGTCCGCCGTCCGGGCTGTTTTGACCGGGCTTTTAGACCACCTTTAACGTGGTCTAAAAAATCTGTTCTTTCGCACAAAAATCCCATTTGGTATCTAGTTGTGCCCGCCATCTCGGCAACCCGATCGGAAGAAGCCCATGATTGTTATGGACAAAAAAATGGTTTAAAAAATTAACGAAACGCAGTATAATCGCAAATAAGCCGTGTTTCGTATCATTTTCAAGGTATTTTTACATCCTGGGTGGAATGGAATGAGTATCAGACGTGGAGAACTGCGTATAGTGGAATTAAAGTAATTATTAGAGTCAACTAATTGAAAGAACTCGCAGGAACAACAGCGGAAGTCAACGTTTCGTCGTTTATACTCCCTCCCTCCCTCCCGTCTCATCAAAACCCGCTTGACTCGCAACGTCGTGCCAATTGCTGAGGGTTCGCTGGAAGTCCCCGTCCTAATTTCCCCTGCTCTTTGCCTGATGGGACGGAGGAAGGTTAGGGCCACTTCCTCCGCACACCCCTACATCGGATCATAAATGCCTACAGACGTTTACAGGCGCCTGGCGCCGGGGGAATATTTAGTTTCCCTTGTTCCATTATAGTCAGGTCATGTTTCATATGGTTTACTAGTATTTTTCTATGCTGAATCGAATGGAATGGGTCTCGGAGCAGTAATACTAGGTCAAGGTGTTCATGAGAATAACAAGCCGTTGTGTAATAATTTGCAGGGTTTCTACTTTTCGTAGCGATACGAAATACGTGGCAATCGTCGATGAAAAAGGCAATTGAATAGGATCAACACAGGGACGATAGTAAATACGCACACACGCCTCTTCCCCACAACCAAATACGAGGCGATGCTTAGCCAGTCGACCGTCATACTGAGCTCCTGTTTCTTCCCCCCAAAATTTGTATTCGTCGTAAATCAAATAAAAAGGCCCCTCCACATACCGCGCGCGCACACGCAAGGTGCATGTTGCCTTCCAAAGCGCCTCTACTCGAATCAGATGGAGCACGACTTCGTCGAAAGACGAAATCCGTTTACTCCGCGACTTTCTCTTCTCTGAGTTATTTATATGAAGAGTCTCTCGGAGTAAAGTTATGTTAACACAGATAGAATAGGTGGAAAGGCTACGCACAAAGGCGGGGGAACTTCAACTGTGTAACTCCTTCTCCCTCCTTGAACCACCGCGGTAGCTATACCGCCCAAAATCTTCATCCGTGACAAGACGAGTGGCGAAATGAAAGCGGCGGAGCGGGAGAAGTCGGTTGCGCTTGTATTTGTGATTCAAGCCGTATCTGTGTTTGCTTCTCTTTCTTATTGGATTCTGGCATTCTCCCCGCAACCACCGCCGCCGAACCACCTTTTACTTCGTCGGCTCCAAAACCTAAAACCCTTGCCTCTTTTCCCTCTATTTCAATAAGGCAGCCGTCATTCTCTCAAACCCTCCCCCCCCCTCCCGACCCCTCCATACCAGTCAAAAAGGGCCTCGCATACCTCACTTGACCTCTGCTGCTCAAAACCTCCTCTTCCCTTCCCCAACTTTAATATTTTCAACCGAAGCCTTGACTCCGGTATTACGATTCGACTGCCACTCACTCTCTTCCACTCGATACAACTCTCCGCTGACACCCATCAGTCTGATCCCCCCACGCGAGGCCCGGCACCAATCAATCGGCAACATCCTCCGTGGACACATTTCACGGTTGTTTGCTCTGCCTATCGGAATAATATTGCCCCTACTCCCCCGCTCGACAATCGCCGCTCTTTATTTTACGACGGTCGGAAAAATATTGGATCAGATAACGGTCGTTGAACTGGCATCGCTTCAGTACACGACTAAACATCTCCAAGAAGTTGGTTTCATTCAGAACTATTCACAACTTACAATCATGTGACAGGGGGGTTAGTCAGCTCCATCTAGTGGGATATCGTGTAACCCTCGAGCCAACCTTTAAATGGCAGGGGGTTGTTGAACGAAAACTTGCCGCACTGGATAAATGGCATGGAAATCCTCGTCAAAGGGATGGGACACGAATAAGTCTTTGCCGCGACATCCCAACGAGCCAGTTCTTTACGGGACATGACGACTTCAATGCGCGGCTGCACTTCTTTTCTCTCAGTGATTCTTCATCCTGTACTTCTTGTTCCACGTGGGTAGAGCAAACGAAAAACCACGTGTTGCTCCAGCACACCTTCAACAGTAGGAAGTGAGCGACAGTTCCTACAACAGTGAGTGACAGTTGTTGGAAGCCCAGTTTCACCTATGGAGCCCTGGTCTGGTGGACTAGGGTGGAAAATAAAACGGTGTAGTTGCACCTAAATAAACTGCAGCGTATGGCGTGTCTGGCCATTACAGGCTGTATGACAACATGCCCCATGGCTGCACTGGAGGTCTTGCTAGATTTGGCTCTACTCCACATACATGTTAAAAGGATGGCGTTCCTCCAGGCTGTGCGTATGTTGGAGTTGGGTCTGATCAGTGGGGGGTAGGAGGAGTTCCTGCCACTTGATCCTTGACTAGGTGAAGGTGGAGGGGCCCGAACTGCATGTGGTAGACTCAATGCCCGCGAGGTTCAACTTCGTGTTACCCTTTCGGATACTCATTCATGAGCGATCCAGGTGGGAACGGGGAGTTCCCGCTTTTGAAGCTGGGGCCCTGGTATACTACTCTGATGGCTCGGTGCAGGGTGGCCTTGCAGGGGCAGGCATCTTTGGGCCGAGGATCAGAGCGGCGATCCCATTGGGGTCGCTGGCTACGGTGTTACAGGCAGAGATGGCTGCGGTAACGGTCTGTGTGCAGCGGCTGCTGCAGAGGGTACTGAAGATGCATAGAATCTACATCATGGTGGACAGTCAGGCCACTCTCAAGGCGTTAGCCTCATACTGTTTTACATCGGGGTAGGTGTGGAAGTGTCTGACTGGACTGAAGGCCCTGGCTGAGGACAACAGTGTAACACTGTGTTGGGCAAATGGGAGGATAGGTGCAGAGCTGCCCGGCCTTAGACAGTCAAAACTCTTCATCCGGCTCTCCAGAGGGAGGTCCAAGGAGGTGCTTACACTGGGGAGGAAGGGTATAGGGATCATATGTGGCCTATTCACTGGTCACTGTCCGCTGAGGTACCACCTTGCAAATATGGGCAAGTGCGAGGTACAGGTATGCAGGTTCTGCGAGGTAGGGTTAGAGACGGAAGAGCATGTACTGTCCGTATGCAATGGACTCGCGGCATTGCGCCATTGTGTGTTTGGAAGGCCCTTTCTTCAGCCCGAAGAGGTGGCAAATGCAGAACTTGCGGATATCCTTTGTGCGGGTGGTGGGGGCGCCTACGTGACCTCGCACCAAGTGAGACCAGTGCTGTGGGGCCTGGGGGTGGTGCAAGGGGGGGGGCATGATCTGAGGATTGGACGCCCTTACAATAGGCCCATTTGTGGCTGCAGTGAGGGTATCACCTGCATCCACCGTTTTCAAGAAAAAAAGAAGCCCAGTTTGGGAAAAAGGTCATGGCAAAGAAACGTGGTTTGTGGAAATCACACAGGTGAATAGACCAACTGGGAAACCAGATCCTCGTCCCAGACGATACAGGATTCCCCTGGAGTCATACCTTTTCATGGTAAACACACAAGCAACACCTCTTCGCTGCGAGACTGGCAAAGTGACCAAACCAGCCCTAACTCCACGGGTTCTGTGGATGGATGCTAAGTCAGTGAACGGGTTCTTGCATGATTTTTCTATATCGATCCGTGGGCAATGGGACTGAGTCCCTTTGTCACTGTTATAGGATGGTTTCGGGCGTCGCTCAATAATCAACGCTTCCTTCCAAACATATCCGTGTAATATGGTCCGTCCCACAGAATTATCGAAGTCCACGGGTACAGAGATAGAAAGAGGAGCAAAGGTGGTTCCGCAGGAGTCCGGAAGAGGAATAAGCCGATCGCAGCAATGCAGTCCCCCCTCTCCCTGTCCTTCAGCAGTTTTCTTCCTCTTCAGATTTAATCAGAGCTGCTTATGAACGGCTCTGCCTGATAGAGCGTATCCGGTGTTCCAGATCATGGCTTGATCCGATCGTGCCCGTAACATCACGCCCCCATGCCCTCATGATTGCGTGGCAATGGGGGTGGTTAGGCGTTTTCCCAAGGGAGGTTCTCATTATCTCTTCTTGAGCGGACAGCGACAGGTGGCGCAGGCAGGTGGGAAGGTACGCTCGTAATTGCTGGGCACGGAGTGATCTAAGTGATTGGGTTCTTGGAATGAAGGAGCGTGGGCTTGTTCGTCTGTCGCTGCCACCAATGTTACAAGGGGGGCTTGGTGACGTTTGGGGATCTGCTGACTCAGGCAAAAATTACGGCGATCGCCCCGGAGCTTCGATCCACAATTCCCGACTTTCGTCGAGAATTATGAACCATTGTCTTAACCACTAGACCACGATCGCCCCAGTGACTGAGTCCCTTTGCGATCATACATTTAACCATGTTCCTTAATTTGTGAAGGATATAGCTAATATTTCCTTCGTCTCTCCTTCCTTGGTACTCTCTGCCATTAGCGGAAAAGCGCGGGAAGGGCGAGCGATTATAATTGCGAAGCTCTAAGCACCTCCAGCCCGTTGGGCTTCTTTACACACCTTGCATCAATCGAACATCTCCCTTATCAGCCAGTTTTCCTCCTTCGCATGAATATTGTCGGATAAAGATGAGCAAACCCCTGTTTATTAACCCCCTTGTCCCGATATTGTCTTTAATCACGATCCGAGCAAATTAGGTTGCTTTGATTAGTTGTGTTGTGACAAAGTGGTGAATGGTTATCCAACCAGACACACAAAATGTTTAATACGAAGAAATGATAGAAATAAATTTATCGTTGAGCTCATAAAACATAAACAGAAAATAAAAGTTACTGCTCTTGAAAAGTGTGAAAAAAGCTAAAGTAAAAATAAGTGGGTACTTGGCACAAGTTTTATTCGATCGGTGTTTAATGTTCGTGCTTCTACTTTGTCCCAATAGGCCTTCGGCTGTATATTAGTCCAGGTATGGCGCTGTTAGACGTGTCCTAAGTATGTCGTCCAGGTATGACGCTGTTAGACGTTGAGTACAGGACTTGCGGGATACTGCGACCCGAATGATAACTGCGGGTTAATGATGAAATTTTCACTGCTAAGTGAGGAAATGGCAATTAATAACTAATATAAGCAGTTTTAACGTGCACGTGGCGGTATGTAGACAGTTAGAATTGGAAATGGATGAAAATGGCGCATGGGGCTGGTGATGGCTGGCGTGTTGTGGTCACTCACATCGAAACGAAATAAAATATAACACTTCTGAATGTAATTTAGTGGATATCATAAGAGGTGTAGCTGCCTGTTTTCCAATACAGGAAGCCTCAAAACCTGTTCACCATTCGGATAGCGGTAAGCAAAAGTTGTGTTCTCCCGCCCAAACGTGAAACAAGTTGCACTGATTTCTATTTATTCAATTAAATTCAAAGTGGGTCTTATTGCATTCTTAGTTTCATTTATTTATTTTCCCCTCAAAATGAGTTTATTTGATATCTGAGGTGAGTTCTTGTCTGATTGAGTATATTAAGACCAGACACGAACTATTGTAGTACAGAAGCACTGGACACATCACAACGTAATAAAAAAACATCGTGCGTGTTACGAAGCAGAGTATGTTCTGCGTCCCATGAGGATCCTGCTAGGGCTGCACGGGTAGTCAGTGCTTCTTCTTCTTCTTTCCGTGTCCAGATCCACCTTTTAGACTTTGTGTTTCCAGTATTCAGCCGCTTGGATCGCTTTGTCATTACATGCTAAAATATCTTCATATGTGCAGAGTGATGTTAGTAAGTCACATCGTAGAAAATGATCGTAATCTTGCTCTAGCCCACAGTCGCAGGTTGTATCTTCTTGAGTGTAGCCCGAAGTCGGTTTAGTGATTTCCAGGTGGTAAAGGGAAGTTCAAAACCACCGCTTGGTTCTTCTTTTAGATCCAGTATTGGAGTCTGTAATTTCTCTTGCCAGAAGTTCGGCCTTCTTTGTTCTGGAGGCATGCTTAAAGGTTCTGTCGATTTAATAAAACCTTTCCTGGACTTATGTCTTGTTCTTTGTTGTTGGTGATTGAACAGAGGGTGCCTTGGACCACTGGATTGTTTTTTCCGCTCTATTTCAGATGCAACTGTTCGTCGAGTGGGTGGGGGAGCTATACCTACAATTGGGTAAATTTTTTCGATAGGTGTTGGTCTAAGGCATCCTGTAATGATTTCGACTTGTTTAGCATGTTTAGCTGACTTATTCCAGACTGGGGTTGCGTATTCTGCTGCAGAGAGAGACAATGCCATTGCTGATACCTTTTTTCAGAGAAAAGGTCTTCCTCTCAGACAAAATGCCACCCTTAGATACTTTGCCACGGCTGTCAGCACAACTGTGGTGCCGGGTCGTCTGGTACAGGATGGCTACTGTCGATTGCATGGCAATTATCAGCGTTTTGGCGGCAGTGAGTTCCTGCCTCATGTCCTGGCAAGCCTTGAATGAGGCGCGCTGCCCTTTCGACCAGGAGTTTTGCAGGGGTTGTTGGCGCTAACGACTACGTCCAGATCTTTGACATAGACTACAGGGGTGCAGCCACCATCCACAGTAACGTCGAAAGCTTCTCGCTGGCTTCCACACTCTGTGGCGGTGGTGCAGTACTCGAGGATCTAGCCAGGAGGTCATATAGGATCCAGTGGAGCGCTAACATACTGAGCATTCCCAGCACCACAGCCACCACACCGTGTTTAGTGCTCCTTTGATGTTTGTAACGTGAAAGAAGAAGGATATGGATGCGGCTGGGTGTCTCCTCTCGCTCTAATTTAAAGCAGCTATCGAATCGCTTGGAATGGCGCTCGTCGGAGGAGAAGAAAGGTTCGAGGAAGAAAAAAGGTTATGTTTTCCCCTGGCGGATTTTGTTTGGAGCACGTTCCCGATTTTCCCGTTCTGCGACATCTCCCGTTCTCTTCCCGAAGAAATCCCTGTACCTTAGAACTTCATTTTCTGTTCGAACGAAGAGAGAAGACTGCCCAGTGTACAAGTCGGAGGACTAGTTTATTTATTTTTGGCTGGCCTTAGGTTAGGTAGGAGAAGACATTATTTTTCAATATATCTATTTGTTTTATTTCAATTCATGGGTTCATCCCCACAAGCGATTTACTTTCTTTCTTTCATTTTAAATTGTACATGTTGTAGATAGAGGGGGCTTGCCCTCACCACCTCTCGAAGGCAATCTATCGCACCCCTGGTACGGGTAGAGTAGGCGCGCAGGCCTAAGGAGCCTAGTATCAGCCTCTCAAGCCACTTTCCCTGTATGTACAGCAGGCTGGTGAGGCGGTAGGAGTCCATTGGTAGGAACGACCATAGACGCCCTCTTCCACATTTGGGGGATCCCGTCCACGCCGTGAAGAATCAGCCTTCCCAGGCCCTCGACCACGCCAACAAAAAACTACTTATCCTTCAGGTTACAGCTGACACGTCCTAAGTGCCTACCTGCTGGCGGCATCTAGAAGGGTTGAGCACTGTTACCTCCTGGCCGGTATGAGAGGTCAATTCAGCACCTCCCTCCACTCTACATGCTTCTGACAGCGCGATACGAAAATCTCTGTCGAGTCGTATTAGACCTTCCTTCCTTGGAATGCCCTTCGAAATTAGTGTTTTCCAATACAGGAAGCCTCAAAACCCGTTGGCCATTCGGATAGCGGTAAGCAAAAGTTGTGTTCTCTCGCTCAAACGTGAAATATTCACGTCAAACGCTCGTTCTTCTCTGCAGACCTCTTCGCGCGTTGAACCCATCAGTAATTTATAAACGAAAAAAAGTCCCTCTAGTTTCAGTTTAAAAAAAAGAAGTAAATTCCAGATGAATATGGTCTTTTAACATTAATGAAGAAACTAAACAGAACCCTCGAGAAGGAAAAGGGAGGGCGAAGGTACTTTCGTAGAGAGTGGAGAGAAGATTTCAGTTGGTCAGTATTATCTTATTACAAAGTTGCGCGAGGCTCTTTTAATTGCAATATTCCGGCGAGGGCTCCCTCCGTCACAGCCCCATCTCGCCGGGGCTATGCATTTTAAACAACCTCGTTAGCATTAGAGGTTTTAGGGTGCGAGGGTAAGCCAACAGATTTCTAAGCGTTACACTTCGTATTTACCACAACCCGACCGGCCCGCGATTTTTAACCAGACGAACTCCGGATTAAAGCGCGTTTTTTTGCAAAAGCCCCGTGAGCGGCCAGGAAGCGCAGTTTGTTGATTAGTGAGTCGGAAGAACGGGAAATCTTACGCGCGTCAGCTGAAAAGATATTGCGTTAGAAGTCTGGGGAACTAAAGATAATGAAGGCGAGGAAAATGGCAGTAATTTGGAGAAAAAGTAGGTCAACTTATGTAAGGCGAGTGTAGAAGCAAATGAAGACGTACGGGGAAGAATGGTACATGTCCAAAAAATTTAATTTTGAGAAAAAACAATTTGAAGGTTTGCGGCATGGTTGGGGAAAATGTACAATGGATTTTTTAATTAAAAAAATAATACCTTAAGCAACAAGTATTTATTATTAATCTCAAAAATTTTCAAATTAAAATTCGCACATTTCGCACGTTTAAAAAATAAAAATCGAAGAAGGTCCCGGACAAAAACCGTTAGTCCCGCACAATTCCTCTCCAATCACTATTTCGTCACTTAAATATTCGTCATCGCTGTCTTCGCTTTTCTTCTTTTGACCTCTTGGTTTTTTCTGGCTCTGAACTGAATTTTTTTGAGATGCTCCCAAAACACTAAGTTTTTCATAAAAATTATGGGACTCTGGTTTTTCCAAAAAATCCTTCAGGAATTGCAAATCTGCATGTTTAGCTGCCTTTATGGGAACCGGTAAGTCGTAAAGTTTTTTCTTAGGGACAATTCTAATAACTTTTTACTTTCCTTGGCTCTACGAAGTAGAAAGGAAAGTTATGTAATCGGCTGAAAAAAAAATTTTGAGTTTTCTTCAGATCTTTACGTTTCAGACCCCCTGAGTCCGAAAAACACTATTTGGGAAAATGGTCTGTGTGTCTGTGAACAATTTTTAGAGAAAACCACCGTACCAAATCACCTCAAACTTGATATCTAGTCCGCAGATTACCATGCGACGCCAAAATAAGGGTTTGAACAAAATCCACCGAAATTTAAGTATAGTTATCATAGTGATCAAAACACCAAATATTTTTTTTCTCAAAAACGGCTCTAACGATTTTGATTAAATTTTTTATATTGGTAGCTCTCAATAAGGCAATTATACCATAAAATTCCCATTTGTGGGAAAATGACGAGAGCAGCACAATAAATTACCAAAATTTTAGACGAAATCGATTTTAGCGCGGTTTTTAGAGAAAACCACCGTACCAAATCAGCTGAAACTTGATGTCTAGCCTACAGGTTACCATGGGACGCAATAATGAGGGTATGGGCAAAATCCACCGAAAGTTAACTGTAGTTATCATAGTGATCAAAACACCAAATTTGTTTTCTCAAAAACGGCTCTAACGATTTTGACTAAATTTTTTATATAGATAGCTCTTAATAAGATAATTATACCATAAAATTCCCATTTGTGGGAAAATGACGAGAGCAGCACAATAAATTATCAAAATTTTCGACGAAAAGCGTTTTTGCCGTGGTTTTTTCCTTTTACACTCCGCTGGAATGTTAGTAGAATGTTAAAGAAAATTGGTACTGTAGTCCAATCGAATATCTATAGGGTGAGTATTTAAAAACGCTCATGAGACCCATGGGGCTCACTCCAGAAATTCCTGTATTTCAACTACCGCCGTTTTGCTTAATACCAGTTCTAACAATTATTACCCAATAACCATGCAAAAGTGATTACTATCCTCCTTCAAAAAATCCGTGTTTACAGCCTCATTCAATTTTCTGGGTACCATTTGCTCAATAATGGTCCTGGAATGAGTACGAGCAGCACAATAAATTCTTTAACTGTAATCGCTGCCGCTTCATGCTGCCGTAAAGCGTTGTTTGACCAAGTTCAAAGGGACTGAGTGATACTCGTGAATGAATTGATTAAATAGAATTAGCCATGTACAAAGTGAATTGTTGTAGAGCTAAGGAAAGTTGCGTGTTGCAACGCACCAGATATTTTTTTTCCTGGTGCCTAGTTTTTTGGTGACTTTTTTTCCAGCTCTTAAAGGCTTACTCTTGGAAGCAACAGTTTCTTTGGTTTGAGTTTCAGTGTCAAAAGAAACTGGGGTTGTGTTACCAAAGTAAGTGGTTTTGTAGGCAATCTTGGGCTCAACATTGCTCACCTCGAGAACTCCTCTTACTGGCCGAGTAGGAAATGGGCATTTGTGTGGGTAAAATCCAGTCAGGTGCTCTGTTCAATTTGAAAATTCCATCTCCTTTCCGCAGTCTATAACTTTGATTGGATTGGGTTTTACTCTACTCTCACGAATTACTTCTCGCCAGTCATCAGGAACTTCTGTGTATGACTTTTGATTGATTAGGGGCATGTCCTTATCAGATTCCATGTATGAATGGCCCCTTATTGGAAAGAAGACGTTGATCTTGTCAAATCGGCGCTCCTCATCAACGAGATGGTAAAAAAGTCTGACTAAGGTATAATTTTTATTTTGCCCAGAGCATGAATCACAAAAAACGTTTAGTTCTCGAACGTCTTTCGACAGAATATTATGGACAAAATGGTAAACCATAGAAGCAACATCATCGCAACCTTTCTTAGCCACAGATTCATCATATGTGTAAAAAACAGTTTCACCATTGGACAACGTATGCACAGTAAAGCTTATAAAATTCAATTGGCTCTTGTAACATCATTACATGTTATGTTTGGAGTAGGAAGATTTTTTTGATAATCTATAGCGATTTCTTCCATGTGTTTGTTCTTCATTGCAAGTCGACGGTACTTTTTCTTTAGCGTATAAAATTGTTCGTTCTTCTTTAGGTGCAATTTTTTTGCAATTTCTATCGATTTTAGCTGTTTTTCTAATGGTTTCTTTTTTTCAATGTCAGAGGTAGAAAGGAGTTGTTGATTCAGGTCGGAAATCCCAACATTCATCTTGTGGCAATACGCACATGTATCTTTTCGAAGGTATCCGAATGATATATTGAAGTTATTCTCAAAAATCTCGTGGAATTTCTGGTATGACAATGGATTTTAGGGGTGAACTTTAAAGGCCGTTATACGGACAACAACCGTTTCTCCCCAGACGCGCGGAAGGGAACTGTTCTTCCCCAACATGGCCTATCTTTGAAGTGTAATATCTTTGGACTGGAACCTTTTTCCCCTTTAACAATTCATTATTTCTTAGAGATAACCTTAAGGAACCTTAAGGTGCTAAAGATGGCGTTGAAATCGGCATTTTGAGAAAAATTGGACAAAAACCGTTTTTCCGCGTAGGTCTTCAAATAGGTCGACTGAAGGGAGGCGAGGGCAGTAGCAGGATTGTAGCGAACAAACTAGGTAAACTTGAGGACGTGCGCAGCAGCACAATAAGTGACCGAATAGTTCGACGAAAATCCTTGTAAGAGCACTGAATTAGATGGGTTTTGACCTCAGAACGTCCACACATAAAGGGTACTAACTGGCCCTACGGAAAGTCATTCTTTCCCCAAATACCTTTCTATCTCCACCCTTTTGTTTGCACCTGTAGAAGTCCCACTCTTCAGTTATTTCCAATTCGCATCGCATTTCCCCCTGTCCCGGACTTTCCCATCTATCTTTTCCCACCTCTTCAACTTTAGATGCTTCTTCTCAACAGACAGCTCCTTCCAAGTTAGCCATCCTTCAGCTCACGCTATACAGTCGTCTCTCAACTCGCGCCCAACTCTACTCTATCTCTCTCTGTCCCTCTTTCGTCACTTCGTGTCTAGCAACCAGTTCTCGTCTATTTAGAGTCCCTTGTGCGCGTTTATGTACTCATACTCAACCGGGCATCGCTATTCTGTCAAGTATAATACAGCCTTCACTCACGCTCACCACATTCATTCATTTCTCAGTTTCAAGCTCCCCCATTCGTAGCCAAAGAAGACGGTCTCATCAAACAGGTACTGTTTGTTTGGGGCAATAGGCCTTTGAGAGGACAGTAAAAGTAAAATAATAAAACCTCCAACGCTGCTTTGCTCTTGACCATATTTACATAAAATTTAATAATTTTAAAATAAATTAGCTTTCTGGTAAAATCAAATTGCAAATAAAAATGAAAGAAAATGAATCTAATCGTCTGACCTTCTGAAGGAGGAATTGTGGCGTCCGCAGCTGTATATGGGGCTCACCTTTCATTGGCGATCTTGTGGTAGAACTTCATTCTTCGGAATTGTCTTCGCTTGAGAGCTCCAGCAAGGAATGTATAGTTGTGGTGATATTGGAACACCCTGCTAGGAGAATTTCAAGTTGTAGAAATAAAAGAAAAGCTCAGATCGTGTCGCATGGGCAGACGAAAATCGAGGAATGGCGGCTGCGGTAGACCTCTGGTCGCGGCTAACTAGTTTTTTACCACACCACTTTCACTATAACTTAACCATATTTCCTTTTTACATTAAAAAAAAAAGAAAATATATTTGAACAAAATAAATAAATATCCCTGGCTTATATAGGCAGGAGCAGGAACTTATTTTGGAGACCCTGCCCTACCATGAGTGCCTAAACAGGTACGTTAACCCAAAACCACCACTACTCAACGAACAGCCAAAAATTCATAAAAATGACGGACCCATCAGACCAGTCATAAACTTCACATCTGCACCAGCGTACAAACTTTCAAAATATTTGACCACAATTCTAAAAAGTACCATTACATTACCAAACATATACGATACGCTACACAGAAGAACTCGCCGCTAGATTAAAAGACGTGAATATAACTCCAAACACTGGACCAGTACCATTTGATATAAACATCTTATACCCCTCCATACGAATAAAAGAAACCCTTGACATACTACAAACCAAACTAAGACATAGACGCGAACGCTACTAGAAATATTACCAACCTTCCAAACTGACAATCGGCAACATACAACTGCTCCCAATTTAACGATAGCATATACAAGCCAAAAGATGGATTAGGTATGGGAAACTGTACCTCGCCCATGTTGACCGAAATATTTCTACAGCAACACGAAGAAACTCACATCAAGACCTTAATGACAAAACACGATATCAAACATTACGCTAGATATGTAGATGATATTTTCTGCATATTAAGCCGTGATAACACTGACGATATATTAAAGGACTTGAACGATGTCCGCCATAACATGGACAAAGAACAAAATAAAACTCTTAATTACTTGGGCCTGAAAATCACACAGTTGGACAACGAACTACAATACGACATTTTTTGAAAACCTACTGCTACCGACACGACCGTACACTATACATCAAACCACCCACAAGAATCAAGGATTTGTTATTTGCAGTGGCCTAAGAATAGACAATACAAACGTCGGGAAACGGGCAATAATTACACCACATAGGCAAGTAATATGAACAGACGGTGGAGATACGGCACCTCGATTAGCAAAAAAGAAACACACCACATAATGGAACTGCGGCACTACACCTCCCACACAATCTCAAAAAACTCGCCACAGCGAGGGCTAGTACAGCTCTGCCCTAATGAAGTGAACTTTTATGACCTTAGTGAAAGACTTAATTGGCAGCTTTTGAATATTTTGGGGTAGCCGAGTAAAAGGAATCACTAGGTTTCCACGGGATCGAGTGTCATGCCGGTGAACATCGGAAGCCACGGCAAGGAGCGATATGTTTACTTTAATCAGATTCAAAACTGTCAAGACATATGCACTAGGCATTCCATGATAGATTAGTCAAGATTCTGATGGCACGTTTTTGTTGTTCAAATATGTCAATTGCATGACTACTGTTTCCCCATGCAACAATACAATAAATTGCTCTGCTGGCAAAGACCGCAGGACTTCATCAGAAACGACGCTCTTCAACCTTCTAAGCATGAAAATAGAAGATGATAATTTAGGGGACAACGCCTCAACATGGGCCTTCCAGGAAAGTCGGTTATCCACTTCTGTTGTGACCCACTACGAGGGTCTGGGTTTTAGTTTCGTTCAATACCAAAGCATTTGCCTGTCCACCTTTCCACTATCTCAAACTTATATTGCAGATTGTACCGCGTTTCTTCGTGGGAACAGCCTGATGCTGGGCAAGTGAAGTCGTCAGCAAACAGGAAAATGTTGTTTGAATCCTCAAACTGGCTTGGTAGGTCATTGATATGCAATAGGAAGAGACAAGGGCCGAGGATACTCCCCTGTTTGACACCACAGAGAATTTGCAGCCTCACTAGAGGTAGTCTCATTGAAAGAAACAATCTGGGACCAACCCTCGAGATAGCTCTGTAGAAACAGAACTATGCGAGTGCCGAAGCCATAGTGCTCCGATTTCCTGAGGAGCAGGTTGTGTGGCACCGGCTGGCCGTTCTCCAGAACTGAAAAAAGCTGAGATACAAGAGAGCATGCTACAGAACCAGTACTTCTCCCCCTCCAGAAACCAAACTGCTGGGGGTGGAGTAAATTGAGACCCTCCAGATGGCCGCTTATCCACTGCTTGCTCAATTACCTTAACAAAAACGGGCAGTTTGGAGACAGGACGAAAGCCGTCGTAATCCTTGGAGTTCCCTTTTTTGGAATAGGCGTTATAACGGATCTCTTCAAGCAATCAGGGAACCATCCTCACAGCACATATTAATAATAAAGCACCCTACACAAAAAAGACTTAGAATCGACAATTCAAGATGCTCCATTCCCTTCACCTCTAGTGGGTTTCCCCAGAGGTGCATGACCTCCTTCCTCCCCTCCCCTTCAATGACGCTCCACCATCCCGTTTACCTTTCTCTTCATATGTAAAGACCACGACCAACTGACTGACTTTAGTACTGACGTAATGGCCAGACGATGATGTCTTTACATCGAAAGCGCTCGCCCACAGTATCTCACCAGCCAGAGGAGACGGACTCACCTAACAGGTCGGTTAACTTTAGTAATTTGCCTGCTGGCGGACCTAACCCGATTGCTTTAATACCTAATCACGTTAATTCCCGATTTTCGTGGTTACAATTGATGCAAAGTGTAGCTCTAAAATGTGATTAACCGTAACGAAATCGTAGCGGATCCAAACACCCCTCGTTCCCCCTTAACTCAACTTTTTTTTTCAGCGACGTCCAACAAGAAAGTGGACAAACGTAGCAAAATCTAACGAAAGGCCGCCTCAGCAACTCGGTTTGACTAAGCTGATGTAGGTGCGTTAATTTTTCATTTGCCGGGGATGTTTTCCTTTGAAGAAAATTGCTGTTGACAGAAGTGGGGGTTTCGCCACAACCCCCCTACCCCTCCACCATTTCGGAGAGAAGGGTTTTTTTTTTTTATTCTGAAAAGGCTGACTTTGCATTATGAAGATTAAGTGGTGCACGAAGTAGATTTTCTGACGTGAAAACGAAGAGCGTAAGGGAAAAGGGGCGGAAGACGAGGGTTGAAAGCAAAAACAATGTGAAAATTTTTCAAGGTCCGCCATCTTCAAAAATTATGCATGAAGTGGAAATTACTCGGAAGGGTTTTCATAACCCTCGTTTTTTTTTTTCCTTGAGGAGGCTTTCTTCGAGTCTTCCCGTGCCGGCCGCCGATGCGCGATTTATAATTATATTCGGAAAACCAGGTTTGTTCGTCAGAAGTTCGTACTCTGTATGAAGAGCAATTAACAAGCATTAATGTTGTTGTTAAGTTGTTAGGCTGCACTTCTTTGCAAAGCTTCTGCACCTGGCAAGCTTGTTTCTCGATAGGTAGGTAGCTCCCACGGCAGCTTCCACGCGTTGAGCAATTATGAGAGCTTCAGAGGTGGAGAAAGGGTATCAATTGCTCTTTTGACTTCAGCTTCACGAAGCTCCCGTGAGAAGTGATAACGACAACAACGCCGTGTTGTTCCGCGTCGGAAACTGAATTTCGAGCGAGAGCACGAACGGTTCGACGAAATACCTCATCAGGTTTATGAGCGTTTAAATACGTTCGCGACTGGTTTTGCGTACCATACCTCTCTTCCAAGGCTGCTATATGTAGCATTGTGGCTGTCTCAATGGGATATGCACCGCGGCCAAGCGACTTATTGTGCCAGTCCTAGTGTCTCACAGAAGAAGAAGAAGAAAGTTTAATAGAAAATAAAAGAAATAAATCAAGTAAAAGATTCCTTCTCCATTACAAAAATAAACAATACCGACATGGTTTTTCAAACTGTCTGTCGGGGGCGTCAGCAGGTTATACTAGAAACATACGAAAAGAAAAAAGAACCTACCGCGAAAACAAAATACAATAAAATAAAAGGAAATTAAAAATTAAATTCATGTACCAACGAAGAGCGATATCTCCAGGCCATCCAACCAAAAGCCACCAGCTGAGGATATCCACCACCATCCAACAAAGCCACAGCCTCATTCCGTGAAAGGACAGGTTTATTAAAAACTGCAATCCTAAACTCTCCAAGTACTGGGCAAGTACAGAGAAAGTGGTGCAAGTCTTCTCTCTCATGCCTATTGCACAGAGCACACTCCTCGTTGTGGTTAGTGTTATACGGCTTTGCATTGAGACGTAGCAGTTCTCCCTTCAACTTAAAAATCCACCTTGCCGAGAAAATATCCATCACTGGCTCACTGACCAAGCTCGCGGCCTTGAAGCGGGTGTCAAGCTCCCTGTATAGTGTGAACTTCTCCGAGTCCATAGCTCTCTGCCAGAACCACTGCTTTTTGTGCTCCCTAAACCTCTCAAGGATGTCTGCTGCATGAAGCCGGATATATTCAAAGGACCAGGAATCCAACCCATCTATGACACCCAGTCCAGTGGCGAGGCGGCCAAGATGCCCAACCCATCTGCTTCTCATCACTTCCATGGCAATTATTTTAGGGAGACGAGTGTCCAGGAGACAAGATACCTTCCTCAAGTACTTTAGATGGGCTTCGAGAGTAAACGGTGGCCACCCCTGTCTCCAGATGTAAAATGAAATTCGGGGAAAACCTCGGCAACTGGAACAGCTTTCGAATGTACATCAGCTGCACTCACTCCGCCTTTGCATACTCCTGAAATCCCCAGCATGGTGAAGCGTAGCACAGGATAGCCCGGATCGTAGCGTTGAACACCTCCGATTTTGCCTTTAGTGGTACAGCAGGATTGGCAAATAATCTTCCCCAAACATTATTGAGGGCAAACTTGACAGATTCGGCCTTCCGCTCTACGTGCTTTAAGGAAAGACGGGGGGGCGAGTTCAACTCCCAAATACTGGTAGCTACTCACGATCTCAATTGATTCACCACCAAATTTCCAGTGCTCAGTCGCCCTTCTTCTCCCACCAATCTGGAAAACCATTATCTTCGACTTCGCTAGATTAACCTGAAGTCCCCACTTACTGCAGTAACTCTCCAAAACATCAATATTCACCTACAGCTCACCAGGGTCATCCGCTATCAACACCGAATCATCTGCATACATCAGAACTTTTATCACAAGTCCGCCAACCTCTACACCATGTTGCAGCTCTTCTACCAAGTCGTTAAGAAAAACAGAGAATAAAGTGGGGGAGAGAGGACAGCCCTGCTTCACTCCACTCTTAACATCAAAGAACTCTGTTCTACCAGCCTCGGTCCACACCTAATGTCTCACAGCCTCCTAAGGAATGGCAGGTATTTCCTGCAAGAGTCCTTTTTATATATCCACCCTGGGAGAAGACCAAAGACCAGAAATCACTCCCTCTCAAGTCTCCGGCACCGGGCCAGTACACGGTAGGGAGTCTCCTCATCCATACCACACCACCAACATCGAGGGGTGTCGACTATGCCCATAACATACGTGTGTTGTTCATTTTGCAGTGCCTGAGTGATGGTCCCAACAATCTCCCTTAAGTCCTTCCTCTCCATCCTCAGAAGGTTCTGTCTTAACTCACGTGTTTGCTCTGAGATAACCCGTTTGGAGTGCATTACTCTCGCAGCGTTCTAGACTGTCTGATGCATTCTTCTGGCATATTCTCCCACAGTCCTCTTGACTAGTGACAGAGAAATCCCACAATGGGGAGGTGGCCCAATAGGTATCGTAGACGAACTGCGTCTGGCCAGATGGTCCGCCCTCTCATTCCCAATTATCCCCTTACGCCCAAGAATTCAATACACGTCAACTCTATTCGCGTTTGCTAAGGAGTTTTTTTTTTGTTTTTTTTTTTACCCGAGGGCGTGTGGGACAAGTTCCTTTGTCACTGCGGCCGCATATGGGCCTATTGTGACGCTGGCCCTTTCTAAGTAGAAGGCGTCGTACGTACCCGCCCCCCTTAGGAAGCCAAGTATGTCCTTCACCGCAGAGTCCGCTACGGTTTGGGGTTCAGTGGTCCCCTGACCGAAGTATTCAAAGCGTTTTGCTGCCAAGGCAGGGCATTTACATAGGATATGCTCTGCTGTCTCGTCCTCCTCACCGCAGAGTCTGCATTCCACCGCCTCTGAGATGTCCATCTTGTTGAGGTGATATCTGAGTGGGCAGTGCCCGGTGAGGAAGCTTATCAGTACTCTCAGATCTTGTCTAGAGAGTGTCAGCATCGCCATCGCCCTTTGACAGGAAGGCGTGACAAGCCTTTTCGCCTGTCTTAGTCGTGGCTGGCGATTCCAATGGGCGCCATTTTCTGTATCTCCCATCGAACAACCAGACGGTTCAGGTGACTTTTCGTCAGACCCACGTGTGGTTCAGGCCCGATGGGTAGGGATTCTGTACCCCTTTTCGCGAGGCTGTCAGCCTTTTCATTGCACTCATGCCCCCTGTGAGCCGGCACCCAAATGAGGGAGAGCCTGTTACGGGCGCCGAGCTACTTGAGCGCATGGAGGCGTTCCCATGCCAGCTTAGACCTAAAACTATAGGCTGCGAGCCCTTTATTCAGGATCTCTTCTGCGATCTCTTGGGTTTTGCCCATTGTTCGCGGCTGCTTATTCAGTCAGAATGCTGCCCTTATTCACAGCTGGCCGCAGACATGCCCCTGGGGACAATGCCGTGGCCGTTCCACTATCCACAAGCCGTGGTCGCGCCTGGTAGCATGGACATGCTTCTGGGAAGATAACCCAGAATCAGGTTGCTAAGGAGTTAGTTAAGCCACATCCTGTAATGGGTCGCAGGGCTGTTCTGGGCAATTTCAGTCTTGCCAAGCCGTTGAAAGAGTACACCACGATCTATCAAGCGGAAATTCTTGCCATATAGAAGAAATTCTGGTGAAAGGACTCAATAGTAGGTGGGTCTACATATTCTCGGACCGTCAGGTTGCCTTAAAAGCTATGGCAGCCTACACCTTCAGATTCAGGCTGACATGGGAATATCTGCCTGCTCTTAGAACGCACGAGGGCAATGAAAAGGCATGTAGGAGTGTTACGGGCACGATTGGATTGTACGACGACAAGGAGCTGAGAGCCGTTCAGTCCAGCGAAGCCGTTCCTGCTGACTCTTGAAGCCGATACAAATGAAGTCGACGGAAACGTGTTGTCGAGGGGGGGGGGGATTGGTCTTTCCACTTCTGGACGCCTTCAGACACATGTCTCAGAACATGACACGCGGTTCTATCCTCTGGAACGGCCCTTGTGGAATATAAACGATTATTGTTACTACCTTACGACCAAAGAAACCATCTTATTACACCAGAAACGTGCCCATTGGCATCGCCAGCTACGTCATGGCTCAAGACAGGCGAAAAGGCTCATTGTGTTTACGCCCAAGCTCGGCTTAGCTTCTTTTGGTTGCATGTTACCTCCCTCCATCACCTGAACCTCCTCCACCGTTTTTCGTCGTCCACCTCCGCCATCATTACCCATCTCTGCTCACCTTCTCTTTATACTTTCCTTGGCTCTACAAAGTAGAAAGGAAAGTTATGTAATCGGCTGGAAATTTTTTTTTGAGTTTTCTTCAGATCTTTACGTTTCAGACCCTCCTGAGTCCGAAAAACACTATTTGGGAAAATGGTCTGTGTGTCTGTGAACGATGTTTAGAGAGAACCACCGTACCCAATCAGCTCAAACTTGATATCTCGCCCGCAGGCCTCCATGAGACGCCAAAATAAAGGTATGGGCACAATCCACCGAAAGTTAACTATAGTTATCACAGTGATCAAAACACCAAATTTTTTTTCTCAAAAACGGCTCTAACGATTTTGATTAAATTTTTTATATTGATAGCTCTCAATAAGGCAATTATACCATGAAATTCCCATTCGTGGGAAAATGACGAGAGCAGCAAATAAATTATCAAAATTTTCGACGAAAAGAGTTTTTAGCGCTGTTTTTCCTTATAAACTCCGCTGAAATTTTTGTAGAATGTTAAAAAAAAAAATTGGTGTAGTAGTCCAACCCAATACATATAGAGGGAGTTTTTAAAAACGCTCTTGAGATACATGGGGCTCACTCCAGAAATTCCTGAATTTCAACTACTGCCGTTGTTTGACCAAGTTCAAATTAACTGAGTGATAAATGAATCGATTAAATAGAATTAGCCATGTACAAAGTGAATTGTTGTAGAGCTAAGGAAAGTTGTGTGTTGCAACGCACCAGATATTTTTTTGCGTTTTTGGCGTTGAACACGACGGCGGTTAAGGAGGTAAATGGCCAAAGCATGCGTGCGATCCATCGTTCTTCAACTCGGTGCAAATAACTGCCAAAAATATCTGGTGCGTAGCAACACACAACTTTCCGCAATCCCTTTAATTTCGAACACCACATGCATATGCGGGCGCTATATCTTCGTTCAACGCATTTTTAAAGGAACATTTATACAGAACTAAATGTAGGGAATAGTTAGCTGAGAGTACTCCGTAAGTTTGATCGAAATGGTTGGAGCAGTTTTTGAGAAAATTGGAAACTCGTTAAAATTAGTATTCGACAAATCTCCTTTTCTGAGTTAACTCGGCTTATATCTCCGTTCAACATATACATACAGAAATAATTATAGAAAACGAAATGTTGATATAGGTGACTAGAAGACATTCCATTAGAATCTATCACATCTGGTGAAGAAGTTACCCTGGAATTTACGGAAATGTTCGAAAAAACGCTATTTTCGACACATTTTGATTTTTATCTCTGTTCAGTGGATTGTCAGAGGAACATTTATTGAAAACAATATGTAGGTATTAACTATTCAAATACATCTTGAAAGTTTGGTGATAATCCTTCAAGCCATTTTGCCAAAAAGCGTAAAAAACCTATTTTTGATTCATAGGTCTATATCTCCGTTCACCGTATTTTCATGGAGATATGTATACAAAAGAAAAGTTATGTATTGATCAGTAGAAGATAATTTGTAAGTTTAATCAAAATCGTTAGAGCCGTTTTCGAGAAAAATGCGAAAAACCTTAGTTTTTGGTACATTTTCGTCCCTCCCCACCCCTCCTTTAACAACGGCCGAAATCGCCCATAACCTTATTTTGGTGTCTACAAAAAATAACAAACAAAACAAAAAAAGAACCAGCTCAATCGGACCAGCCGTTCTCCCGCAAATCGAACTACAGACACACACACACACACACACACGGACCACGCGCCGAAATTAGGTTTTTTAGACTCAGTAGGGTCTGAAACGTAAAGATCTGAAGAAAACCCAAATTTTTTTTGGACACGATTACTATACTTTCCTTCCCTTCGGGTAGCGGAAAGTAAAAAGGAAGACGTATTTTATTGCTCCCCTCCTCGGCGTCGTCTGAAAACCCCCGTTTCACAAGTTCACCGTTTCTCAGCTACTACCTCGCTCGTTTTTGGCACAATGCATTCAGCCGCTCAACTGTCGTATGAAGCTGCCACTTCATCCGTTTTTCCCTGGGCCACAAGCATCCCATAACGATACTACCAGGTCATCAGCA
Organism: Pachypeltis micranthus; assembly: GCA_020466155.1. NCBI lineage: Eukaryota > Metazoa > Arthropoda > Insecta > Hemiptera > Miridae > Pachypeltis > Pachypeltis micranthus. Next base: position 11,228,297 of record CM035782.1, on the reverse strand, counting down.
TCCCATAACGATACTACCTCCTGAGTCCGAAAAACACTATATGAGAAAATGGTCTGTGTGTGTGTGTGTCTGTGAACGATTTTTAGAGAGAACCACCGTACCAAATCCCTCAAACTTGATATCTAGCATCTAAGAAAGTAAAAAGGCGATCGAGAACCAAAAAGGCTCTCCGTGTGAAACCGGCCAAAGGAATCGTCTACTGCGCGAACGGATAACATTTTTAGGGTGTTTTGACTCCAGCAGTTCCACACTACGGCACATGTACGTATAGCAATGTCCTTGTTCTAGTAACATGCCCAGAGTTGACACTTATCTATCTCCACCACCAGATAGCGAGCAGGCTCGGCGAATTTACGCGGGGCCGAGGAATGTTACGGAATGCGCCGTACCACATAGTTTTCCAAATATCATCGGGAAACGTTTAAAACTAAACGTCCGTTTCGTTCGCGGAGCGCGCGACAAGTTAATTATTCCGGTTATCTCGACGGTTTCAGATTGTACGAGCAACACGGGGCCGTAATGGACCCCTTACCCGATTCCATTTCGTGGCGTTGTCCCCTTCGACACAGATGAGCGATTCGGGGGAAACAGTAACCGAACGAGGGTCTTCGACAAGGAACATCGAAATTATCTTACGCGCCTAATGAAAGGTAACACTGGACAACGTGTCCCCTCCCCCCTCCACGACTCCCTATCATACTCGATACCGCCCAACGTGCCAGTACATTTCCGAGGGACGTTATTGATAATTATGCGCGCTTGGACTTTGCCGCGGGACTACCTCAATATTCCAGTCGTCATTTTTCGAAATACCGCGTGACATAAGTGCGACGGTCTCCGTGTCTACAGAACGTGGGGATTCCAGACCATATTTGAGTATTAAAGAAATTGGGTTGTGTCCGCCAGTAGGCAAATACTAAAGTTAACGTACCTGTTAGGTGAGTCCGTCTCCTCTGGCTTGTGAGTTACTGTGGGCAAGCGCTTTCGATGTAAAGACATCATCGTCTGGCCGTTTAGTCAGTACTGGAGTCAGTCAGTTGGTCGTGGTCTTTATATACAAAGAGAAAGGTGAAGGGAGTGATGGAGCGTTGGGGAAGGGGCGGGGAGAGGTCTTGTTGGTCAGTCTTGTTAGTAGTACCTTAGCCGGACTGGCTGTGTTAGGTATTAAAGAAATTGGGTTGTGTCCGCCAGTAGGCAAATACTAAAGTTAACGTACCTGTTAGGTGAGTCCGTCTCCTCTGGCTTGTGAGTTACTGTGGGCAAGCGCTTTCGATGTAAAGACATCCCCGCGAAAGGGGAGTGGAGTGGCGGTGTCGTTGGGAGGGAAGCGAGCCGAGCGGGCGCTTGCTTTTTTAAAGAGACGGGCGGGAGGCTCGATCGAATAAATAAAATAATAACTCTCAAGAAGGTAATGCGAAATGAAATTATAAAGCAATTAAGACCCACTTGAATTTAATCGGCAAAACTCGAAATGAATGAAATGAAACGAACTCCTTTTAGAATGAAATAAATAACCTGTGCTCGGATTGTATTAAATGACAATAAAGGGACAATGGGAAAAATGAAACACAAAGCACTGATCGCTTACCTTACTTCACACAATCAAAAGGGGAATTTAAACACTGAATTATAACAGGAATATTATTCGCCAACGAGCCGATAGCCATTCTGATCGAGAAAAGCGACTCCGACGCTAATATAAACAGCGGCGGCGTGCACGGGTGGCGGTCAGTGCTGCCACTTCGCGCAGTCCGCCGCGAAAACCATTACCATTGTTGGAGTGCTTGAGGGGGAGGATGAAGATGACGATGAACGCAGGTCAGCTGAAGGCGAGCGAACAGCGGCCGAAGGTTATTTTCAATCTCCCCTGGAGTGGACCTGTTAGGAGGCCCGCTCCAGTCGCCCAGGTGTATCCCAGGTACGCACCCTTGGGTTTGGAAGAGACTGGATGACTGAGCGAGAATCGAATCTTCTTGCCTTGTCCCCGCGCTGGTGCCAACAGGTTGGTTTCTTCGTCAAAATGACCGATAACATTCATAAGAGAGTTATATCAGTCAAATGTCAAGGAGGAAGGAGTTTCCCAATCGTGCAAGCGCCCAGCCACTCGCTCAGCCCAGACCTGTGGAGGTGCGGCAAGTTGTCATTTAGCCAGTCCGTCGGTGGAAAGCCATTGCCCACACATTACCACATTGGTGTGTGACCTTGGGCAACCTGTACCATCTTGGAGGAGTTCTGTTTCCCCTCTGATCTAAATATTTACTTGGGTGATAAGTTTCAAAGAAAGAGATCAGCTGAAGCAGCTTTTTTTTTTGTAACCTTCTTCACAAACAGAACTAAACGGTTAAAGAGAAAAGACAGGTAGCGCCGCATTAAAGTTGCCATTCCGTGTAAGGAACTGGCTCGTCCAGTGTTCTGACTCAACCCACTTTCTCCCTAGTCGTTGACGGAGGCTGACTCATACACGTTGCGTCCCTTTGAATGAGATTCCCATTGCCAGGATTACCATTTACTGAATGCTAATTCATCTAGTGTGGCACGTCCCATAGCAGGGAACCTCCCCTTTCACTCTCCTCTAGCCAGTGATTACTTCGAGTACTTCCGTGGCCTCGTAGGACTTGGTGATCCACAGGAACGTACCGCTGTGGGTGTGGGTCAGAACTCTGATGTGGGAAAATGACGAGAGCAGCACAATAAATTACCAAAACTTTCGACAAAATCTATTTTAGCGCAGTTTTTAGAGAAAACCACCGTACCAAATCAGCTGAAACTTGATGTCTGGCCTACAAGTTACCATGGGACGCAAAAATAAGGGTATGCGCAGAATCCACCGAAAGCTAACTATAGTTATCATAGTGATCAAAACACCAAATTTTTTTTCTCAAAAACAGCTTTAACGATTTTGATTAAATTTTATATATTGATAGCTGTCAATAAGGCAATCACACCATAAAATTCCCCTTTGTGGGAAAATGACTAGTGCAGCACACTAAATTACCAAATTTTCGACGTAAAGCGTTTTTAGCGCAGTTTTTTTTTTCCTTATAAACTCCGCTGGAATTTTTGTTCATTGTTGAAAAAAATTGGTATTGTATTCCAATCCAACACCTAAAGGGTGAGTGTTTAAAATCGCTCATGAGATACATGGGGCTTACTCCAGAAATTCCTGAATTTCAACTACTGTCATTTCGCTTACTACCAGTTCTAAAGGTTTTACCCAATAACTCTGCAAAAGTAATTACTATCCTTCTTCAAAAAATTTGTGTTTACAGCCTCATTAATTATCTGTGTACCAATTGCTCAATAATGGTCCTGGAATGAGTACGAGCAGCACAATAAATTCCGGAACTGTAAGCGCTACCGCTTCCTGCTGCCGTAAAGCGTTGTTTGACGAAGTTCAAATTAACTGAGTGATAAATGAATTGATTTTATAGAGGATTAGCCATGTACAAAGTAAATTGTTGTAGAGCTAAGGAAAGTTGTGTGTTGCAACGCACCAGATATTTTTTACTAAACTCCGACGATGATTAAATAAGTTAGTCAACGTTCCCGATCGTTACTCGTAGTTTTGAAAAACAAAGGTCGATTGTTTTTATTTCTGGCAGGCTTCCACTTTGATCGGTATATTTGGTCAACAACACACAACGCGAATTCGGTGGCCCGCCACATATTTGAATGCTCTATGTCCAGCTCAAACAAGAGAGAGAGAGAGAGAGAGATGGGCTTGAATACCACAAAGAATTAGTAGATGAATGAGGTGAGCAGGACAGAACTGTATTTAAACAAAATTAATTGATTAGTTAACCTTTCACTTCAGATACGATAGAGTTATTGTTCGTAGTAAGGTAACTGAGAGACAGAGTTCTTGTAACACACACAGGTACGAATCTCTGAATAGTTGAACTGGTGCGCGCAGAGACGATAACTCAGAGAGAGAGCTTGACTGTGTGAGTTGTAGGGAAGAATGGCTGTAAGGAGGTGGTAAAAAGCGAGATGAGGGCAATAGATTAGGGTATACTCCTAAGTACTTGTTTTGCTTCTAAAGAAGGAGCCTGTGGCCGCCAAAACGTTGTTACTGGGCATGCAGTTTCAGCTCAGCAGAGCCGTTCCGTCAGTGAACGCCCAACAGTGAAGAGGTAGTCGACGTTAACTGGTGGTTAGGGGAGAAGGGGCTCGTGACTGATTGAGAGGAGGTTACGTGTCAGCGAGATTCATTCTGCTTCAGGCTTCCATTCGACTCGTTTCTTGACTCTGATCTGATCTCTGGTTCTGACTTTATTAGTTGGAATGGAGTGTGGAATATAGCTCGATATTGAATGAAGGATTTATTATACTAACGCATTGACAGTTGGCTGTTTAATTTGCCCATCGAAAGGCGCGGATAACCTCATTCCCTAATGCACTCGGTCACAATTAGGTCAGAAGTGCAACTCTTCAAGCTTCCTACTGTGCAGTGAGTGACAACTCTTAGGTTGCCCTTTCCAACACCCCTAGAACAAAGCGGTAGGATCTTAAATGAACCCGAATCGAACTGAAGTAACTCAACTCGGCATTCCCTGGGCTGCCCGTCGCGCGTAGGAACCGGCGGAAATTCGGCGCGCGGATGCCTCAAAATCTTCAGGAAAAAAAAAAAAAAATACTTAGCGGCTTTTGGGGGTTTGCGGTCTTCCAGAGCGGAATAAGCGGGCGGAGGAGGAAATTGTTGAGGGAACGGCCGGATACTTCCGAACCAATGAATTTTCCCTGCTCGACGGGAAACGAGGTTTGCTACTCCGCCGCAGCTATCGCCTCCAATAGTTCGATAAGAAACCGAATAAATCTGAACGGGCCAGAAAATAAGATCCCGTGGGCGGGTCACTGCGCGAATATCCGATTGGGAGCCGGAACAAGGAAATCGGAAAGAAAGGGAATCAATTTAAAAGCTATTTATGTCCTCGGGGAGACGAGGAGGAAGGAGGAATCCCGATCGCTGGTTGCAAATGGAACCTCGGGGTGTGCGGAGCGCGTATTCCTAATTACTCTCAAACTGACAAGATCTGAGGTGAAATGGCTTCTTTTCCACAGTGACGTGCAGAAATTATGGAATCGCCAATGTTCTGTGTCGCAGTAAGAAAATACATAGTTCTCTCATACAGTCTTGAGCGACGACGAAGACAGACAAGGAAAGATTAGACAGTTCAAATCATGCCAGAGTGGAAGGATTTTCATTTGTCGTTCAGCGTCCACGTTCATTCATGAGAACAGCGGGGGAGAGGGCTGTTCTAGACTGAGGTGGACGCACTGCCATGGTACCACTGAGTTCTGTAATGGGGGAGGGTTGGCCTGGGCATTGCAGGGCCAACTTCAGTCTTGCCAAGCCATTGGGAGAGTACGCCACGATATATCAAGCAGAATTTCTAACCATTAAGATCCATGCAGACAGAAATTCTGGTGAAAGGAGTCAAGGTACATATTCTTGGACAGTCAGGCTGCCTTAAAGGCCATCGTGGCCTACACCTTCACATCCAGGCGATCACAAACTGATCAAGGGCGAAGACAATACCCACAACAGACAGGATCTATGAGTCCTCACTAGCTTCCTCGCCGGGCACTGCCCACTTGGATTTCACCTCAACAAGATGTGCAAATAAGAGGCAGTTGAAAGCAGATTGTGTGGCCAAGAGGACGAAACGGCAAAGGTCATCTTATGTGGTGCCACATCCTACACTCTCCATGAACTCTAGCCTAAATGGGTCTCATGTCTATTGCTGACCGCTCACTTACGGCTGACTGTCTCAGGCCCATCACTGGGGGCCCTAGACTCCCCACAGATGTTGAGCTACTGCTGCCTGACTCAGGCCTTATGCTCTGTGGCCTACACTGAACTCCATCTGCTTGAGCCTAATGCCCCACGTTCCCTCAACTACTCGTGAGCAGCGCATATTTCTAATTACACTCAAACTGACTGAAGGTCTGAGGTCTGGTCAATAATTTTTGCAGTCTACGTTACTGTGGAAAACGCAGGCCGATCATTTCACCTCAGACTTTCCGTCGTACCTCGTTCCCGTTCGTCACATTACCGCTACCTACTCAACTACTCGCGCAGCCGTTGAACTAGTCTCCTCATCTTAAATTTCCAATGAGACAAAGAGGATCACCTTCGTGAAGACGCCCAGCGCAGCCTTCTACGAGGAAGAGTGATGTTACAGGAACGAATGGATCATCCAGGGACAAAGAACGGAACGGGGATCCAGCTCATCGGAGTCATTCCAGTCAACCCTCAAAGAGTAAAGACGCAGTCGGTGGCAGAAAGAAGGGGGGGGGGGATCTCACGAGACCTCACGCCCCGATCCCGTCGCGAGATTCATTCTATTCTATTCTCTGGTCCAGGCCGCAATCTACTGACGAGGCTACTGCATAATACTTGCAGGAGGATTGTGGAGTGCACCCAGTTACTAGGAAGTGCCTGGTAACTGCTTATAGCCCGATTCAAATTCACTACATAATACAACCACAGTGAGTAGCTAAATAAAACCCGTCTAGTGTATCGGAAGGTGACTATGCAGAGAATGAACGATTGCTCAAGTTTTCGGGGGCTTTTATAAGCTATTGTCATGGTAGTATATACGAGGAAGTGCAGCGTTCGCAGAGCGTCGACAGTGGCAGCTTTGTTGTGAGCAAAGGCTGCCCATCTGAGATGATTCCGACGGGATGAGTCGAGATAGGTAAGTGCGGCGTCAGCAGGTTCATATCTGCGGCGGCACTGCTCCAAAGGAAGGCTTGCGACAGGTTGCGCAATCGAAGATATTGCCGAGGACGGGGCCTGATGAAGTCGTGATGATCACTTGTATATATATGGGGACAAATAACTATAATGTCATCTACTTAGGCCTCAACAGAAATTGATCATCTTGCGGTTCACCCTATTTTGAAAGTTGGTTTTACTTCCGGTTTTGACCACTGTAGTAATTTTTGTTTCAGGTGATACATGGACCCCACAGATGAGCGGTGCTGTTATTCGATCATTATTGAAAAGTGATTTATATGGTGCAGGGTGTTCGACACGTGTCTTTTGACCTCGAAGTTCCCTACCTGCCTTAATGGGACTCCCTGGCCCTTAATGACAAAGTCATTGTCTCCTCTTACCCCCTCGTACCTGTGGAAATTCTAATGGCAGCCGGTTTCCCTCAAGTGGGTTTTTCCTTTCTTTATTTTCCCTCTCCTCAATTTCAGATTCCTCTCCACGATAGACAGCTCCTCCCAAAATGCATTCAGCTATGAACTCTCGGGAAAGTCACACTCATAACCGGTAACCTTCTAGTGTGTTTTTCCTTTCTTCATTTTCCCTCTCCACAAGAGACAGCTCCTCCCGAAATTCATTCAGCTATGAACTCTCGGGAAAGCCACACTCATCTCTGTCCACTCACACATTTTCCTCTATCAATTCTCAGGGCAGTTACAGCTCGCTACTTCCTACAGTTTCCCTCCCCAGTTCACGCATAGTACGAGTCGTCCCCCTGTGTCGCCCTTTTGTACACAAACTCTACTCACTTCATTGCATTTAATACAGTCCTCACGCTCACCGAGTTTCTTTTATTTTCAATCTTAATCGCTCGCATTCTCGTGCGCCCAACGAGGAGTTCCGTTGCCTAATATACGTGTTAATTGCGAGTTTAGTGTTTTCTATGCACTTCTTCGCATATATAACGAATCCAACGTTTAAATTGGTGTAGAGCGATCAATGGACGTCATTTCGAATCGCTCAAGTCTTTCGGTGCTTTAGAATTAACGTTTTGCATGTAGTCAGTAGCGAGTGAGAATTGTAATAGCGAAATATACTTGCCTCCGTCCACTCAGCGCTTCACAGAGGTGTTTACATACCTGTCGTCCCCGTCCTTTGATTCGTCCGGATTTGTCGTCAGCCTATCGTCATAATGAATTTCTCTCTATTTACAAGAAACATGTATTTGCCTGCACGAGCCAACATCCCCAAGGTTTATAAATGCTCCGTCGACTCCGCGTTTCTCTACGAATTCCGACGGAAATTCGAATAGTTGCCGTCTTATTGCAAAGTTTCGCGTACCTTGTTAATACCGGGAGGCACGTGAGCCCCGGGGATTTATTTGTGTTTCCGCTCTCTGGAAGATAATTAGCTATATCTGATGATTCCGGGCGCGACGAGACGAGCGATCGAGAGAGATAAAGTAGGAACGATGGAAGGACGAGGGGTGAGACTGCTCTTCGCCCACCGCTAGCAGACACGTCCGCGTCACGGCAATCCCTTAATCAAAGGAGAAAACTATCCGACTCGAGCCAACCGGTATAATTGAGCCACTTTGCAAATAACGGTGGGGTGCTGTATCGCTTTAATGAAGTGTTCGTCGACGTTCACTCTGCGTCAAGGCCTTTCGCTGGGTTTCTCGCTTACAGTTGCACCGCTCCGTTCCTTCGTTTAAAAGACCCGGGAATTTGTTGGAAAATTGAAATGGAAAACCGTTTGAAACAACCGTAGTTATAAGAATATACGGGGGGCTTCAGAATGGCGAAACCCAATAGTCCTCAATGCGTCAAGCTCAAGCGATCGCAGTAGTTAAGGCTAAGGCGCACCTAGGAGGATCTAGGTCAACCTCCCTCGCCACCCTTGCTGATATAACGTCAGACGATGGAGTAGCAGTGATCCACTCTGAAGTTACAGTAATAGTGGCAGGCGTGATGTCTCACGATGGGGTTGACTTATATCCTTTCAGAAGTTCCGGCAATGGTGAGAGCATTACTTCGTACAAGGGGGTTGGGGGGATCAACTTCGAAATTACTGTAGTAGAGGGGGGGGGGTGACCTAGGTCCTCTCAGAAGTTACACAGTTGGAGGGACGTCACATGATGAGGTTGCCTTGAGGCGAGAGTGGACCTAGATCCTCTCAGAAGTTACACAGTTGGAGGGACGTCACATGATGAGGTTGCCTTGAGGCGAGAGTTGACCTAGATCCTTTCAGAAGTTACACAGTTGGAGGAACGTCACATGATGAGGTTGCCTTGAGGCGAGAGTTGACCTAGATCCTCGCAGAAGTTACACAGTTGGAGGGACGTCACATGATGAGGTTGCCTTGAGGCGAGAGTTGACCTAGATCCTCGCAGAAGTTACACAGTTGGAGGGACGTCACATGATGAGGTTGCCTTGAGGCGAGAGTTGACCTAGATCCTCGCAGAAGTTACACAGTTGGAGGGACGTCACATGATGAGGTTGCCTTGAGGCGAGTTGACCTAGATCCTCGCAGAAGTTACACAGTTGGAGGGACGTCACATGATGAGGTTGCCTTGAGGCGAGAGTTGACCTAGATCCTCGCAGAAGTTACACAGTTGGAGGGACGTCACATGATGAGGTTGCCTTGAGGCGAGAGTTGACCTAGATCCTCTCAGAAGTTACACAGTTGGAGGGACGTCACATGATGAGGTTGCCTTGAGGCGAGAGTTGACCTAGATCCTCTCAGAAGTTACACAATTGGAGGGACGTCACATGATGAGGTTGCCTTGGGGGGAGAGTTGACCTAGATCCTCTCAGGTAAGCCTTAGCCTTAACTACTGATCGCCCTTATTACAAGAATGAAGATCAGAGGGGATGTGAGAAGAAACTAACTCCTCTCCAGATCGTGTGTCTACCAAAGACAAGGGATACAGAGCCCAGCGGTCCCCAAAGGTAGACAAGCTCTTCCCCTCTCCCAATCATGTCAGCAGCAGTTTAACTTACCTCTCCTCGTCCTTGCCAACCGTCAAAATGTGCCAGCATGGACGCCACAGAGGTGTAAACAATACAGCTGTCTGTCCATTACGTTTATACCAGTAGCTATAAGCATCCACCAAACCCGGAGGATCATATGTGTCTTCTAAACAGAGGTACCACCTTGCTAACATAGGCATGCAGGTTATGGGGGCGGGGCTTCAGGCGGCAGAGTGTGTTTTGTGCATATGCGATGGACTCGTGGCATCGCGATGTCGTGTGTTTGGGAGGCCAGCCAGAAGATGTGAGGGCAGAACTTGCGGATTTCCTTCACTTTGTACAGGGCCGTGGGGAGGTGTAAGTGGCGTTGCACTAAGTTAGCCCAGTGCCTTGTGGTCTGGGGGGGATGAGGCTTATGGACGCCCTTACAATAGGCCCGTTTGTGGCCCCAATGAGAGTTTCTCCAGCATCCACCTTAAAATTTAAAAAAATCCACCAAACCCAAAGTTGCGTCGGCTCGGCAAGTAGTGTCGTTTAGTGAATCGAAAGAAAGTAGTGGTTAAATCCTAGGGTGTTGCGCTTCCTGTGGATCTTCGAGGCTCACAAAGCGGTATCCACCGAATGACACTAAGTGGTCACTGGACAGTCCAGAGGGTTACACTTAGATCCTGAATGTGTACTGCTTAAGGCTCTGGGTTAGGGTTGAGGAAGAATTCGCATAGGTCTGCCAAAAACGACTGTGTATGGAGGGAATGAGGTGGATCCATTTCCTTGAGAGTAGAGGAATGGGATTCTTAGCTTGCCATCCAAATTATGCTCTGAATCTTCAACAGAATGCCCCACAAGTCTAGCAAGGTAGTCGCTTAGAGCCAACCACCCTCGGAATTGTATTACATCAGTCATGAACTGTGGACCGTTTCAAGGTGTGAACTTTGGTGATAGCATGTTCAACCAGTTCAGTCACCCATTCGCTCGATCATTGAGTGCACGTTCGACAAAACTTAAGTGCCGTTGTTTTGGCTTTACACCTGAGCTGCAGCCTCCCTCAGGCTTTGGCTGGTGGTTGCTCTTAGATCCTCTTTGTATACTGCTAGAGGCACTGCGTTAGGATTGAGGGAGAATTCATGTCGCGCAAGCAGTGGCACATGGTCTGCCAAAAACGACTGTGCATGGAGGGAATGAGGTAGATCCATTTGCTTGAGAGTTGAGGATTACCTCTGCAATTCTGAGCTTGCCAGTGTGAATCTTTAACAGAATTCCAGCAAAGTAGTCGCCAGTAGAACCAACGCCTCATCATGCATGGATTGTTGACCGTTTCAAGGTGTGAGTTTACGTGATTGCATGTTCGACCAGAGTCATTTATGTTCAGTTGTCTACTTTAGTACGATTGATCGCTTCAGCTTCAGTGAGTGATGAATGTTGTGATTATCATAGGCTACTACTCGCTATTTGCCTGTCGATTGAAACAAGTTTTATATGAAATTAAATTAGCTGTTTACTAGTCGGACCGGTTGTTTACCGCTGTGTTGAGAAGACCTCAGAAAGGGGCAAACATCTTCTTCTTCTTCAAGAGGTGGTAGGTCTGGGCAGAGACACAAGTCTGAGCACATGGACTTGATCTTAACGAAGGGGCACTGCATCCAGTGTTTCGTTAAAACTGTTTGGTACGCTCCAGCGCATTCCTGCGCCGACTTCAGATCAATGGAGCGTGGAGAAACAGGCGAGTGAGCGCGTCCGGTTGTAACCTCAGTGTTCTGAAAAAAACCAGTCCTGCCATTTCAGTGGGCGTTTTAAAAACCCGTGCCATAAAGTTCATTTCTTTTATTCGTAGCGCAGGTTGACTTATGTCGTTGTAACGGGACGAACCAAACCCTTCGATTCAGCCGAGGCTCGTCCGGGGCATTTATGCTGACTGGGCACCTCAAATGCCCCGATTCGCTCGAGACTTTGCTGCTGTCAGTTGTAACCGAGCCAGTTCCCTCGTCGCTGTGTCGCCCGCGCTTGCGTTTGCTCCCACTCAGTTCTCTGTTTGTGGTGGTAAAACTTCTCGGAATGTAATTGCGAATAAAACTGTGTTCCAATTGCATTTGGCTTGATATCGTACTAACTCCCCAACTCTCTTAGTGCGATATCGCTTTCAATATTAACCCCTCCCCCCTCCGTAACATTGGCGCTCAACTAGTGGTCGAACTTCCCCTACATTAGTTCGAGATGCTGGCCACGCAGCAAAATTTGAAGGTTCTTCTAATGCGATGGGGATGTTTGATTCCCCGCCTTCAACTTTTCTGCCCTACTCCTGCCTACAGTTGAACAGAGCTTTGTGTTCAATCGACGATGGCTGCTCAAGGAAAGCAGGACAGATGTACTTCTGATCTACCAGCATCTCGCGCACGTCTACATAGAAAGATCAACGCTTATCTAGCATCGCAGCAGCATAAACCTACCTGTCAGTTGAAACCTACAGACTGTACATCTCACAACCACTCAATCCCCCATCATGCATCAACATTGACATCTTCCCGCATGTCTGTCCCCGAACAACCTCTCAAACAACGAGTCTGGGGAAACCACGCGCCTTCAAAATGGCCTGGTGAAGACAAAACTCCATCGCCAGAGCCACATTCCTACCTTATCTGCGGCAAACATCATGGGGTACAAAAGTGCCCATGTTTCCTCAACTCCAGCCACGAGGCTCGAAGAACCTACGTGGAAGTGCACAATCTGTGTACGAATTGTCTGGCAGCCTCACACACGCTGAAGAGCTGCCACTCAACGTACACGTGTGAATGCTGTCAACACAGGCATCACACCCTGCTACACCCCATGAGCCAGGACGCTGCACTTGTTCCCTAAAGTGCATCTTCGCTCTGCACTACCCTTCTGGAGCACCTGAGGGCAGGTGTCCTCTGAAGAGGAGGGAAACTCCGACTCCTCTTACTCAGAGAATCGTCTTTCGCCAAGAGATGGACCGATTCTCTGAGCCATGGATGTCGCAGCTGCGTGAGATGAAGACGTGCGATCTTCACATCCGATCCACACATCCCAAGATGTGTAAGTCAGAGACATTGTGTTTATTTGCAGTCCTTAATTCAATACTCCCACCACAAACATGGGCACCTTGGAACTCTTGGGAACCCTTGGTACTTTAATCGAAATTATCTCTCTTGGCTCAAGATTAGGTTCCCCTTTGTGGATGGACAGCAATGCCCTGAACTGCAGTGCTCATGAGTACCTGAGGACAGGCACTTGATCAAGGGCAGAGTGGTGTCGGGACGAACCCAATGGGTGTTATGGGCCAGGCCGCATTAACTGTCTATAGGCCCATTTGCCCGAGTTGACAAGGCCGCTTGTTGATTGGCTTGCTTGCCTGAAGTGCACAGTAGTTTTTTTTCTTTATCGTTCTCTTGGCTTGTTATTTGAAGTGCACAGTAGGTTTTTTAAATTTTTATTTTTTTATTTATTTTATTATTTATTTTATTGTTTTATTTATTTTTAAAAATAAATATTAGTGCTGCCTAGACTGCGTTTGGCGTTGGTGCAGTGGGACTCGGTGCTTGCCTTGGTACCCATGCTTCTAGCATGTGCCGTTTGTGTGCCCAGGCGTGGGCGAAGCTAGTGAATCGCCTTATAGCTCCTTTGCTTGCCACTAGTTGGGTTGTTTCTGCTCTGCTTGGGATGCAGTTGCGTGTGGGTGCGTTCTGGTATAGCGGGCAGTCGTGCATTATGTGTGCTGCATCTTCAATGACGTTTGCGTCGCCAGGTCAGAAGTTGGGTCACTTGCGCTGTTGGGTGCCACCATGCGTGTTTGAGGCGTTCTGCAATAGATGGGATTATGGCATGCAGATGTCGTGCTGTGGGTCCTGCATCGTATCTTATTTGCCATTGGTCAATGAGCCAGTTTTGAGAGATTTGAAGTTGCTGGTTCACATTTTGCTGCTGTTGAAGTGTTGGGACTAGCAATTGTATGCTTCCCATGCACTGTGCCAGGACGCCCTTTTTGATGTCGGGACGAACCAAACCCTTCGATTCAGCGGGGCATTTATGCTGACTGGGCACCTCAAATGCCCCGATTCGCTCGAGACTTCACTGCTGTCAGTTGTAACCTAGCCGGTTCCCTCGTCGCCATGTCGCCCACGCTCGCGTTCGCTCCCACCCAGTTCCCTGTCTGTAGTGGTAACACTTCTCCGAATGTAATTGAGAATAAACTCTGTTCCAATTGCATTCAACTTCTATCGTACCACTTCCCGACTCACCTAGTGCGATACTGCTTCAATATTAATCTCCTCTGTAACATCATATATGATAAACATTTTCCTTCATTCGTCTCCTGAAGAAGTTCTGGTCGTAATGTGAGGCTTTCTACTGGAACTACCACAACACTACGATCACTGTGGCACCTACAACGGGAGACAAGTGGTACATCCCCCTCCCCGCCATTAGCCCCTGCTCCTGAAGCGAGCAACTTCAATGAATCGAAGCGGTTTCGGGGCAAATGTTACAGAGATCTCGAGCTCTGATCACGTACCCCGAGTCTTCTTCTTCGACCACTAGACTACGATCACCTTGGTGCACACAATGTAAGCCAAGCGGTACATCTCCCCCACCCCTTCACCATTAGCCTTGCTCGTGGAATGGAGGATCTGTCAGCGAATGAATTTCCAGCAAATGCTAAGCTTTAATGACAAATCAAAAACGAAAGGGCGCAAACGTGAATGGCTGGTGATGTGGTGGACGTGAAGGGGGGGGGTGCAGTAGTATTGAAAATCTCGCCTATAATGCTCATTCCTTTACCCTCTAGCCACCTCCAAAACCAAGCTGCACTGTGCCACAGTCATGAATAAGTTCCTGCCGTCCCTGCTCAGCTGGTACCACAAATGGGGACTACGCCTCAACGAATCCAAATCAGAAGCCGTCTTCTTCTCCCGCCGTAACATCCCCCCCCCCAAACATCAAAGTGGGGAACCATCCAATCCCCTGGAAACACCAGGCCAAGTACCTCGGTGTCATCTTCGACAGGAAACTCAACTGGTACAGGCAGACCCTCGCAGTTCGTGCCAAAATCAACGGAGCCTTCATTGCTCTCCGGCCATTCTTCAACAACAGAAAGGTCTCACATCCAACGAAAATCCGTATCTTCAACGCCATCATCAGGAGCATCAGCACCTACGCTATCCCCGTCTGGGGCACGGCCTCCTCCCTTCGCAAACTCGAGGGCACCTACATGAAGTCCCTCCGAGGTGTCCTCCGCTCACCCCGCTGCATCAGAAACCAGCAGCTCCTGAAGGAAACAGGCCTCCCCTCGCTCAGTGCGGCCGCCTCAACCTATGCCCTCAACCTCCGCAACTCGGTGGCGGGTCACCCCAACCCGTCCATCAGCTGCCTCACACAATATGCCCCCAACCCCTCGGACATCATCCGTAGGCCCTGCTCCCTCATTCCACGCTAACCCCGTCCCGTTCCTCCCCGCATCGCACATGCGCATGAGTCCCCCTGCATCCGCAGGCTGGCCTCCCATCCTTCTGGTTTAGAACCTCCGGGTTGGCAACCGCGGGGGAGGGGTTTTAGTCGGTAAAAATCCGACACTACCCATTTGGGTGTCTTTTGAAGATTTCCCCTCCCCGGAAGCGTCCGAAAAAAAAAAAAAAAAAAAAAAAAACCCTCTAGCCAGATTATTACATAATTATTAACAACAACCCTCAATGACTCACTTTCTCATCAATCGCTGCTCCTAACGCATTTCCCCTCGTTTCAGGTGATTTCATTGGAGACTTGGCAACAACCTGATTGTCACGAACAGCCTTCACATCTGTCCCGTTCACCGTTCGAGAAACGGGCAAGTTCAATTCTGTTGACTGATGTTCGTCACCCTCTCTGGAGTATTTTTTCTTCTTTGTCGTCTCTTGCGCCTTCTTATTCATTACATTACAGCGACTGCAAGGTGGCAGTTCGGCCATTTTCGAATTGGTCCATTCGCTGCAAAAAAGGATGCGAGTCCTAGTTCAGTAAGGTTTATGACAGAATGTTACCATAAAGAGCAAATAGTCATACGAAGAGTTTTCATATCAAAGTGACTTGACTCTAGAGAGAGATCAGTCGCATGTCATGGAGGTAGCGGTTTCGGTTACTTTTGGTTTATTATTCATTCTGAATAGTAACCCTATGTTTTCGGGCACGAAACATTTTTTACAACCCCCCCTCAAAATTTGATACTTAACGTTTCAAGACTTGGAGATTCCAAATTTGCAATGTCCGTCCGCCATCCCCCGTCCAGGTCGTTTTGTGCCTTTAACGTGGTCTAAAAAATTCGTTCTTTCGCACAAAAATCCCATTTGGTATCTAGTTGTGCCCGCCATCTCGGCAATTCGATCGAACGAAGCCCATGTTTGTTATGGGCAAAAAATGGTTTAAAAAAATTAACGAAACGCAGTATAACGCGGGAACTACAGCGGAAGTCAATTTTTCGTCGTTAGTACTCCTTCCCTCCCTCCCTCCCGTCATATCAAACTAAATCACCCGCCCACTCGACTCGAAACGGGTTCGCTGGAAGCCCCCATCCCAGTTTCCCTGACTCTTGCCTGACAGGGCGCAAAGGCCACTTCCTCCGCACACCCCTTCATCGGATCATAAATGCCTACGGACGTTTACGGGCTCCTGGCGCTGGGGGAATATTTAGTTTACGTAGTTCCATTGTAGCCAGGTCATGTTTCGTATGGCTTACTAGTATTCAATGCTGAATTGAATGGGATGGGTCTCGGAGCACTAATACTAGGTCAAGCTGTTCATGAGAATAATAAACCATTGTGTAATAATTTGCAGGGTTTTTTAAAAACTTTATTAAGACTATTTATGATTATAAATATACCTTAATGGCGTGATGGAACACACTGTTTTTCTAAAACTGAAGGTTACGCACTTAGTTCAATACAGTAACCATTGACATTTGACATTGTAGCGGGTCTAAGTTCCTACAATATTTAAAATATGGCGAGGACGGACCAGGCGTTGATGCGATGGTCTGGCAAAGCCTTCATGGATGATTGGGGCGGTGGAGATTGTGCTTAGTGAATGTGGACACGATGCGATGTAAAAGAGCCGTAGGGGTTTCCAAGGAGAAGTCATTATAAATAGTCAGGTTGCGAACAAATGGAGGCGTGTGGATAATATGTTTGTGCAGGGTTGCGTTTTGCTGTTGCTCAATTGGCGAACACGTTCCCCAAACAGCGATGGCGTAAGTCCATATTGGTCGAATAAGGGAGCTGTAAATAAGTACTTTATTGTGCTGGAAAGTGGTGGGATTGTGCAGAAGAGACCGTAAGTTGGGCACACGGGACCGTAATCGATGCAGCAATACAGAAATATGGTCCTCGAATGTCAAATGTCAATCTAGGATCACTCCTAGTTACCGAATTTATCGTACATTTGGCATAGTGTCGCCTAGAAACGTGAAGGGTGGTTCTGTGTAACGCCGTTTATAGGTGACGATTTCAGTGGGTTAATTTTTATTTTCAATTTTGTACACCACTGTCCAAGGATTTCTATTTTAGATTGTAGGAGTCTCTCCACAGGAGTAGCATCTGGCCAAGAAACAGCATAAACATCCCATCTGCATACATTCCCAGAAAAATCGGGCGTTTGAAGCAGAGGCAGGTCGTGAGTGTGGAATGACTACAAATATGGACCCAGAACTGAACCCTGAGGAACTCCTGGGAGTATTCGCCGTGTTGTGGATTTTTCATTTTGAATGTTAACTTCAAACGTTCTCCCCTCTAGATAACTTTGCAAGAGAGATTACAAGTTGTTTGGAAGGTCTGATTTTGAAAAAGAGGCCGTCATGCCAAAGCCGATCGAAAGCTTGCTCCGCATCAAAACAAGCTGCACGGCACACATGTCGCTGATGATACGAGTTTTTTATATAGTTGGTGATCCATTGTAGCTGAAGTGGGCAGGAAAGCAGGAACTGCTGGTCAGGAATTAAATGGCTTGTGTAGGTCATCTAATTAGGGAAGAGAAGGCGTTCAAAAATTTTAGCCAGGATGGAAAGAAGGCCGATTGGCCTGTAAGATGTTAGCTGATCTTCAGGTTTGTCTGGTATCGGAGTCATAGTAACTGTGGCATGCTTCCATTTCTGCTGAAATACCCAATACGAGCTGCAGGTGTGTATATGCCTGAATGGTGGGATGGAAGTTTACGTTTACGAACACCGGGTGCTTTGCGAGATGAAGATTTGCTTATTATGTTGTGTATTAGGCTTGGAGAGATGAAGATAGCAGGTGAGGGTGTTGCTCCAGGGAAGGAGAATCCATGTTATGAGGGGTGAATCTGGTTTCAAACATGTCAGCAAAAGCACGGTTACTTCCGCTACTTGATATCATTCAGCCAGTCTCCCGAGGAAGCGCTGTTGCCGGTGTGTTACTGCACTGTGGTGGGGCCCCTGGGGAACCCTGTACTATCTGCGAGGAGTTCTTAATCAGGTGTCCCCCCCCCCCTGATATGGCTATGTACTTGGATGGAGAGTTTCAAAGAAATCATCATGGTCGCGTTTCTTTCTCCTAACCTTCTTCGCAAACCGGGTTTGCCTAATAGCAGTCAAAGCTGGAAGGTTTTCCTGCTGTCCCAACAACCGTCGGTTTCTTGTTTCCTCTACACTGGAGGCGCTAGATGTTCAGGAGGGAAAAGAAGAGGAGCCACGCATTGAAGTCGCCATGTCCCATTAGGAACTGGCTCGTCCAGTGGTCTGGCTCAACTTTCTCCTGAGACACTCACGAATGTTGGGATAAAACTCGTAGGCGCCACAACCCTTTACTCTTCTGGCACAGGAGAAATTCTCCCTAGTTTTCCTCGGAATTAAACACGGTGCGTATGAATGCCTCTACCGTGAGCTGTCTGACTGTGTCTTCTGCCATGCACGGCCAACCTGCCCACCTTTGGCGCAAGAAAATGGAAGCATCATCCGTCATTGCCCTGCAGTTCAGGCAGTTTGGGCTTGCAGCCTCACCAATGCGGTCCATGTCCTGTTGGGGAAATGGGTGAGGTAGAAAGCCAAATGATTGTAGCGTCGCCTGAGCCATGTCGAGGTGCAGCTCATGATGGGCACAGCTCTCTACCTTTGGCTGCTAGAGTTGAAGCCCTCAACATATGTCTGCTTCATCAATTGAAAACGGCAATAATCAACACTAATCATGTAATACAGTTAAGGGACTAGCTTCAACGCCAACGTGGCTCAATTTTTCTGTTCAATCGACGATATCCAGTCAATGCGAATAACCACATAACGACAGGACAACACTCACGAATTTGGTTTCATTTCAGACGATCCGAAACCTCCTCCTCCCGATTGAGCAGGTTCCATATTTAAAAAGCACTTCCCTTCCTCTTCAGGAATCAACGGGCACATCTCCGAAGAAAAAATACATTTTCGGTTGGCGGACAGAGGACACTCCTTGGGCTGAAACTGCCCGCTGGCTGTCATCACCGAGCGCCTGCATCGCGGCCGATTGAGCGGACAAAAAACTGTCATGTCGTACGTATGAATGTATATATCTCGTGTTTAGTGGATTCGTGCGTGTCGTATTTTTGTGAAATAAGTTAGTCGGCGCGGAATTTACCATTTCTGTCGCCTGGTTACGTCAAAAGTTACTGAAGTGTCCCGAGTCGTTTTGTGGTTGGACCGAAGAAACTGATTAGGTTAGTCGTTAGTTTTAATTTCCTCGACCTTCGACTAAGGTATAATGAACTGGCTTCCCTCCACCCCCCCCCTCCTCTCACACTTCAACCGGCGATTAGAAAACCCACAGAGTTGAAAGCAATTTCAACCCTCTCGCGCTTTCGTTGCGCGCAAAACGAGTCCCCGGGGAGATCATTCGTCGAGTGGCCCCTTAAAAAAAACGCCCCCCCCCCTCCTCCTTTCCCTTTCCTAATTCATCGGACCCCATTGAACTTATAATTAGTACTTGGGAAATGATATTGTTTCGTTGACATTTTAGCGCTTTATTGTCCGTCGGTAATCGTTTATTTTTTGACATTTTACTCGCCTGATCCAACAGAATCGCTGAATCCGCCTTTGGACGTTGAATTGAATTAATTTCTAGCGGCTGTAAGAGGCACGTGTGTGTGATTTAGTTCAGATAGTAACGCTCAGAGTTGAACTAGAGAATAGAAGAAACGAAATAGTCGATACCCGCAAAAATCTGTATATCTGTTTGAACTGAGCAGCTGAAGACGCCAACCTGGTATTTCTGGGGTTAGTGTTGTGGCAAAGTCAGATTTTGCACTCGGATGTTTAATACAAGAAAGTGAAATAAAGTAATCGTTGAGCCCATATAATAGAAAGAAATTGAAAAGTAACTGGAAAAATATCTGGTGCGTTGCAACACACAACTTTCCTTAGCTCTACGTCAATGCACTCTTGTACATGGCTTTATCAACTAATTCTTCGTGGTATTCAAGCCTATCTCTCTTTCTCTCTCTCTCTCTTGTTAAAGCTAGACAGAGAATTCAAATATGTGGCGAGCCGCCGAATTCGCGTTGTGTTGTTCACCAAATATACCGATCAAAGTGGAAACCTGCCAGAAATAAAAACAATCGACTTTTGTTTTTCTCAAACGACGAGTAGTGATCGGGAACGTTTACTAGCTGAATCATCGTCGGAATTTAGTAAAAAATTAGCTCTACGTAAATGCACTCGTGTACATGGCTTTTTTTCTACTTACTCAATTCATTTACCACTCAGTTCATTTGAACTAGGTCAAACAACAATTCAAAGCAGCAGGAAACGGTAGCGCTAACAGTTCCGGAATTGATTGTGCTGCTCGTACTCATTCCCGGACCATTATTGAACAACTGAAATACAGAGAACTAATGAGGCTGTAAACACGAGTTTTTTGAAGAGTATAGTAATCCCTATTGCAGAGTTATCGGGTAATAACTTTTCCACGGCGGTAGTTGAAATTCAGGAATTTCTGTAGCGACCCCCATATATCTTATGAGCGTTTCCAAACGCTCACTTTATAGGTATTGGATTGGATTACTACACCAATTTTTTTTTAACATTGTAGTAACATTTCAGCGGAGTTTATAAGGAAAGGAGCGGTGCGTAGCTACACACAACTTTCCGCAATCCCTTTAAGTTCGAACACCAGCTGCATATGCGGGCGCTATATCTTCGTTCAACGCATTTTTACAGAAACATTTATGCAAAACAAAATGTAGGGAATAGTTAGCTCAGAGTACTCCGTAAATTTGATCGAAATCGCCTTAGCCGCTTTTGAGAAAATTGGAATACCGATAAATTAATATTCGACAAATCTCCTTTTCTGAGTTAACTTGGCTTATATCTCCGTTCAACATATATATACGGAAATAACTATACAGAACGAAATGTGGGTATGGGTGACTAAAAGACACTCCATTAGGATTTATCACATCTGATGAAGAAGTTACCCTGGAATTTACGGAAATGTTCGAAAAAACGTTATTTTCGACACATTTTGATTTTTATCTCTGTTCAATGGACTGTCAGAGGAACATTTATTGAGAACAATATGTAGGTATTTACTGTTCGAATACATCCTGAGAGTTTGGTGAAAATCGCTGAAGCCGTTTTGCCTAAAAGCGTAAAAACCTATTTTTGCTTCATAGGCCTATATCTCCGTTCGCCGTATTTTCATGGGGATATGTATGGAGAAGAAAAGCTAGATACTGATTAGTAGAAGATAATTTGAAAGTTTAATCAAAATCGTTAGAGCCGTTTTCGAGAAAAATGCGAAAAACCCCAGTTTTTGGTACATTTTCGTCCCCCCAACCCCCTTCCCATTGGCCGAAATCGTCCATAACCTTGTTTTGGTGTCTACAATAAATAACGAACAAATAAAAAAAGAATCAGCTCAATCGGTTCAGCCGTTTTCCCGCAAATCGAACTACACACGGACCACGCGCCGAAATTAGGTTTTTTAGACTCAGTAGGGTCTGAAACGTAAAGATCTGAAGAAAACCCAAATTTTTTTTTTTTTACACGATTACTATAGTTTCCTTTCTCTTTGTGGTAGTGGAAAGTAAAAACAATGGAAGTGGGTGTCCATGAGGAAAGAAGACTTCCTTCTGGCTGGGCTTTCTAAGCTCAAAGGAGAGGTGAATATTTAGGACCGTCACAGTCACTTCTCAAACTCTTCTAATAGATGTAAGCAAGTAAGCAACATGATGAGTCGCCCTGTTCCTCAGTATTGCGTCCCACCAGCTAGAACTCCTCTTGTGCGTATTGTTGTAGTAAGGTTACTCGTATTTATTTCACGAATATGTGCATCAAGTGGATGTTAGTCATGTTACATTGTAGCGCAGCAAGAGGCACGTTCGGGGGTTAGCACCGACTCATTTAATCGGTCGTAGAGCGCTGTTTATCATTATACATACTACGGGACTCGAGGTAATTAGAGATATCGTGGGGAGGTCAGCATCAACAGTTGCCTGTCGACCTTTAAACGGCGCTAGGGGAAACCGTCAAGTGTCAAGCCGCGGCCGCTTCTGGAAGAGGGTTAAAAACCCAAATCCCTCCTATCTCCTGAGTTGGCGTGCAAGGCTGCTTTACAAGATTGAGTAGGCTGTCCACACAATCCATTAACTTCTCTTTCCCCGCTCTCGTTGTGATTAATTTCTTCGCCTTTCGTTCTCACGAGGTCACCTTATTTACATCGCGGGATTGAATTTCTACCCGCTCTACAACCCCTAGGCTCCTTCTGCGTCCTTCTGCGGGTCTTCTCTCGCTCTCTCTCTCGTAAGAACGTTGCAACCGACACCGAGCGTTTAATGGACTCGTGGATGACTAATTGCAATTCGGTATCAAAACTGAGCCGTCTAATGTATTCTGCGTTGGCTGTTGTACATCAACCGACGACCTTTTCAACCTGATATATTTTCCCAAGGTCCTCCCGGGGAGGAGGAGTGTTACGAATTAGGCGAAACATAATGCCAACGAGAGGAGAGCGAGGTTTGAGGGGGGGAAAACGCCCATTAACCTCGACTATATTTCATCTCTGCCGCGAAGAAGGGTTTCCTCAAATTCGATATACCTCCCACGATGAGATGGATGAAGACGCCGTTCGTACAATTCTGGAGTTCGGCATTTAGGAAAGCCTCCTCCTCGAGCGCCGCCGTACCTTCCTATTCTCCGCCCTGAGAAGCGGTTTTCAGGGGCCTTAGGACCACTAATGAGCCCTCCTCTTTCAGATAGAACGAGCGATAATGAATTCGGTGAATTTATTCGCCAGTTTCATCGGACGCATTTTGCTGTTTTGCCACTTCGAATCATCTTTCTTCTGAACTTGAACTATTGGTGATGTCCAGGGGCTACTAGAGGCCTCGAAGATCTGGCGACAGTCTGCGAAGGCTCTAGCGGATCGATGTTTCACAGAGTCAACTACAATTTCGTGCTCCACCCTCAGATTGTTGTTACCGGAGTGGTAATGTGTAAGGTTGGGGGGGGGGTTTCCTAGGAAGTGGAAAAGAGGAGTGGAGGTATTGCTGAGGAAAGAGGGAAGGGATCCTGTGAAGGCAATACCTGTTAGTAGTTAGGTACATGGTACAGCTGGGTTAATGACGTCAGACCCCCCTCCCCTCACCAGCTGATGTATGACGTCACCCCCCTACCATTACAGCTGATCTGGTGCAGGATAGAAGCACGCGCAATACAGGAAGAGTGTTGAAGGTGCCTGCCTATCGCACAATAGGAAAATAAAACAGTGGAGTTGCAGTTGAATAAACTGCAGCGTAGGGCATGTCTGGCCATTACAGGCTGTATGACAACATGCCCTACGACAGCCCTGATTGCCTTGATAGATTTAGCTCCACTCCACATACATGTTAAAAGGATGTAGGGCGTTACCACGTCTAGCTGATGGACATTCGTGTTATGTTCAACAACTAGTGCTAACATCATACAAACGGTGCTGAGGCGGATCACAGGAGAGAACGTTTCTTCATAATCTACGCCAATTCTACCAGTGGAAGCGTGCTGGGCTCATAACCTTTTAAGCGGAAGCTTGGGAAGCTCACTTGGGCCACACACGTGAAAAAAGCCTTACAGCAGGCTTCGATGGTGATGTGGGCAGCTTAGGGAATGGTGGGGAAGACATGGGGACTGAGGCCTGGGATGATCCGGTGGCTGTACACTGCGGTTGTTCGGCCTGTAGTCACCTATGGAGACCTGGTCTGGTGGACCAGGGTGGAAAACAAAACAGTGGAGTTGCAGTTGAATAAACTGCAGCGTAGGGCGTGTCTGGCCATTACAGGCTGTATGACAACATGCCCTAAGGCAGCACTGGAGTTCTTGCTAGATTTGGCTCTACTCCACATACATGTTAAAAGGATGGTGTTCCTCCAGGCTGTGCGTATTTTTGGAGTTGGGTCTGATCATGCGGGGGAGGAGGAGTTCCTGTCACTTGATCCTTGACTAGGTGAAGGTGGAGGGGCCCGAACTGCATGTGGTAGACTCAATGCCCGCGTGGTTCAACTTCGTGTTAACCTTTAGGATACTCATTCATGAGCGATCCAGGTGGGAAGGGGGAGTTCCCGCTTTCGAAGCAGGAGCCCTGGTATACTACACTGATGGCTCGGTGCATGGTGGCCTTGCAGGGGCAGGCATCTTTGGGCCGAGAATCACAGCGGCAATCCCATTGGGGTCGCTGTCTACAGTGTTCCAGGCAGATGTGGCTGCGGTGACAGTCTGTGTGCAGCGGCTGCAGAGAAGGGACTGAAGATAATCTACATCATGGTGGGCAGTCAGGCCACTCTCAAGGCCTTAGCCTCATACTGTCTTACATCACGGCAGGTGTGGGAGTGTCTGACTGGACTGAAGGCCCTGGCCGAGGACAACAGTGTAACACTGTGTTGGACAAATGGGAGGATAGGTGCAGGGCATCCCGGCCTTAGACAGTCAAAACTCTTCATCCGGCTCTCCAAAGGGAGGTCCAAGGAGGTGCTTGCACTGGGGAGGAAGGATATGAGGATCATATGTTGCCTGTCCACTGAGGTACCACCTTGCAAATATTGGCAAGTTCGAGGTACAGGTATGCAGGTTCTGCGAGGTGGGGCTAGAGACGCCCCGTCGTGTGTTTGGGAGGCTCTTTCTTCAGCCTGAAGAGGCGGCAAATGCAGAACTTACGGATGTCCTCCACTTTATGCAGTTGGATGGGGGGGGGGGGAGCATAGGTGACGCCACACCAAGTGAGACCAGTGCCACGGGGCCTGGTGGCCGCGCAGGGGGGGGGGGCATGATCTGTGTATTGTTTGTGACCCTCAAGAACAGTCCTTTCTCTCGATAGCACCATTCCTTGGGCGGTACAATTTGAGCGCAACTTGAGCGGAGGCTGTGGATAGTTTAAACACCGCGAACAGGAGAAGGCGTGAACAACTGATACCTAGAGGACAGCAACTGACGATTTCGATCGTAATTGAAATATCGTTGTGATACCCGGTCATAAAAAGCACCGAGCCACGCCCTGCTGAAGCTGAGCGTTTGTCTCGTCAGACCAAACACCCTTTACCTTTCACTATAAACAACTCGACGCGCCACTGTTGCCCGCATTTTCCTCATTGTTTTTTTTACTAGCTAACAAAACGTAGTCGAGGGATGAGAATTACGCGTTCCCCGGAGCGTCGATCCCATGTTTTTACTAAAAGTCAGTTTTCTTTTGACCAAAAATATACGCGGTCGTTCAGGAGAGCATAAGGGATGATGTTGAAATGAATAAATGTATGAGATTGCTATGCAGATTTCACTATCGTAAAAGCATATCCTGAGGGGCCTAAACTTGCGCGCAATTTGCTCACGGCCCCCGCTCCATCCTTCTTTCCTCTTTAGCTTCAGCTTTTAAACGGCGGAGGGAGGAAGGTAATTAAAGTTTTGTAGACAGGAAAAATTGATTTACAAGGAAGGAAGAGGTTGAAAGAGAAGCGAATAAAAGAACGACGACAGTAGGAGAGGGCGGGAACTGTCGGAGGAAGGACGGTGGATGATGTAGACGAGAGAGGGGCTCATAAATTAGGCAAAGAGAGAATCCCTGAAAACTGGGAAGGGCGCAGCAGAGCAGAGGGAACCTGTGAGAGATTGTGGGCTCCGCCAACTTCTACTTGGCAAAAACGGATGGGTTGTTGAGAGCGCACGAACCCCTTTAACAATCAAATCTAAGTCAACAACCGGCTCCTTACGAAAATTTACCACTCGGCGACTCAGCAGCGTTTCCTTTCGCAAAACGATACAGTTGACTACTAAACCCCCTGGAGTTTAAATAAGTCAACCTGGTATGTAACGCAACCTTAGGCCGTCGGACGAGGAAAGCCTAGCAGCGATAGACGAATAGGTAGGAGAGGTCTGAGTTCGGTGGGTGCTCAACGAGAGGCTGGGCGTGATAACAAAACTGCAACCTCATCGACAGTCGACTGATGTCTCTCTTCAGTTGAAACTTGCCTGTATGTTTGTCTGTGATCGTCAAGGAGTGGGCTCAGCCAGAATGGCAATCTCCCAAGACTGTGTGCTAAAGGCCATGCAAGATGTCATTCTCGAAACCTGCAATGTTTCCCTAGAGGAGCGTTTGACAACCAGCGCTCATCAATGGGCTTGGAGGTAGGGGAATCCCCCATAACCTGTACTTGCTCATCAGAAGTTACCTGACTGATAGAACTGCTACGATCGAAGGTGCTTCCATGCTGAGAAGGTGTGCTCAACTCAAACTAGCACTCTGGAACGCCTTCTGCTCAACAGGCTCATAGGGACTGACTGCGAGGCATACGCCTATGTGGGTGATCTGATGCCAATCCGTCAAATCAAGGTAAAAACCTGCTGTGTGCTCCAAACTGTTACCCAGTCGTGAGAGCAAAAGAAACCCCCAGTTAAACCTCTTAAAGAGAAAATTAAATAGCCAAGTGGCAACGCTTTGGCAGCCACAGGTTCCTTCTTGTGAAACAGGCCCAGTACTTAGGAGTGCATACAGGTGATAGGTGCCGCTTCAGCCAACAGCTCCTGTCCCTCGAAGGCACTACCATCGCAAGGTTTGCCCCATTGTAAGCAATTAGTAAGGCCACTTGGGGAGTGCGTGTACACTATCCTCATGTGCAAGGCCATCGATCTAGGTGTGATTGGCTACTGCTCCTCTGTCTCAGGTAGCAAACTCATTCAATCACAATCTCAGAGAGCTGTGCCACTGTGGATCACGAAGGTCATAAGATAGTTTCCACTGTGTACGGGTTGTTTTCAAAGAACTCAAGCCTCCGTCAAACAATGTAATGCGACTGGACAATCAATTGACAATATATGTAGGGCGCATTCATGCCGCAAAAAGTAAACATCAAAAACATCTCCCGATCTTCATAATCTTCCCTCGTCCAAGCAATTCCCTCTTCTTCGTCTTCACTTTATTGTTATTTGGACATGGACTTAACACCCTCCCTCCCCCTTCCCAGCTGGCTTACTCGTTGCCATAACGTACAGGGTTGGTCCGGTAAAGGCGCGGACGTCCCAGTGGGCTGCTATGTGCCATGGGCTCTGGCATGACTGAAGGCGCCTCCAGGGTGGCTTCTGTGCTCGGGGAGTCAGGAGAGCCTGATGGAGTGGGGTTTGGCGTGGACCCGAGAAATCCGACGAAAGTGACACGCAGGGATGACCGGATCTGTTTCTTTATTTCATGACTGTACCTAAACCCTCGACGAGGGTTATATCAGTCATAGAAGTTGCGGTTTCGCTAATATGCAAGAGGCCGGCCCCTGCAGCATCCACCGAACTCAGACCTGTGGAGGTACGGCAGGTATGTGGTCGTTAGCCAGTCTCACCGTAGAGAGCTGTTGCCCGTGTGTTACCGCGCGGAGGTGACCACCTGAGGAATCCCGTACCATCTGGGAGTAGTTCTTAATCTGGTTCCCTACCTGATCTTACTGTTTACTTGGGTGGCAAGTTTCAAAAGGACTGATCAACTATAACCACGTTTCTTAGCCATTACCTTCTTTGCGAACTTTGCAAAATGGTTATAGGCTTCCTTTGTAGCAGTCAAAGCTGCTAAGTTCGTTTGCCCTCTCAACAACCGTCGCTCACTGTTGTAGAAACTACAGTGGAGCAGCACATGGTTTCTTGTTTCCTCCGCACTGGAGGCACAAGACGTGCATAATGGAGAGTCTTTCAGAGAAAAGAAGTGGAGCCGCGCATTGAAGTCACCATGTCCCGTGAGGAACTGGCTCGTCCAGTGGTCTGGCTCAACCCATTTTCTAGAAAGACGTTCACGGATGTTGGGGAAGAACTCATACGTATCACGTCCCTTTGACGAGGATTCCCATCTCGCTTGCCATTTCTCTAGAGCCCATTCATCGATGGCGGCAAGTTTCTGTTCTGTGGTGAGATCCGCACGGAGTTCAGCCCAAAGCGGGGAAGCTCCCGTTTCACTCTCCACTTGTCAATCATGCACTCAACAGCCAAATCAACTGGTAACTGACCAGTGATCACCTGGAGTGCTTCCGTTGATACAGTCTTGTAGGCCTTGGTGATCCACAGGAGCGCGGCTCTCTGGGATTGGGCCAATACTCTCTTTTGATTGACTGTTAGTTTGCTACCCCAGACAACAGGGCAGTAGCCAATCACACCTAAATAGATGGCCTTATACATGAGGATGGTGTCGTGGTAACACACACCCCAAGTGGCCTTAGTAATGGCACGCAGTGAGGCAAACCTTGCAATGGTAGTGCCTTTAAGGGACTGGAGGTGTTGGTTGAAACCCCACCTCTCACCTATATTCACTCCTAAATACTTGACGTGCTTTTCAAGAAGGAGCCTGTGGCCGCCAAAGCGTATTGTGGGTGGATTATTCACTTTCCCTTCAAGAGGATTAGCTGGGTTTTTTCCTCAGCCACCTGCATCTTGACGTGCTCGCACCATTGGTTGACAGTGCGGAGCACGTGGTGGGTTTTTTCTTCAATTTGGCGGACTGACTCTGCAAAG
Organism: Pachypeltis micranthus; assembly: GCA_020466155.1. NCBI lineage: Eukaryota > Metazoa > Arthropoda > Insecta > Hemiptera > Miridae > Pachypeltis > Pachypeltis micranthus. The sequence continues at coordinate 11,199,637 of CM035782.1, read as the reverse complement.
ATCAGCACAGTCAAGTCATCCACATAGGCGTACGGCTCGCAGTCAGTCTCCATGAGTTTCCTGAGAAGACCTTCGAAGAAGGCATTCCAGAGTGCTGGTCCTAGGACCGAGCCCTGTGGGCACCCCTTCTCAATCTTTCTCCGGACGGAGACATGCCTACTTTCGATCGTAGCAGTTCTGTCTGTCAGGTAACTTCTGACGAGCGAGTACAGGTTGCGGGGATTCCCTACCTTTGAGTTCATTAAGGAGCGCTGGCCACCAAAGGTTGTCAAACGCTCCTCTGATGTCAATCAGAACTGCTACGACGTACTTAGCCGGTGCCAGCAGGGAAACACGCCGAATCTCGACAATGACATCCTGCGTGGACCTTCCTTTGGTACACCCGTATTGCCTGCCTGTGAGGTTGCGGCCAAAGACTCCTTCGAGGGACTGCAACATCAAGATTTCTAGTGTTTTGCCTAATATGGAAAGAAGGCTGAGTGGTCTCCATGATCGCGGGTCAGACCGATTGCGGTCGCCTCCTTTGAAGAGTGACAACGCGCGCAGACTTCCACTGAGTGGGGAACTGTCCGACCTGCAGACAGTCATTAAATAAATTAAGGAGACCGCTGGAGATTGTCCGCTCAGCCTTCCTTAGCATATTGCTTTCTATTTTATCTGGCCCAGGAGATTTGTTGGGCTTTAAGGTCGCAAGAGCCCTGCCGAGGTCGCCTGTTGTCCACAATGGGATGTCGGGCTCGTTCGGAGGGTCCGTGATCAGCTCCCTTGCTGCCCTCTGGGCTTCAGTGTGGCGAGCTAGCTGGGCATCTGGGAACGCCTTCTCAAGGAGGGTTTCCAGTGAACGTTCGATACTGCAGGCCCAGCCTGACTCATTTTGCATCGCAGCTAAGACCTGCTCTACATTTGCTTTTCCTATGGAGGACTTGTAGTGTCTGCCCCAGGGGTTCTCAGAGCTCCGCTTCCACAAAATTTCGCCAGCCTTGCCGCTTGGCTCGTTTGATGGCGCGTGGAAGGCCTTCTTCTCTTGGATGAAGGCAGTTCGGAGTGTTGCTCTGGCATCAGGGTCACGAGTGTTTTGGTACATCCTTCTGGCTCTATTTGCACTTTGCTTGAGGGGATTAAGTTCCTCAGTCCACCATGGACTTTGATCGCCCTGTGCTTCTGTTGGCCATACAGAGAGCCCAGCAGAGTGCAGTGCTGTGGTAAATGTGTCCACTTTGCTGTCCACCTCTTCAGGTGTGGATGCTTGCACTATTAGGTCGGGTGTCTGCGCACGCAGTTCACCTTCCAGCACCCTAAAGAATTGCGGCCAGTCAGCATTTTTTGTGCGAATCGCTTTTTCACGCTGTTCTTTGCAGAGGATGTTATCATCCGCAATGGCAAAGTCAATAACCATGTGATCGCCTGCGCTGCACCTGGTACGACTCTCGCCAACCCTTCAATTTGAGTAGCAGGGTGTGGGACACGGTTGTGACGTCTCATACACGACCTTCCTCCCGGGCCATCATAGGTCGCCTCAGTCATGGGGTCGCTGGCAACAACCAAGTTGTACCTGGTGAGCAGCTCTATATACGCCTCGCCCGCCCCATCCAGGGCTGGGGATCCCCACAATGGTGATCTGGCGTTTGCATCAGCACAGACTACGCAGGGTCGTTCTGATAGGCCCTAGAGCCCGCCGAGTGGTTCAAGGCGCTGTTGGCAACTGGTGCGCCAAACTGCCTGTAAATGACATTACAACCAGCTCAAAGCCACCGGCCTGGATGAGCACAGCGCCAAGTGCTGGCTGTTCAGGTGAGTGAGCGAGCATGTCAATGGACGGGTCGACGCAGGCTACTGCTGCCTTGGCTCCTGTTCTTGCTCCAGCCACCACTGCAGCTCGCGATCCGAGACCAAGAGTTTTGGATCCTAGCGTACGGTTCCTGTATGGCGAGGACACTGCAGCGTTTCTGAGTGCATTTTGCAGCAACTCAGCCATAACTGGGCAACTCTTATTTGTGTTGTGCTGAAGGATTCGAACTGTTTTTGACCTATTCATAATCCACCTCGTGACTCTGAGGGCAATCGCCGCTGACTAATGGTACAGCGCAAGGCCTCGTGTAGAGTGTGCGACCTGTTGATTTTGCGTTCGACGCAATTGGCACACTTGAGGGGAGCATCACGCTTGCATTCCTTACTCAGATGTGGCAAGGCGCACCAGGCGCACACAACCGGGTCTTGTACAGGCCACTGCCAGGTGGCCATAGCGCTGGCATTTGTAGCACTGGAGTGGGGCTTGGTACTTTCGTATGGCGCACCGCTGCCAGGTTATTTGGAGGTGCCTTGCCCTCTAGTTTTTTTTGTACAGGCTGGGTGGATACCTCAATCACCCAATCCTTCTGTCTGCCACGCTTTTTGGTGAAGAGAGCCTGACATCCTGCGGCTGCAAGCCCAACGCAGGGTTGTGTTCAAGAACTTGTTGCGCCAAGTCCTCTTTGAAGGTCAGTCCTCACGTCGCACAATAGCATGCGGGAAGCGACCTAGGGGCTGACGCTTGAGCTTCAACTCCTTTTCGCGGAAATGTGGCCTCGTGAGCGCCTTGGCCATTTCTGGCGTTTCCGTCATAATGACGGTGCCACCTCCCACAGCGGAAAAGCGGATGTTCAGCACTGGACGCTTAGGGCTTGGAGGTCCGTAGCAGGGACACCCCCGCATCAGTGCTTCCATTGTATCAGGGTTGGAGGGACCAGCCTCTCCTTCCTACATGTATGTTCAACCACTACCACGTTTTGTCGTGGGTTTTTAGGGGAGTTTGGTAGGCGGTGGAGGCTTCTTCTTTTGGTTTTTATTTTTACCTTTGTTTCTGGGCGGAGGCGTAGGCGGGCGCCGCCTCGGCCTGCACGTCCTGCTTAGTTGGGGCCTTTTTATTCTTCCTCTGCGCTTCCTGGCCTTGGCAGGCTGCCATTCGCCTCAGCTCCATGAGGGGAAGGCGCAGTAGCGGCTACCGCCGCATATGAGGGCCTGGGGTACTACCCTGGCCTGTTGCTCCTCGAGTTTGGGGGCTGGTGGCACTGGCTGCTGGGCAATTGCCCTTCGCAGTTTTTCCTCACGACAGCCGCCACAGTTTCCTGCCGCAGGGGGGTAGCTTGCAGGGGCGATGTCGTTGGGGGCATTAGCTTTATAGCCAGCTTCGAAATTTCGAAGAGGCAACTAGTGACGAGGTCCCGTGATAGGTCCTGTCGCGTTGGCCCTCATCCCGCGCCAGCTGGCCGTCAGGATGATTTGGACGTATGCGCAAATTTGCTCCATGTCCGACAGTTTAGGGTCCACGCTGTGTCGTAAGCTTGTAGTAGCCGGGTTGCCCGGGCTACTAGGGTGAGAAGGGGGAGATGAACGCGGTTTGCCCGGTTCTTTCTGCCCTTGTTTGTTTGGACGACGAGTAGGTTGCTCATCGTCCGAGGAGGGAGGGGTCGAGCTTTAAGAGCTCCGAGGAAGAGGCGCAGGTGGCGTTTTTATTACCTGCAATTTTGGGTTTTGACTTTGTCATGTTATTTTTACTAATTTGTGAGGGGGAGAAAAAGAAGCAGACTGGTGTAGTGTATCCTTGTGAGTTCATTTGTTGTGTGTGTTAGTGGCATGAGCGAGAGAGGTGCTCGAGGCAGTGTCCTGGAAGCTCCCTCAGGCATATTGATTCTAGCCCCTTTCGCTGGTCCGCTTGAGGGTCAGCGGGAGGCCCCCACATGCGCCGCAGCTGCCAGTCCGCCACCCACCGGACTAAGACGCATGAGGGATTTTTCGGCTGCTGCTCAGAGTCAGCCTCGGCCACTGGTGATGTGGTGAGCGGGACACACGCTATCAGCCGCCCCAGGAACGCTCAAACCTGGTTTTTCCTCTCCTCATTCCGAAGGCCGCACCTATATAGGGATCGCCAGCAGTGCTAGTGAGCTACTTCCAGGACTGTCTTTCGCTCATTATGAGTGTTTTATGTTAATGTGTTCTGCCACGCAAGCCGTTGCAGTGTATTTAGTATCTGGTTTGGGTGGTTGTAGGAGCGTACAGCAACTAGGTCCCCATCAGTGAAGGTTTGCGGTGCAGCATGTGCACCACCCAGAGCACGTCCTGCCTGTGAATGTTTGCGAACAGTGTCTTCCAAATTTGGGCAGAAGTGGTCTAGGGAAGATCGACTTAACACACTGAAGCCCTCCCAGTGATCCCTGGCAATTACCAGTACAGGACTTCAATGCCCGGCTCCTCCTCTTCTCTCTCAAAGACTCTCTATCAAACATGTCTTGCGCCTCCAGTGAGAAGAAAGACGAAACCATTAGCTGCTCCTCTGTAGCTCCTACAACAGTGAGTGACGGTCGTGATGAATATCCAATCGTGCAGGCTTAATGGTGTACGCTCCGACTGGTGTCAGTGAACAGTGTTGAAAACGGATGACTAAGGCACTGACTTGAGGCCACACTTCCAGATGTTGCTAGTGTATGTCCCTCGAAGGCTCTACCATGGTCAGCTTTGTCACAATTATAATGGCCACTTAGGAGGGTGTCACCATGACTATCCTTATGAACATGACTGTTCGACGCAAAGCGTCGAAGTTGTCAGAGTCTTTGACCTCGGACTTCCCCGCGTCATTATCTCCGACCGCCTAATTGTCTCCAAATATTTCAATACCTGCCCCTCGCCTGCGGGAATCCCTCAGCTGCAGGTCCTCCAGCCCCGTTTCCTAGGTTTTCCCGTTTCTTTATTTCTTTCTCCCAATGTCATTTTCCTATCGACGACAGAGCTCTTCCAAATTCATTCTGCTTCCAACAACCACCCCAGTAACTTCTTACTCCCTCATACGGTTACCCACGCCAGTTCACGCGTTCCGAGTACTGCCCTTGTGTCGCCCAGTTGTACTCACCTCAATTTCAATTCTAATTCTACTCAATTCCGCACGCACGTATAATACAGTCCTCCTCACGCTCACCGAGTTTCAGTTTCATTGCGATCCTCAGCTCCCCCATTCTTGCACCTAACAATGACCATTTACTAAGGCAATCAGCCCTGATTCCCCCTGTCATAGCCTCCTTCACAGTGCTACATCGTCACTGTCACAACCCAACGGTCTCATTGACTATACCACTAGATCCTCTGTCCTGGCACCCCTCTGTCCAGGCTCCGTCAAAACATACTAGGGCATCTGTATAGGTTTTCTTGTGTTCTAGCTCTGTCACAATGCTACTCCACCATCTGTCCAGGTTCCCTCTGTTCATGCTCTGCCAAAACGCTACTAGGGCACCTGTTCATGCTCCGTCAAAACGTACTAGGGCATCTGTACAGGTTTTCTTGTGTTCTAGCTCTGTCACAATGCTACTCCATCATCTATCCTGCTTACTCCTGTCTTGCAATAATATTTCACGTTCGATCTACTTCCAGTGCTGTCTCTCAGGTTAGTAGTAGCAATCTAATTAGTAACCGTCGTTGTCCTCGCATGTTGCAGCTAAGAGAAGGAAATAGTGCGGTTAATTTATCTACAATAATGAGGAGAGCGTGCAAAATATTGTTTGAGGTCGAAAGGCGGCTTGACCTCACTCGCCGTTTTCTTGAATCGACTGAAGGAAATTTCGAATCCCGCTGGTTCTCGAGATAAGAAGCTTTTCGAGCTTCTGACTGAAGTTATTTTAACCTCATTGTCTGAGGCTTTTGTTGTTTTAGTACTTTGCCGTGGGTGGAGGGGATGGGGGGGAGTTTAATGGCAAGAAAACTGGACCTTGAGAGACATTTGAATGTTTCTGTTGAAGATCAGTTTGAGTTTACTGCCAATCGATATTAGCGAGCGTCTTCATTATACGAAAACCATCTCGAAAGAGTTAATTTACTTCTCTCGCGGTGTTTTCATTCGAATTTCGTTTTTATATCAACTTTTAGGTACCGTTACTTCGTTCCCAAGGTTACTAAGAGTAGAATGGGAAGCTCTTGAATCGTTTAACTTGTGGTTTTACCTTTCAACTTTATGTTTATCCTGCAACACATTTTATTCCAATTTCTTCCCAGTTGAGAAATGTACCGCGATGGCGTTTATGCGTAATAATTCTCTATCTACCAACGTGAATTTTCGTATGCTTGAACTCGTGTGCACAAAATGAAAAACAATTTTTTTCAAAATATTGCGCTTGCGAATGCGAATTCGCTCGATAGGATGTGTTCAAGCCACGGCATACTCATGTACAACATGTTAGCGTGAATATGACTGGGTGAATTGTTCTAACTTCGTATTCGAGCTTTGTGTTGATATGATAGCCGATAATACGCTTGGATTTCGTGTTTTTCGATTTGCCAAAAACGTTACTAGCTCATCCGCCCTGGTTGCTCACAACGCTGCTAGGTCATCTGTCCTAGCTACGAGGACATCTCTCCCAGCCTCCTTAACAATGCTTCTAGGTCACTGCTACTCCACTACTAGGTCAACTGTCCTGGTTAAGTCTATCCTGGCTACTCCAAAACACTATTAGGTAATCTGCACTGATTCCTCCTGTCCTAGCGTCCTTCACAATGCTGCTAGGTCATCTGTCCTGGTTTCCTCTATACTAGCTACTAGGACATCTCTCCCTGCCTCCTTCACAATGCTTCTGAATTTCTCACAATGCTACTAGGTCATCTGTACTGGTTTCCTCTGTACCGACTGACTCCTATTAAAGGCACCGGGCGATCGTGGTCTAGTGGTTAAGACATTGGTTCATTATTCTCGACGTAAGTCGGGGATTGTGGATCGGAGCTCTGGCGCGATTGCCGTAATTTTTTCCTGAGTCAGCAGCTCTTTAATAAGCATCTCCAAATTACCTCCATGCACCTCTGTCGTACCTACTCCAAAACACTACAACGTCATCTGTCCTGGCACCTACTTTCCAGGCTCCCTCGAAACGCTACTAGATCATCTGTTCTGGCTGCGTCAAAAGGCTAGAAGGTCATCTGTTCTGGTTCCCTCAAATTTCCTCATGCAAAAATATAGTGCAAGTGCCTAGCAAACAAGTATGGGGTGTGAAAGACAGAGGATAAAGATGTCCAACGTGCGTGTTTCGTTTGTTTTCTATTTATATGAAGGTTCAATCATTTTATTTACGTAACTGCCAGAAGAGTATAAGTCACGAGGCCAATGCTTCCAGGGAATTCGAATGCGCTCTCTCTCTCTCTCTCTCTCTCTCTCTCTCTCTCTCTCTCTCTCTCTCTCTCTCTCTCTCTTCCTCTCTCTCTCTCTCTCTCTCTCTCTCTCTCTCTCTCTCTCTCTCTCTCTCTCTCTCTCTCTCTCTCTCTCTCTCTCTCTCTCTCTCTCTCTCTCTCTCTCTCTCTCTCTCTCTCTCTCTCTCTCTCTCTCTCTCTCTCTCTCTCTCTCTCTCTCTCTCTCTCTCTCTCTCTCTCTCTCTCTCTCTCTCTCTCTCTCTCTCTCTCTCTCTCTCTCTCTCTCTCTCTCTCTCTCTCTCTCTCTCTCTCTCTCTCTCTCTCTCTCTCTCTCTCTCTCTCTTCTCTCTCTCTCTCTCTCTCTCTCTCTCTCTCTCTCTCTCTCTCTCTCTCTCTCTCTCTCTCTCTCACTCCCTCTCTCTCTCTCTCTCTCTCTCTCTCTCTCTCTCTCTCTCTCTCTCTCTCTCTCTCTCTCTCTCTCTCCCGCGCACCGTTCCTCGACATATTCAAGATCCTTTGTGGTACAGGCATCCAAATTGTATAACGATCACATCCATATGTTTGACTTAAGTAAAAAGGTAGACTCTTTCAAAGAAAAATTTAAAGAAATGTTAACTAAGGAATATTGAAGAATTTATATGTGAAGTTATATGTAGAAGAAAATTATTTTAATTTAATTTGTAAATGAACACAACTGATTAATATTTGTGACATTGTTCAGGGATGGTGGAAGAGAGGGCCAAATGGCCCTAATCATCCCTGATTGTTAAATAAAAGATTTCAATCAATCTCTCTCTCTCTCTCTCTCTCTCTCTCTCTCTCTCTCTCTCTCTCTCTCTCTCTCTCTTCCTCTCTCTCTCTCTCGGGACCAGAGACGACCTTTTCATGCCTCAGTCCTCCAGAGACAACCCTTGTAGTGCCACTCCCTCACCACTTCCCAGCCCTCATGTGACAATGCACCAGCAACCTGGTTGCAGGCCGTCATGACACGGCCCCCATGAATACGCAGACACACCTGCACCGCATGTTACAGTGTCTCAAACTGGTTACGACAGGAACGACAGCCAACATCCACGTTACAGTCCCGCCCTCTTGTACACGGCGGTAATCATCTGTCAAGACCGCACCAACCTAATCATTCACGCCCTTGCGGTATGGAGGACGACCTTCAGTTTCAAATTGGGTATCGAGAGCACTTGGCAACTTTTCGTAACAGTGTCGTTCCTCAGAAATACGCTGTTTGACGGAATCTTCGAGAAGACCCCCCCGTTTGCCGTTAATCCGCCGCGACGGAAGTCATTTCACGGCTGAGAAAAATGTTGCGCGGTTCTCGTTGTATCCGAAGGAGTGTTGTTTTTCAACAAAACGTAAATTGAGCCCGCTTACGGGGGAAATATATTCAGGGTAAAATGTTATTCGGGTTGGTTGTCAGTAGAATCGCACCCACATTCAATTTGTTTTCATATTGCATTTCTCCGTCCCGCCAAACAATTTTGAGCTACCGTATTTCCCCCGTCGCGTTCAGTATAACCCCGTGCGCCTCTTTTCAACGCCGCTTCGCAAGTTCCACGTACCTGCTCTATTCAACCAACCAGCCAATCCCTGGGGCGAAACCGACTTGCTTTGCCTCATGAATTACGCATTAGTTTGTTGAGGTGCGGCCTCACCCCGCTCCTCACCCCTCCCCCTCCTACTTCACCCCTTCCCCTTCTTAACAGCTTTATTAACGAAGCAATTCGGAACCGCGCCTGCATGAGCAACTCCTTCAACTCCGTCACATTTCACCAGAGAAACGTAAGAATTTAAATCAGGAGTCGCGAACTAATTGCACCGGTGACGTCGGATATCTTGGGAGGGCAGTTTTTGCTGTAAATGAACGTTAAACGTTACTCCCCGCTAAAAGAGCGCTAAGTAATGGAAATAATTTGGCCGCGAAAGGACCCACGTAAATGACGACACTGGGGTTGCAAATTCACAGTAAGTGTTGGCCCAATTCCAGAGTGCTGCGCTCTTGTGGATCACCGAGGCCTGTATCGACTGAAGAACTGCGAACCTGTTCTTGGCGGTTGAGTCGAGAGTGAAACGGGAGGTTCTACCACTCTGGGCTGAACTCCGCGCGAATATCACCGCTGAACGAAAACTTACAGCAAGAGATGAGTTGGAGTTAGACAAATGGTAAGCGGGATGGGAATCGTCGTCGAAGGGGCGTGACGAGTATGAGTGCCCTACATCCCTAAACGTCTTAGGAGAAAGCAGGTTGAGCTAGACCACTGGACGAGCTAGTTCTCTACGGGACATGAGATTTCCTAAGTAAGCAGCTTGCTTCTTTAGTTTTACCTACCTAGGAGACTATAACAAACATAATGTAGTAGCTAAAAAGCTGCGACAATTTTTGCAAAGAACGCAGTCAATTTAGAGGCACAGGCAACTTCTCGTTCCTCCCCAGCCTGCGCTCATTTCTTGCACTGTCTCCCATCTGACTCCAACCACCCATCCGTGCAAATTGCCTAGCATTGCCTAGAAAATGCCACGTTTGGTATCGTTTACTAGTCGTTTTCGATGCTGAACCGAACAGGATAGGTCTCAGAGGCGCTGTACAAACATCGGCGTCTGCACATGAGTTGTCTTTAACTGGACAGTTGGTATAGCCACATTATATTACGTTTTTCGTTGGATTGATTAGGTTAAGTGCTGCGCAAGAGAATAATAAAACATTGTGTAACAATTTGCACGTTTTTTTCACATGAACGGTAAACTTTCTTCGAATTAACACTCCTGGAACTCATAGTTGGAAATATGGTGATTATGCACTTACAACTCCACTGGTTTCGTCGAAAATTGAGGATCCGCACGAAAGTCATTTTCTTGATCAAAACTTTTGGATTTGCTTTGGTTTTAATTTTTAAATAACTTCAGCTGATTAGCATACGAAATGTCAATGTGTGTATATCTATCTCGGTCGGTACCTGGCCATGGGGCACACTTTGGGGAGAGGGAAAAATGGTGTACTTGTAAGTAATTAATGTTTACGGTAAACAACCGACAGCTGTTTCATGAAACCCTAGCGCTGCGAATATACTAATCCTTTCTTAGGCATAGTTCACCTCTACTGCCTGTGTTCAGCAGGCCGAATTAGCAGGGTCCTTAATATCCATGCTCAGACCTAACAGTACTCTCAACCCTTTTGTTATGTATGGAAAGTCCAGATCCTCGGTTATTTCCAACAACAACGGATTTCCCCTTTTGTATTTTCCTTTTTTTTTGTATTTGGGCTGGGACTAGACGGGAGTCGTCTCTCTAGTCCTTGACTCGCTGGGGCACCATGACTCCAGGCCCTTCCGCCAGTTGGCCCGCAGTTTTTTTGTTTATTTGGACATAGTGGGGGATAATCTCTTTGAATTTACCTGCGTGTTGAGAACCAACGTGGAACTGTTCAGCAAAAAACAGGTTGGTCCTCACGCTACTCTGCGATGGCAGTTATTTTTCTTTATTCTCTTTGCTCTCGGTTTGGTACGTTAACTTTAGTAATTCTCCAACTGACACAACTTGAATAAAATGACTTGAATTGGCCGTAAAACTCACTACTACTTTTTATTTTCCTTGGCTCTACGAAGTGGAAAAGAAAGTTATGTAATCGGCTGAAAAAAAATTTGAGTTCTCTTCAGATCTTTACGTTTCAGACCCCCCTGAGTCCGAAAAACACTATTTGGGAAAATGGTCTGTGTGTCTGTGAACGATTTTTAGAGAAAACCATCGTACCAAATCCACTCAAACTTCATATCTCGCCCGCAAGTTACCATGAGACGCCAAAATAAGGGTTTGAAAAAAATCCACCGAAAGTTAACTATAGTTATCATAGTGATCAAAACACCAAATATTTTTTTTCTCAAAAACGGCTCTAACGATTTTGATTAAATTGTTTATGTTGATAGCTCCCAATATGGCAACTATACCATAAAATTCCCATTCATGGGATAATGACGAGAGCAGCACAATAAATTATCGAAACTTTCGACGAAATCGATTTTAGCGCGGCTTTTAGAGAAAACAACCGTACCAAATCAGCTGAAACTTGATGTCTAGCCCGCAGGTCACCATGGAACGCCAAAATAAGGGTTTGAACAAAATCCACCGAAAGTTAACTATAGTTATCATAGTGATCAAAACACCAAATATTTGTTTTCTCAAAAACGGCTCTAACGATTTTGATTAAATTTTTTATATTGATAGCTTTCAATGAGGCAACTATACCATAAAATTCCCATTTGTGAAAAAATGACGAGAGCAGCACAATAAATTATCAAAATTTTCGACGAAATGCGTTTTTAGCGCGATTTTTTTCTTATAACCTCCGCTGGAATGTTAGTAGAATGTTTAAAAAATTGGTATTGTAGTGTAATCCAATACCTAAAGGGTGAGTGTTTGAAAACGCTCATGAGATACATGGGGGTCACTCCAGAAATTCCTGAATTTCAACTACAGCTGTTTCGCTTACTTCCAGTTCTTAACGTTTTTACCCAATAGTTCTGCAAAAGTAATTACTTCAAAAATTCGTGTTTACAGCCTCATTAATTATCTGTGTACCAATTGTTCAATAAAGGTCCTGGAATGAGTACGAGCAGCACAATAAATTCCAGAACTGTAGGCGCTACCGTTTCCTGCTGCTGTGACGTGTTGTTTGACCAAGTTCAAAGGCCATGTACAAAGTGAATTGACGTAGAGCTAAGGAAAGTTGTGTGTTGCAACCCACCCGATATTTCTATAAATATAAACACTTTCGCTCATCACCATAACGACGAGAATAATTATTATAACGCTGAGCAACATGGCCGCAATCTTCTCAATGTGAAGCCTTCCAGCGGGCGCTATTCTTCCCGCACTTCCTACATTTTTTGTTTTTGGCCCATGACAACCACAGGGCTCGTTCGATCTGATTGCCGAGCAGGCGAGCTCAAACAGATACCAATTGGGATTTCGGTGCGAACGAACGGGTATGCAAACACGGGCAACAGCTCTCCACAAGGAGTCTCGCAAAATCCGTAACTCCGCAGGTCTTCGTTCGGTTGATCCAGAGCGAATGGCCTCAGTAAGTGTGGATTCATTAGGCCTCACTACGTAAAAAACCTGAAATAAACGGACCTTTTTATTTTTTTTATAAACTCACACTAAAAACGTGCTTTATAATTTGAATAGAAGACGAATTTTCGCACACACAGTTCAATAACACCCGCAATAAGGTTTATCGTCGCGACACGAAGCACTAAAGCGATCGACTAATAACCCACTTTCCATGCCAACTTCAAACCGCCAGTAAAAACCAGACAATCGCCCCCCACCCCCGTAAAAAGAAACGCCACAGTTCGTCGTCAATAAGCGAATTGGGCCAATGAGGGCGGAGTAATTTTAATTAAAAGGATGGGATGTTTGGGTAAAACATGAGCCTAACAGAGATCTTCAGTCATTTTTATTGCCGGGGGGTAATTAATGAGTTAGCCCCGGAGTTAGTCGTAAAAATTAGTCCGCCGCCCTATTTCCCCCCCCCCTTTCTGTCTTCCGCCCTAATTCCCTACTGGTAATAATTAGATTTTATTTTTTTACTTTTATCTCAACGGAACTGCCATCTCGTTAAAAAACGGTCGACACCTGGTCGTCAGAGTTTAATGCGATGAAGGTTTTTTGTTGCTTTTGACATTGCTTCCATAGAAACGTAATTCGAAAATATCTGGTGGGTTGCAACACACAACTTTCCTTAGCTCTACGTCAATTCACTTGTGTACATGGCTTTTTCTACTTATTCAATTCATTTATCACACAGTTCATTTGAACTTAAGTATCCTGAAGGTATGTATTGGGCTGCTCGTGCTCATGCCCCTGTGGTGTTTTGGTCATTTTGCCAGTCTCCCAGTGGAGAGATGTAGCCCGAGTGTTCTTGCAGAGAGGTGTGACCCTTGGGAATTTCATGCCTTCCGCGAGGAGTTCTTAACCTGGTTTCCCTGATCTAACTATTTCCTTGGTTGGTACGTTTCTAAGGGGGCTGTTCGACGCAAGCGCCGAATCCCTCCAGGTTTTTGACCTCGGAATTTCCGCCCCTTGCCCAACGGGCACCTGTGGCAAGGTCATTGTTCTTCCAAAGGTCTTAGCACATGTGGAAATCCCAAATCGGCGGATATTTCCAACGGTGGTTTTCCCATCCTTCCCCTTTTCTTTCTTCTCGGATTCCTCTCCACAACAGATACCTTCTTCCAAAAAATCATTCTGCTACGAAGTGTCGCCAAAATGAGGCGTCTCCAGTTCTCTCAACACTTGTTTTGTAACACCTTTCGCGATACGGACGTTTCCAATTCTCCCAATGGATAGCTCTTTCACCTCTCATCCACTTCTAGTTCGGCTTTCTCCCTCCTTCCCAGTACAACCAGTTTTCCCGTCTTCTGAGCCTTATTTGTTCAGGATTCCATACTCAACTCATATCTCGTGTAAGTCACCTCTTCTTTGTACATCCAAGTCTTCAAATCTTGTGATATACCAGCTCACCAATTACAAGTTTGTACTCAGTAAATACCCGTCTCCGAGTTTCATTCACGTCTATCCTGGTCCAAACAGGGGCGGTGACCACGTTTCTTTTCCATGACCTTCTGCCGTTGAAAATGAGGTGGGTTAGCCTCAGATACTCTGTGTCTCAGCTTTTGTTGGGCCACGGGGATTTCAGGGTGAAGCTTCACCGACTCGGTCTCTGTGACGAAGAGACGTGTAGATGTGGAATCGCCCCTGACACAGCGCAACACGTACTCTGTGAATGTTCCAGATGGATACGGTGTTCGGGGATGAGCTCACGATTGGCCTGACCTGTTACGTGTCAGCAACTGGCTTCCCGGCGCTGGCGCAAGAGGTGCAGAATGGAGGGTCTTTGAGAGAAAAGAAGAGGAGTCGCACATTGTAGTCGCCATGTCCCATATCTGGCTAATCCAGTGGAGAGTGAGCTGGGGATTCTCTTCCAGTTGGTTGGCCAGTTCCTTATGGGACATGGCGACTACAGCACGCGAGTCCTCTTCTTCTTCCCTTCCCGCTTGCCATGTATCTAACGCAAACTAATCTATTACCGCAAGTTTTTGTTCAGCGGCGATATCCCCACAGAGTTCAGCCTATTTGTTCAATCGCCAAGCCAACTGGTAACTGACCACTGATCATTCGGAGCGCTTCAGTGAATACTGCCTGGGCAGAAGTGCCATTTATCACTTATATTGACTCCCAAGTACTTAACTTGCATCTCGAGAAGGAGCCTGGGGCACTCATTGGTTATTTACTTTTCCCATTAAGAGGACTAACTGGTTTGTTTTCATCAGCCGCTGGCACCTTGACGTTCTCCCACCACTGGGTGACTGTTTGGACCACATGATGGGGTTTTGGCAAGATTTGACGGATTGACGATTATCTGGGTCAGGAGATTTGTTGGGCTTTAGGATCGATAGAGGTTGGCTGTTGTCCACAATGGGTTGTCAAGCTCGTCGAGGACCAATGAGCTCCCTTGCCGCCCTCCGGATTTCTGTATCTAGCGCTATTGTCTACAGAATGCCTTTGGACGGTTTCCAGCGAGCTTTAAATGCGGCAGGCCTAGTCTGAGTCCTTTTGCATCGCAGCTAAAACATGCTGTATGTCCCCTTTCCCTAAGGAGGACTTATACATCTTGCCCTGGGGGTTCTCAGCGGTCTCCACTTCCTCAAAATTCCTCTAGGCTTGTTGTTTCTTCTCCTAGACAGTTCGGAGTAGGGGATTAGGTTCACGAGCCTGTTGGCGTGCCCTTCTGGCCCTGTTAACACTCTGCTTGAAGGGCTTAAGTTCGTCAGGGGACGCCCTGTGCTTGTGTTTCCCACGTGCAGAAAGCCCGGTTGTGCGGAATGTCCACTTTGCTGCTCCCCACTTTGCACTATTAGGTCGGTTTTTGCAAAAAAATTTCCAGCACTAACTGCTTATAGGAGTGGCTTCGCCCAGTCTGCAAAACAGGTCATGGCAAAGAAACGCGGTCACAGCTGATACTTGCTACTCTAGTAAACTCAAATCGATTAAGAACTCCTTCCAACTGTCATGGGACAGTTCTCCATGGGGCGTACAGGGGCAAGTCCAAACCCTGGAAACCCCATGGAGATAAAGGGTAGGTGCCGGTAGAACGCCTTTTGGCAATTCCAGCACCTGGGCTTGCTATCCATTCAGTCCTCTAGGTGCAGCCATATAGAATGGGTACCACTGGGGCTTCTGCCCGTGGCCGGCAGCGTGGATCCTTTAGGGCGTGGCACTGTCGGTCGTGAAGCCAATGGGTTTGGCCCCGTGGGGACCGTGGTTCCGCTGGGGATCCCCCCGGAGAGCTATCTGGTGCTGGCTGGAGAGGGGCTTAGGCCACAAGGCTAGGTACCCTTTCCAACGCCATCGGCTTATGCCCGGCACTAATACAAATGTCATGGGACTCTCCAGCGTCATCACACAAGGTCACATGACGGCCTGCCATACACTCCACAAGTCTGGGATCGGCGGATACCGTTGTGCCCCTTCGCTGCTCTCTTAAATTAGCCGATTGTGTTTCCAAAAGTAAAGAACAAGACAAGACTCTGCACGTTTTACGCTCAACTTTATATTCGGTTCTTTTCGTATTGAAAAATACGCCTCGTCGATGTAGCAGAATATCAACTTGTTATGAATGCGCCCGCTTCATCGGTTCATTGATGACATTCTAAGGCAATTACTGGTATCGATAATCTGTTAACTGAGCCGACCTCTGAGAAATAATCGTTCGATTGGGGCCGGAAAGTCAAAGCTAACGATGATGAAAAGACCCTAATGAGATGGGAAAGCAACAGACCTTATCCCCTCCCAACCTCGTCGTTTTCTTTGAACTCTCATTGATCGAAGACTCTTTTATAGGAGAAAACGATTAAAGTTAACCCCTCCCTCCCCCTCCCCAGCCACCACATCACTCTTCTTCGAGTTAACTGCGAGTCAATTCATATTATTCCTTTAATAAAAATTTAAATATTAGGTTGACCTCTCTCTCTTTCTCTCTCTAACACTATCTCTCTCTCAGCCCAAGAGTCAGTGCTGTCGGCGGTTTTTCATGGTTTACTCGACGTCGTTACTAGGACGAAATACGAGCTGTATGGCGCGAGCAGTGCCTAGGCTTGGGATAGTCAGGGAAGATCTGAACTTCGTTTGTCGAACGAAGAGCCTTGGATCGTAGATGCAAGACACTCAGTTTCGGGGGTCTCAGGTAACCTGTGTCTGCAGGAGTGTGTTCAGACCCAGCTGAGGCGTATTAGCTTGCCGAAATGCGACAATGGCTACCACGCTCTTCAAAGAGCTCAAGCTCGCCAAACCTTCCTACACGCACAGGAATTTCTTAGTGGACAGTGACCTGCAAATAGCTATACCATACATTCACTCCCTGGGGAGTCTGATAAACAACCTCGACTGCTTTTGGCCTGCTGTTCCTGGCTGGTGGGCACCTAGGCCTCATAACAACCAATCAGCACCTCGATAGCCTTGCTCTTACATTCTCTTCCTTCCTCATTCAGATTTTCCGGTCACCTTATCTTCTTTCTCTTCGACTGCAAGGACGTTTTCACCTTAGCACTGACACACCTTCCCCTCCTCTCTTCGGTCATACTTCATGGCATGTCCCAGCTGGACCTCGTGGCACCGCCAGGGTTTTGGATGGCTGAGACGGAGTTTTCGGACCTCTAAGGGTTTTTTTTCAGCTTTCCTCGGGCAACAGCAGAAAATTTGGAGCACAGTCCATCGGGCTATGTACTCTTCTACCTCTTCTGATGTCTTGGGGTTTTCCCATTACTGCCTAGACTGCTCGGATCGTCGAGCTCGGCGTCGGTACTCAGCTCCCTCTTCTTATGTCATGGAGTTTTCCCAATAACTGCCAGATCCTGGCGGGTTATCGGAGTTCAAGGCCCCTTCTTGCTCATCCCCATAATGCCACTTGGCATGTTCCTACACGTACACAACACATACATTCACTCCAAATAACTTACATTCATTCCTTATAATTTATATTCATACTGCAGGGGGAGTACTAGGATATCCCTTCCCCCTCCTACCATACCTGTACTATTCCTAACCTAAATCACAGCCTAACAAACTAAACTATTCCTGTCTGCCTACCTCCCGCCTGGGACTCGCCTCCGGTGCCTCTTTTCAGCAAAAGTCTCCACCTACCGCCATTTTATTGCTCCACTAACAGCTTCAGTGGCCCCTCATACTGGGCGCTACCTATGAGCAACATCCCCTCCTCCTCATACAGACTCCATCCCCTTAGGATATAACTAAAGTTAACGTACCTGTTAGGTGAGTCCGTCTCCTCTGGCTTGTGAGTTACTGTGGGCAAGCGCTTTCGATGTAAAGACATCATCGTCTGGCCGTTAAGTCAGTACTCCAGTACTGAACTCACAAGCCAGAGGAGACGAACTCACCTAACAGGTACGTTAACTTTAGTAATTTGCCTACTGGCGGATATAACCCAATTTCTTTAATACCCTTAGGATATGGCTGTCTGTTTCACACCTGAGTCCACAAGGGCATCTTCCCGAGTTTCTCCTTATAAATAGCTGCAGCTTTCTGTTGAAACACCCACGTCCGATGTACAGCTGGGAGGATGTGTGGCTTGGACTGACTTCCACACACCTTAGCCTCCTCCTCACTTCAAGGAAAATGTTCATAAGTGTGCCTGCCTGTTTCTTCATTGTCCATCAGCCATTCTGGTGCTCCCTGACTTTTTTCTTTACTGCTGTGGCTTAACCGTCTTGTCAGACCCTGCTCTATGGCTTCTGTGACTCCGTTCGGCTGTGTTATTTCTATTCTTGCCACTTGCTAGTCCAGGAACCGGTCCAAGGGTAGGTAGCCTGCTACCACCTGCAGAGCTGCCGTCGACGCCGTTCTACATGCCCTGTTCGTTCTATTTGCCCTGTTCGTTCGTTTGTTCTGTGAGAAGGGTAATTCTACCAATAGGATGCTCCATAAGTGACTGCTGGCAGGAGTACAGTATCGTAATATCGTTTGTAGATGCATCTTACAAGATCAGGAAGCGATATTACGATACAGTATTCCTGCCAGCTGTCACTTATGGAGCATCCTATTGGTGGAACAATCCCTCGCACAGCGCAAGGCAAATAGCATCCAGAGGGCCTTCCTGGTAGGCATAACGCCCATCCTCATCGACTGCCTTTGGTACATCCTGCTAACGCACCCCTGAACTTCTCCTCCCACTTACCAACTTTATCGGTCAAGTAGCTATTGGAGGTCCCAACAAAGGGCTCCGATCCCACTGGTAGAAGCGCAGTTCCTTTTCTCGCGAGTTTGTCCCCCTCTTCATTCCCTTCTATTCCTGCATGACCTAGCACCCAACCACGCAAAAAGAAAAGCAGGGCCTTAAGGAAATCGAGAACTGCAGGTGTGTAGACGCCCAAGGGTGGCCAATACAAGAAGTTTTGAGAGCCCAGGTGCCAGTGAGTCGAAATATGAGACCTTCCTCAGATACTTCCAGCGTTGTTCCTGCGAGCGAAAGAGAAACGCAATCAAAACACCACTGCGATTACTATTACGAGCAAATACACGTTAACCAGAAAGGAAGAGAGTGAAGGTACTTCTTCCGAAAGAATGCATTTAGTGAAAGATAAAGCGTAGGAACCCAATTACAAAGTTCTCCGAGAAGCAGTAAAGTACAACTTTTAGATTACTTTTCAAAAGTATGATGTAAAATATGACTCAAGTCCGGCCGGAGCCTGTGTGGCGGTGTTGGTAGTTGGGTTGGGGGTGGTGGTGGGGGGTGGGGGGCTACAAAGAAATTAGCCACTTGTTTCTCATCTTCAATGCCTCGTTCTTGGCTTTTAAAAAGTAATTGCCAAGACTAATAATTCGCCTGCTTCAATAAAATGCGTTCCCTTGCGACTTCCTCCGAAACTATTCGAAGCAGAATATTCTAATAGAATGTTATTTATTTGAAAGCCGGTTCAGTTTGGAAGTTCTACGCTCTAACTTTAGTCCTACGTTTCCACATCGTACAATTTACTTTTAGTGGTTAACATTTTTGTTTTCTCCCCGAAGGTTTCTGCGACAAGGTTCCTTTGTCACTGCGGCCACGCATGGGCCTGACACTAGCCCTTTCTTAGTTGAAGGCGTCGTACATACCCGCTCCCCTTAGTATGTCCTTCGCCGCAGACTCCGCTACGACTTGGGGTTCAATGGACCGTTGAGCAAAGTATTCAAAGCGTTTGACTGCCAAAGCAGGGAATTCACATAGGATGTGCTGTGTCGTCTCGTTCTCCTCACCGCAAAGTCTGCATTCCACCGCCTTTAAGATGCTCGCCTTGTTGAGGTGATACCTGAGTGGGCAGTGTCCAGTGAGGAAGCTAATCAGAACTCTCAGATCCCGTCTAGAGAGTGTCAGCATCGCCTTCGCCAGGAAGGCGTAACAAGCCTTTTCGTTTGTCTTAGTCGTTGGCGATGCCAATGGGCGCTGTTTTCCTGTATCTCCCAACGAACCACTAGACGATTCAGGTGACTTTTAGTCATACTTGTGCAGGGTTCAGGCCCGATAGGTAGGGATTTCGTGCCCCTTTTCGCAAGGCAGTTAGCCTTTTCGTTACCCTCGTGCCTCCAGATGAGGGAGAGCCTATTATGGGCACTCGAGCGCTTGAAGACATCCCCATGCCAGCTGGACGTAAAGCTGTAGGCTGCAATAGGCGACTTGGCTGTACGAGAATATGTACATCCGTTTGCCCTTGAGTCCTTTGGTCCTTTGGTCTTCCACGCAAATCTTTATAGCTTGGATTTCCGCTTGAAATACCGTGGTGTACTCTCCTAGTGGCTTAGCAAGACAGTATGGCTTTGCCTTCCATTACCGAACCTTCAGTATGCCACTGCAGGGCGCCCACCTGTCTGAAACGTCTCCTTCTCGTAGACGCTAACACCGGATAGCAACCGAAAGTTCTTCCGCCCCGGCATGACGTGAGTAGCAAGGACTGGCAAGGTTAGAAGGCCTCTTCTAGCTTGAACTGTCTAGTTGTGTGTGTCTGGTTGTCAGTTATTTGAGCAACTAATCTATCACGGATCATCTCATTGCGATCGTGAAATTCGCATGAGTCGGCTGCTGTTTTTAGTGCTGTTATAAATTCACTAAGTGACTGGCCTGATTCGTAACCAATTTTATTAAATTTGCATCTTTCGTGCAATATGTTCTTTTGAGGCGCAAAATACCTGGTGAAAGCTTCAACCACTTCATCATATTTTATCAGAGCCTGTTCCTCGGCTTTTTTCATCGCAGCTTCGTCAGCAGCTTCTTCTTTTATCTTTATGATGGCGTCCTGGCGCAACGTGTTATATATTTCGATTCCTCTATGCCCTAGCTGGTTGAGAAGAGTCGCGATTTTTACCTCATCGCTCTCTCTCTTTTTCTTGCTGGCTATTAAATAAATCGAGAAGTTTTGTATCCACTCACTCCATTCCTTCTTCTGGTTTTCTGCTTCGAAATTAAAATTCCGGAGTGGCTTGGTTTCAGTCGCCATTTTTTTCGATTTCGGTCGCGAGCAGGTCCGTCTACTTCCGTGGGAAATTCGTTATCCCTATTTATTAGGGCGATTCTTATGAATCGTAATTTGCAAAAACGATTCACTTACCGCGAATACTTACACCACTGTATTTAGCAACGTAGGTTTTTTTTTTTTTTTTTTTCACCTGACACCATGTGATATAGCTTTATATCAGCAGAGGGAATTGATTAATACTCGGTTTGATCGCGTATATCGAACTGTTATATTTTAGATTAGGTGCTTTCTAGGTGGCAAGGTAGGTGGGAAGGGAAGTCGGAGTGAGTGGAAGGGAGAGAAGTGGGATCGCTCGGACGCGGGAACGCTCGCCACAGCTGATCACTGACGTCATGACAAAAGTGACGACTACCAGCTCGTATGTTACAGGGCGGAAATCGATTCAAACAGGCCTTGAAATGAGTATTGTAGTGACACTTACTCAGTCTTAAATGATGTCTAGTCGTCTCCAGCCTGAACCAGTCGTCTGAACCTTTCAACGTGGTCTTTAAGGTCCTGAACAGCCGGCGGAAGAAGGGAAACTCGATCCGCCTGCAATCTCGTCTAATTATTTACTTGGGTGTCAAGACAATGGAGGAGCACGCGGTTACTTGTTTGCTCCACACTAGCACATTTGACTCGCCAACTCCCATCCTGTGAGGCAAGATCGAGCATGCGCGTCCTCATACAAGGGGGCTAGAAGTGCTGGGCTCATGCTCACGCTGGGGGTATTAGCTCTGTGACCTTAACCCCTCTACTGCCCATACCAAACTATTTCTTTTGGGGATTTTCAGCGAACCACGGCCCCCACGAGACCAATCCTCGGCTGGATGGGGTCCGTTCCAACGGCCGCAGGCATAAGCCCCCCCTGTTACCCATTTTATTTGGCCGCGACCTGTGACGGGTGAATTCCGCCGATGCTGGAATGCCTATAGGCGTCCTGTCTGTACCGACGTTATATCTCATACAAGGAGCGTTTGTAGGAGTGCTGGGCTGATGCCCGTGACCTTGGAGAGGGTTCCTAGCTTGGTGGCCTTAACCCCTCTCCAGCCACCTCCTAATCTAAGCTTCATGGCTGGCAGCGTCACGCCCTACATGGCTACGCGGCACCAGTCGCAAGCAGAAGCCCCTGTGGTACCCATTTCTATTTGACTACAACTTGAGTAGCGTACGAACCTGAATGGAAGGAAGACGAGTTTCATACAAGGGGCATTTGTATTAGTGCCTGGCATAAGCCCATGGCTTTGGAGAGGGCCTTGTGGCCTAAACCGCTCTCTAGACAGCACCAAACAGCTCTCCAGGGGGATTTCCCAGCGGAACCACGGTCCCAACGAGGCCAAACCCATTGGCTTCACGATCGACAGTGCCACGCCCTAAAGGCTCCACGCTGCCAGCCTAAGGGTCAGAATGGGTAGCAGGCCCCAGTGCCGAAATTGCCAAAATGCGTTCTACCAGCACCTACCCTTTATCTCCATGGGGTTTCCGGGGATTGGACTTGCCCCCGTAGGCACCATGGAAAAGGGTGTCAGACCGTCTTTTACAGCCTGAACTGCGATCCCCTTTCCGGCGTGACGAGGGCGGGCTACTTGATATTCGTCCGTCCTGGGACCTTCCCTACACTACCTATTCCTACTAACACACACATATACATTCACAACCCATTCACTCATATATACATCAAGGGGGAGTCAAACAGGATGCGCCTTCCGTCGCCCCAGCCTCGCATGGCCAGTTGTCAAAAGCACCGACGTCTAAAAAAGTGAACGCCCCTGTGGCCTGAGAGGAGCTGAGTCGTGGGGAATGAAGGGTGCAACCATGTGTGCTGTAGGAGTTCCCGAATAGAGAGTCTGAGTTCATGTAGGTGACCAAGAGTATTGGCAGCACCATTGCCTGCCACCGATCTGTGACCCACTGCCGAGCCAGCTCCAGCCAGTCCTCCACACTGTTGAGCGCTGGTATTAGGGAGCATGGTGCCTTCCAACAACCTTGCTTCTTTTCAATGCGATTACAATGATAATTATTGCCTGAGACGTTAAATCGCATGAAATGAGTCTCGCGATACGAACCAAACAGACCGGTTTGACAAGACATTCGAACTTCCCGTAATTCAGTACCAAATTCGTACCAAAGTCAGCTCTCCGGCGGAACATCGACGCCGAGCTCAATCCCTCATTTGGAAATGTCGCGGCGTTTCGCTGTCCCGTCCCGTGGCATCGCCAAAAATAAATCAGGATCCCGACGACGACGAGGGCTCGCGGCGACCTCCACGGCCCGCTCTCTACGTCATTCCGAATGGAGTAAACTCCTCTGTTTCGTACATAATTCATTATTTTACAGCCCCCTTCGGTCTCTCCCAACTTCATCAACGGACCGGATGCCGGGAGCGCCGCCGGATGTAACCCTCAGAGCCTCGCGATTCATTAAATTTTAATTTCCAATCATCGCCCTTCGGGATTTTACCCGGAGCCCTATAAATCAGCACATAAACTCGGCCGGGGTTTAGTAGGCGAGCCAGATTGAAAATAAGGGCTACAAGCCTGACGAGAATTCTAAGGATAACCGAAGGAAAACGATTTTCAAGCCACTTAATACGGAAACTATAAAAGTATTTTGTTATCTATCGAAGACTTGGTAATTCTACCAAACGATCGCTCGAGAACAAAAACTACATTACGTTTGATTAACTAAGACTCAACTGTCTTCTGCGCTTCATCAGCAAACTGTACTTATGTCGTTAATTAGTTTTTCGTCTATCGGAATCGAATAGGTTTTACATTCCTTGGACATACGAAGTAGAAAACCTTTTAAGGGGGTTTGATTAACGCTGTTCGGCGCACGAGAGGGGGGAGTTGCAGAACGATATGAAAAGAAACTAGGTGAGCAGTAGGAGGACTGTATTACGAGTGCAGTATGTGCAATGAATGTAGCTGAGTTCGTATAAAAAGGGCGACACAAGGGGACTACTGGAATACGCGTGAACTGGTAGGGGAAACTGTATCGGAAGGAAAGTGTGAGCTGTTACTGGAACGAGAGTTGATAGTGGAATGTCGGTGTGACCACTGGGAGATGAATGGCTCTGGGAAGAGCGGCATGTGTTGGAGATGGACGTAAATCTAGGGAAAGTACAAAAGGAGAAATTCGTTGTCATTGGAAGTTAACCCAAACTTCCTTTGCCGGAGGAAAAACCGACGACTGAAGGGGCAATACTCGGCCTTCCCCACGGCATCACATGAATAGGGAAAATGTTGGGTTAGGCGAACGCACCAGGTAAAGGAATCAACCTTTCAGCATGTTCTGAACAAACGCTATTTGGGGAAATGATCTGTGCGCCTACAGCAATGAGGGGATCGTAACGTTGTGAGCGCTCGCTGTCGTGTCGTTGTTTGGGTCTCTGAACCATGTGTGTCCCGTACTCATGGCGGTCTTTAATGAGCTTAAAGGTAGGGAAATCCCCCGCAACCTGTACTCGCTCGTCAGAAGTTACCTGACAGACAGAACTGCTACGATCGAATGCAGACATATCTCCGTTCAGAGAAAGATTGAGAAGGGGTGCCCATAGGGCTCAGTCCTCGGGCCTGCACTCTGGAATGCCTTCTTTGAAGGTCCCCTCAGGAGAACCATGGAGACTGACTGCAAGCCATACGCCTATGTGGATGACATGACTGTGCTGATCTTTGTCACTGCCACCCAATGGTGCAAGCATGTGAAGATGCAGGTGGCAGAGGAAAAAACCCAGCTTATTTTCTTGAAAGGAAAAGTGAATAATCCACCCACAATAAGCTTTGGCGGCCACAGGCTCCGTCTTGAAAAGCGCGTCAAGTACTTAGGAGTGAATATAGGTGAGAGGTGGGGCTTCAACCAACACCTCCAGTCCCTTAAAGGCACTACAATTGCAAGGTTTGCCTCACTGCGTGCAATCACAAAGGCCACTTACGGTGTGTGTTACCATGACACTATCCTCATGTATAAGGCCATCTATCTAGGCGTGATTGGCTACTGCACCGTTGTCTGGGGTAGCAAACTAACAGTCAATCAAAAGAGAGTATTGGCCCAATCCCAGAGAGCTGCACTTCTGTTCATCACCAAGACCTTTAAGACTGCATCAACAGAAGCACTCCAGGTGATCACTGGTCAGTTACCAGTTGACTTGGCCGTTGAGTGCATGTACAAGTGGAGAGTGAAACGGGAGCTTCCCACGCTTTGGGCTGAACTCAGTGGGGATCTCACCACAGAACAGAAACTTGCCGCCATCGAAGAATGGGCGCTAAAGAAATGGCAAGCGAGATGGGAATCCCCGTCCAACGGGCGTGATGCGTATGAGTTCTTCCCCAACATCCATGAACGTCTTTCAAGAAAATGGGTTGAGCCAGACCACTGGACGAGCCAGTTCCTCGCGGGACATGGTGACTTCAATGCGTGGCTCCACTTCTTTTCTCTCAAAGACTCTCCATTATGCACGTCTTGTGCCTCCAGTGCGGAGGAAACAAGAGACCTCGTGCTGCTCCACTGTAGTTTCTACTACAGTGAGCGACGGTTGTTGGGAGGGCAAACGAACTTAGCAGCGTTGACTGCTACAAAGCAAGCCTACAACCATTTGCAGAGTTCGCGAAGAAGGTGATGGCTAAGAAACGTGGTCATAGTTGATCTGTCCTTTTGAAACACTCAAGTACACAGTTAGATCAGGTAGGAAACCAGATTAAAAACTCCTCCCCAATGGTATGGGATTCCTCAGGAGGTCACCTCCGCGCGGTAACACACAAGCAACAGCTCTCTACCGGGACACTGGCTAATGACCATATACCTCCTCAGGTCTGGGTTCAGTGGATACTGCAGAGGCCGGCCTCTTGCCTATTAGCAAAACTGCAACTTCCATGACTGATATAACCCTCGTCTAGGGTTTAGGAACGGTCATCAAATAAGGAAACAGACCTGTCATCCAAGGGCTGAGGAAGTGGTGAGGGAGCGGCAGGTGGTCTCTGGAGAAAGGCGTAGGCCTGACATCCTCGCCGTTAGTCCCGACCAATCCGCAGCGATCCTGAACGTCCAGGTCGTATTTGGCAACCAGGATCTTTCGCTTAAAGGCGCAAGTATGACGGATCTTCGTACAGCAGTGTCGGAAGTGGAAGCTGGTAACATCAGAGTTGCAGCATTGGCCATTCGCTTATTCTTTTCGAATAGTAAACGAGAAATGTTTCGATAACACTCGCCCGCGCTGGTAATTTCCTCAAAATATGCCTTTTTCGTCTTTGACCTCTAGACTACGATCGCCAGGGTGCCTGCAATGGTCTTCTTGCATGGGTAACAGCGAGCTGCTTACCGACGAACTTCGTATTCGTGATTTGCGCTCTCTTTTTGAACCTTCGGCATTATTCTGGACAAATGTTTGCCATAACCCAACTTTTACATTCCCTCATCATACGCCCGACCTCGAATCGACTTCTCCGAGACGGAATGGACTAATATCCATCGGCCTCCCCGGTGTACAGAGGCGACCTGTTGGATGATAGTGTTGGCTTTTCAGATAGATCTGAAGAATATTGAATCGGGTCAACGATGCGGGCGATGATGTGGCCGTAGGAACGACCAGAAGAGGTCAACGAAGGGGGGGGGGGAAGGTTCGAGAGAATAAGAAAAGGGCGTTGAGAGGCGACCGAAGGGGAAAAGTAAGAAGGGTTTGTGATGAGGCGCCGCGGAGATGAAGGGAGAGGCAAACAGAAGGCGGGGAATCTGAAATATTGTTAAAGGAACCATGTAAACAGAGGGTGTGAAAAGAGCCAAGCCAAACAGACTTCTCTAGATACAAATATGTCGAGAGGTGAAGTGGTCAGGGAGGGGAAGGTTCTTGAATGCGAAAAGTTGAGGACGGGGTGAGGCTAGTTCGCAAAAGGGGGGAGGGCACGCATGTATATATATATAATACATACATATCCCATCTATATATATGTAGGAGGAAGAGGGCTCTTTTTGTAATGGTCGCGAGAGGGGAAGAGGAGGATGTCTGTGAGGAGGAGACTCTAGCTCGAACGGCAGGGCTAAGGCTTCCAAAAAACTCTCCTTGAATAAAAAGATCTAGTAGGAGAATACCTCCCCCCCCCCCGTCGAACCCTCCACTGTTGCTTTTATCAAGCAAGGGCTCGTCTCTTCCTGCCGCCTTTCGGGGTCCCTTTTATTCCAATTTTTCACCACCGGTCTCCCGGAACACAAACTGCCAAATTATCCATATTCGGGGCACTTTGCTGGGTTTTCCACCTGTTAGGTTTTAGTTGCTTCGTCAGGTCCGCGCGCCCGTTGGAGTCTTTTTTTGTTGTTAAAGCTTTCTGTGAGCAGCTTCCAGTATGGCTACCATTAGTCGTTTGTCAACCGCAAATTTGACCGTTCGTTCGGGGCATCATTAATGATGTTGGATGCTGCCTGGGATAGCAGTGCAGTGCTCGTTGTTGCCCAGACTAAACTGAACGACTCCTAAACGACCGGCTGAAGTGTGTTTTCTTAGGCCCCAATTACATGACTGGAATCAGTGAACTCCAGTCCTGCAGTTCCTCGTGTAAACCCCACAGTGGCCCCTGTCGACTGTCCCGCTCAGCAGGTGTCAGGCCAGGCCAGTTTGTGACTAGTTTCCCACGGTATCGGCTACAGACCAAGAATTGGTCTGGTTTCGATGATCGCCTGTTGGACGCTGACTCATCTCAGCTGTTCACGATGGGCTCGAATCATCCTTCAACAATTGACTGCCACCAGGCTACCGTCTCTTGTTCCGTTTGTCTACTGAGTTACTTTTTGTTTTCCGCTACCCGAGGGGTAAAGAAAGTATTGTCATGGTATCAAAAAAAAATTATTACACAATGGTTTATTATTTTCATGAACAGCTTGACCTAGTATTATTGCTCCAAGACCCATCCCATTCAATTCAACATCGAAACATACGAAACATAACCTGACAACAATGGAACTACGGAAACTAAATATTCCCCCGGCGCCAAGCCCCCGTCGGGCAAAAATTGTCGTAGACATTGGGACGGGTTGCAAGTCGAGCGGGTGGCGAGTCAAGGGGGTGGCGTTGCGAGGTGAGGGGGCGGGTGGTTTTTTATTGAGACGGGAGGGAGGGAGGGAGTACTAACGACGATACATTGATTTCCGCTGTAGTTCCCGTTTATACTGCGTTTCGTTAATTTTTTTAACCATGTTTTGCCCGTAACAACCATGGGCTTCGTCATTTTTTTTTCTCTAAAACGGTGGATCAAATACCTTTCTACATCTTCTTATATCCCGTCACCTTTTAAAAGATGCCTTTTCTGGCCAAAGGAATGCACAGTACCGAAAAAAAGAAAAGGTCGAAGGAAAAAATCCCTTCGGTGATATCATCCACTCAGTGGCAGGAGTATCACCAGAAAAAGTTAGATCTGAAGAAACAGAAAGATGAGGGGAAACAAAATCGATTGGCGGCTCGGCTTACAAAGAGGCAAGAAAAAGAGGACGAGAAGTGCAAAAAAAGCCGCGAGGCGCCTCTTTACCTATTCTAGAAAAACTAAAGAAAGTGAAGATTTAGATGCTTCATCAAATGACGAAGCTGGGAGTTTGAAATCGTCGTCTGGAGGTGAATGGGATGAAAAAAGCTCAGGATCCTCCGATAATGAGCTGCAAGCCCCAAGGAAGGAGGTTGGGGAGTATGTTGCCGTAAGATACGAAAATAATATTTTTCCTGGTAGGATAATCGTTGTCAAAGAAGATGGAGTCGTCGTGACTGCCATAGTGCGTCA
This sequence comes from Pachypeltis micranthus, assembly GCA_020466155.1. Classification (NCBI taxonomy): domain Eukaryota; kingdom Metazoa; phylum Arthropoda; class Insecta; order Hemiptera; family Miridae; genus Pachypeltis; species Pachypeltis micranthus. The sequence goes on along the minus strand of CM035782.1, from coordinate 11,171,172 downwards.
TGGGCGACTGTGGAAATGGCCTAAAAAGGGAGGATCGGTTATTTTTTGCTTGGGACAATGTTGTGGGCAAAATAAAAACGCCCACCAAATTTAGTTCAACTAGGGAGATTTATGCCGTACCCCAAGTTGCAAATCTTTAATTTCTTTATTCTAATTAAAATTAATGTGTTATTATTTTTACTAATTTGGCTTTTTAATTTACACAGAAACCTATGTCATCTTTAGGCGCCGTCATTGTCATCTTTATGAACCGAACGAATTTTGAATGTCATCTATAGGGGCCAATTGAGTGATTACAAAAAAAATTAGTTCCATAACATCTATGTAAACGTAGGGCGCTGAAAACTTTCTAGCTGATAGACAAATACGCAAAGCCTGTTTGAGCACTAACAGTCATGAAAAATTCTGTAATTTGTGGTTTCCACGGTGCGAGATGTAGAAAAAAATCCTTAATGTGTCATCTATAGGTGCCATTACCTTAATGTACCTGTTTGGTGAGTCGTCTCCTCTGGTTGATGAGATACTGTGGGCGAGTGCTTTTGATGTAAATATATCATCGTCTGGCTGTTAAGTCAGTACTAAAGTCAGTTAGTTGGTTGTGGTCTTCATATAGGAAGAGAAAGGTTACCGGGATGGTGTAGCGTTATGGAAGGGGGAGGGGGAAGAAGGAGGTCAAGCAACTCCGGGGAAACCCACTGGAAGTGAAGGAAGAAGCATGTAAGGTGTCTTAAATAGTCTGTTGATTGTCGATTCGTACTAAGCTTCGCGGACTTCTGGCACGAACTTAGAAATGGAGGGTTTGGAAACACGAGACAGGCCCTGGAGAATCCTGTAGCTTGCTCCCATGACTGGAGCATGCCAGTTTTATTTTGGGTGATACGGCTTCTCTTATAATTGTGTCCAGTTTGGTGATCAAGGGTGCAACTCGAAGCGGAAGTTCATCAAAAGTTTGAGGTGACGGTCTCATCGGAGCTCATTATTCTGTAGGATCTTCTTCTGTAGGTCTGGTTTCGATTATCGCCAGTTGGATGCTGACTCATCTCAGCTGTTCGCAATAGGCTCAAATCATTCTTCAAACAATTGACTGCCACCAGGCTACCATCTCTTGTTCCATCCGGTTACTGAGTTCCTTTTTACTTTCTGCTATTGTCATGATGTCAAACAAAAGTAGGCATCGTATTTTAAAGTAATTGGGATAGTTCCTCCAGTGATGTAAACATATTATCGTCTGGCTGTTAAGTCAGTACTAAAGTCAGTTAGTTGGTCATGGTCTTCATATAGGAAGAGGAAGGTTACCGGGTTGGTGTAGCGTTATGGAAGGGGGGAGGGGAAGAAGGAGGTCATGCAACTCTGGGGAAACCCACTAGAAGTGAAGGTAGAAGAATGTAAGGTGTCTTAAATAGTCTGTTGCTTGTAGATTACTACAACGCTTCGTGGATTTCTAGCAGGAACTTGGAAATGGAGGGCTTGAAAACACGAGACAGGCCCTGGAGAATCCTGTAGTTTATTCTCATGACAAGACATGCCAGTTTTATCTTGGGTGATAAGGCCTCTCTCATAATTGTGTCTTGTTTGGTGATCAATGGTGCAACTCGAAGCGGAAGTTCATCAAAAGTTCGAGGTGACGCTCTCATCAGAGCTCTTTATTCTGTAGGATCTTCTGATCCCACCTCATTCTTCGCATAATCCAACGTTTTGCCCATTCTGTTCTATGGGCGAGTTTATCATGCAGCATTTTGGATGCCTCGCGCACACAATCAAGGCACGATTCGAACAAAACGTTGTTCAATTCGTCACAGGACAGCCTTGAAGATTTCATCCATCACTTCGGGCCAACTGGCTACGTACGAACCGGTACTGGCGCAAGTCACCTGGAACGTCTCCTGGCCTCGTGTAGTCGCGGCATTAGGTGCTGCAAATGGTTAAGGCCAAGAAGGAATGTGATGCAACTTGATAGCTAATTTTTTCCTTCGGCTCTCTGCAAATTCGGGCCTGTTCAGTAGGAGGCTCAGCGCGTTCGGGTTGGCGTGTCGAAGAAGGTTTGACGCGGTAATTGGGCGACTCGATATGAGCGTCGACAGGCGGAAAACTGCACGCGAGCGCCGCTTCGATAACGTTCCTTTCGGCTCCGAACCTGCCCCAGGAGCGTTAAAAACCGATACGAAAATTTACAAGCCTTTCCATCAGCCCGCTGTGCGACTGACAGTCACGCCATCCCTTTGACTCTTCCCGCCCCTCGCATTTATTTTACAACTTTTTCAACGGCTTTGCTGGTAACGCGATTGTTCTGACGAGATGAGCTCGAGGGTCGGGAAATGTTTACTACCATGGACCACTGGCGAGGGCAGCAGGAGGGTAGTGGCAACGTGATGGAGAAGACGCAAACGCGAGCACGACTCAAAAATATCTGGTGCGTTGCAACACACAACTTTCCTTAGCTCTACGTCAATTCACTTTGTACATGGCTAATTCTATTTAATCAATTTATTTATCACTCAGTTAATTTGAACTTGGTCAAACAACGTTTTACGGCAACAGGAAGCGGTAGCGCTTACAGTTCCAGATTTTATTGTGCTGCTCGTACTCATTGCAGGACCATTATTGAGCAATTGGTACACAGATAATTAATGAGGCTGTAAACGCGATTTTTTAAAAAAAGGATAGTAATCACTTTTGCAGAGTTATTGGAAAATAACTGTTAGAACTGGTAGTAACCGCAACGACAGTAGTTGAAATTCAGGAATTTCTGTAGTGAGCCCCATGTATCTCATGAGCGTTTTTAAACACTCACCCTTTAGGTATTGGATTGGACTACAATACCAATCTTTTTTAACATTCTACAAGAATTCCAGCGGAGTTTATGAGGAAAAAACTGCGCGAAAAACGCGTTTGGTCGAAAATTTTGATAATTTATTGTGCTGCTCTCGTCATTTTCCCACAAATGGGAATTTTATGGTATAATTGCCTCATTGAGAGCTATCAATATAAACAATTTAATCAAAATCGTTAGAGCCGTTTTTAAGAAAAAAAATATTTGGTGTTTTGATCACTATGATAGCTATAGTTAAATTTCGGTGAATTTTGTTCATACCCTTATTTTGGCGTCGCATGATGACCTGCGGGCGATATATGAAGTTTGAGCTGATTTGGTTCGGTGGTTTTCTCTAAAAATCGTATACAGACACACAGACCATTTTCCCAAATAGAGTTTTTCGGACTCAGGAGGGTCTGAAACGTAAAGATCTGAAGAAAACTCAAAATTTTTTTTTCAGCCAATTACATAACTTTCCTTTCTACTTCGTAGAGCCAAGGAAAGTAAAAAAGGCAAAAGGGAACCTTCTCTCAATCTCATTGAGGAGGGATGTCTTGACGGAGGAGGCTGGTTAGGTTGGCAGAAGTGGGAGAGCCGTCCAGTTGTAAATACTCCTATCAATTCACTCTGCTAATCTGATAAGGTAAATAAATGTTCGGAGCATTTGTGAGGCGCCATGATGCGAATTTCAACTCAGTATTGAGTATGTTTGTAATAAAATATCTGGTGCGTTGCAACACACAACTTTCCTTAGCTCTACGTCAATTCACTTTGTACATGGCTAATTCTATTTAATCAATTTATTTATCACTCAGTTAATTTGAACTTGGTCAAACAACGTTTTACGGCAACAGGAAGCGGTAGCGCTTACAGTTCCAGATTTTATTGTGCTGCTCGTACTCATTGCAGGACCATTATTGAGCAATTGGTACACAGATAATTAATGAGGCTGTAAACGCGATTTTTTAAAAAAAGGATAGTAATCACTTTTGCAGAGTTATTGGAAAATAACTGTTAGAACTGGTAGTAAGCGAAACGACAGTAGTTGAAATTCAGGAATTTCTGTAGTGAGCCCCATGTATCTCATGAGCGTTTTTAAACACTCACCCTTTAGGTATTGGATTGGACTACAATACCAATCTTTTTTAACATTCTACAAGAATTCCAGCGGAGTTTATGAGGAAAAAACTGCGCGAAAAACGCTTTTGGTCGAAAATTTTGATAATTTATTGTGCTGCTCTCGTCATTTTCCCACGAACCGAAATTTCATGGTATAATTGCTTTATTAAGAGCTATCAATATAAAAAATTTAATCAAAATCGTTAGAGCCGTTTTTGAGAAAAAAAATATTTGGTGTTTTGATCACTATGATAACTATAGTTAAATTTCGGTGAATTTTGTTCATACCCTTATTTTGGCGTCGCATGATGACCTGCGGGCGAGATATGAAGTTTGAGCTGATTTGGTTCAGTGGTTTTCTCTAAAAATCGTATACAGACACACACACACAGACACACAGACCATTTTCCCAAATAGTGTTTTTCGGACTCAGGAGTGTCTGAAACGTAAAGATCTGAAGAAAACTCAAATTTTTTTTTTCGTCCGATTACATAACTTTCCTTTCTACTTCGTAGAGCAAGGAAAGTAAAAAACAATGATTTTGGACGGTTTTCATTAGCAGGAAGAGGAAGCTGGACTTTCCCGCAGCTACAAACAAAGGGCTTATGGTCGGAGTAGTTGATGTTAGGGGCAGGTCTGAAACGAGGACTTCCTGCTCAGGGCAAGTGATTCCAAACTAATTCAGGTGGCATTGAACTGACTTCTTATCGCCCTTGTGAAGTTATCATTTCCCCTTTACATAGCATTTGAAATGACTTTTGTGATAGATTCAGATCAGTTTTGTTACATACCATGCGCTTTCGCTAATTGATGTTATTTTGTTGTCATTTTGAATTTACAGTATTAAATTAAATCTAAAACATTTGATGAGATGTACTGTCTTTTAAGCAGAAGCCTAAACGCAATAGGCGAAATGGATAAAAACGGATCGGGGACGAAATTATATTAAGAGAACAAACATAAACGACGTATTACAGAGCGGAGGAGAACGAATAGAACAAGCACGCTTAACACATGATCACCACTAAGTCAGGTGGCGGCTTATTGGAGGAGCAACTGAAGTCAGCAGTGTGACGCTCCAACACTATCATGTTATTGAAAATTGCACTTGCTCAACTTCCCCTCCTGCAGTTGGTAACACTGAGCTAGGCTCTGGTATTGCCCTTCCACTGTGCAGTTTGTGCTCGTTTGTTGGCCCTTTGCTTCTAGTACGGGTCCCTGCCCTTGCCTGTGAGTAGAGAACATTTGTTCCGGCCATGTCACAATATTGTATTTTATTGTATTTTCTGACGTAGTGCACGAGGTGGACGTTATATTTTGTAGAGATCTGATTGAAGCCATGAATGGTTGTGCAGGGAAGTTCCTGGATAGTTCGGAACGCACGGCCCCCAGCGCTGTTCTGTTCTCAAATAAATCGATCTACTGAACTCAAATCAAACTCCTCCGAAGCCTCTTCTAATCCGTTTCTCAAGAAGAAGACGGCAAATATTTGGTAAGAGTATATTATAGAGCAGCCCTTGCAAGCTTTTGGTCAAGGTAGGACGAGAATAATTTACGCGGCCAAAGGGAGTGTCGCGTAGATCCCACCGGTGATATCACTAAAACAGCCTCTTCGATTTTCTAAGGTCCCTTACGGAGGGGAGGGAAGTAATCAACTCAACTTAAAGTCTGTTCGATCAGAGAATGAAACGGATAGCAATAAGAACTTACAAGCGGTTCTCCTTTTCCTTATCTTTCTTCGCTACTTCTTCGACTTCCAGGTTCGTTCCTTCGGAAACTCAAATATTTGCGTACGGCGAGGGCGTGTCCTCTTTTCTCAATCTTCAATACGCTTTCTTTCAGGTGAGACCTCTTCCTTATAATGGAAAGTCACTAAAAACGCGGAGAGTTTCAACATCAGAGTCAGATGCGTGAAATGTAGATCTCGTTCAATAAGTCTTTTCGAAGTCCGTGGAATGACTTAGAGCGCGCATTGAAGTAGAAGCATGAAACGTGTGTGTTTTTGAGGTAGAGCAGGCGTGTTCGGCGAATATAAGGTCCTTTTAGTTCCACGCCCAGCTCTCGTGGATGAAGCAGGGATCCTGCACCTGACATGCCACCCCTCACTGAGCCGTCTGTGTAATATACCAAGGCCCCGACCTCAAGACCCAGACCACCCCCTTCCCATCTAGATCTTTCATGAATTCGTACCGGATGCTCGAAATTGAACTTCATCTGTACATAGTCCCTCACTTGTGAAGCAGCTCCCCCACCTCCACCCAACACACACACATACAATCTGTCCAATGTCAGGTAATGCGGCGCCCATTTTCCCAGCCGTCAAGACCCAGCACCATTAACCTTATAAGGAGCCAATACGAAGGATACGAATGCCGGATCGTACATGAAGGAGCGCTCTCAAACCCCATTAAGATCGAAACTGGGGTGAAGCAGGGGTGTGTACTGTCACCAACTCTCTTTATCGTGGTCCTAGACAGCATAATGAGGGCGTCACTTGGAGGGAGAAGACGCGGAATCCAGTGGGGATTGCGGGAAAGACTGGAAGACCTGGATTTTGCCGACGACCTCTCCCTCCTGGCTCAGAGGTTTGGCGATCTGCAGGACAAGCTGGATGCTTTGAGCCGAAGTGCAAACCGTGTTGGCTTAAAATCAACCTAGACAAGACCAAAGAAATGAGAGAGAATGAGCGGTGCCGGGACCATCTTGTCCTGCAGGGTGGTACTGTGGAGGGGATTGACTCCTTCGCCTACCTGGGAAGCGTGGTCACGAAGGGGGGCGGATCATCGGAGGATGCTAAGAGCCGTATAAAGAAGGCAAATGGGACTTTGTTCAGCTCTATCCAGTTTGGAAGAGCATGAGCCTATCCAGGAGCACGAAAATACGGCTCTTCAACACAAACGTGAAATCGGTCCTGCTGTATGGGAGTTAAACATGGCAAGTCACAGAGAGCATCACCCGTCCACTACAGACCTTCGTGAACAAGTGCCTACAAAGAATCGTGGGTATTTGGTGGCCAGAGCACATCTCAAATGAAGAGCTATGGAGAGCCACTAACCAGCTTCCGATCCGCTTGCAAATTAGGAGGCGGAAATGGAGATGGGTGGGACACACCCTACGCAAACCCGACGATTCTGTGGAGAAGGCGGCGCTACAGTGGAACCCCCAGGGAGAGAGGAGAAGAGGAACGAGGAGAGGACCCAGGGAGACGTGGCGCAGGTCTGCAGAGAGGGAGCTAGGCCAGGTTGGCAAAACATGGCAAGAAGCAAAGAGGATCGCCGCCAACCGGAATGAATGGATGACTCTCGTCGAAGCCCTATGCTCCAATAGGAGTTAATGGAAATCATAATAATAATAATAATAATAATAATAATAATAATAATAATAATAATAATAAGACCCAGCACCCCGTAAATAGGTAGCTCTGTCCGCACAGCTGGAATACTGTAATTCTGTAATACTCCTTCAGCTAGCGGATGGTCCCCTTCACCGACACTCACACTGGCTGGTACCAGCGCACCACAACTCGTTTGCCGACGAACGGCAGAAGGCTGTGGACGTCACCAATCGTTAATCCACACGCAAAAAGTTGTCAGAAAGGTACTTGAAAGCCAAAGAATTGGCCATCAAACTAGGCTCATCGGTCAGGGTGCAAAACCCGGACTCAAAGCAATGGGATGCCTGCGGGGAAGTGGTTGCAGTGGAATCATACAGGAAATAAAAGTTCCTGGTGGGAGACTGTATGTGCGAAATACGACACCTGAAGGCGGTTTCACACATCACCTCGCCGACGTCGGCGACGGATGTCGGCGAGCTTTCAAAAAGATCGGCTCCCTTTGTTTCAATGGGCCAATTCAAACAGGCATCGCAGACGTCGGTGAAGTCGGCGGAGGTCGCGGAACGCTCAAAGGGCGTTCGTTTGGAAAACGTCTGACGTTTATCGAGGCGCATGTGTAGTTAGCGAGCTTCACAGATATGACAACCTTGCAACCCGTAGCAGTTTTTATCTGAAGTTTTTTGTTGTCTACCGGCTGTTGTTTAACACGAGCTCTTCATCACTACTTGAACTCTCCTATTCTAGTAACCATGGTACGCAATTATCAAACGCTGGAATCAGACCATGATACTGCCTCCATCCTGTCGAGAAGAAGACTGAAGGAGTAAACGTAGGCTGGTATCACTGCTCCCCCACATTTCGTTGGCCGACGCTTCTGCCGCTGTTTAAAATGTCACGTCTGCGAGCAGATTAAATATCCACCGTCGGCTTCATCTGTCGCCAACGTCGGCGAGGTGATGTGTGAAACCGCCTTAGGTCTGACAGCGAGTACGTGTTCTTCAGAGGGACGCTATAATAGTTGCGCTGCTGGCATATCAAACCACGTCCTACTCGGGCTTGCAGGTCCTCGGAGGAACCCCACACTATGGACCCCCTGCTGGACCTGGTGGTAATCCGTGCCCACATTAGAAGAGGTACCCTCGGAGAAAACGAGGGCCCGATGTCTGCTTTGGTCCTGCAGTATTTCCACCTGTAGCCTGGAGAGCAGGAACTCAGCCTAGCGGTAGAGTGGGGGAGTGACGGCACGCCACCTGTACTCCATGCTACGCACCGGTGAATGTCCGGATGAACATGCACTGGTGATACCCCACCTTCCCAGCCACCCAGTTATTGTCAGGGCATTCTCTTCTTCACACACCGCGCCTTCGACTCTTGGCAGGCGTGGTGGAGGACGCTCCCTACGCAATTTGGGACTGCCCCCATTGTGGGGACACACAACTGCGGCTCACTTTCTGTTAAATTGCAAGTGAAATTTTTCCTTGTATTTTACCCTTTTTTTGGAGATGGTAATTTTTTTTGAACAAGTTGGCAGCCCGTAGAAATAGTTTAGGCGCGATCGCATCGGGCCGCTTTCGAGTCGCTTTTGGATCGCCTTCGACGGTACGTGACGTGCACCAACGAACGAGGTGAGCTGCCATACCTTCTCCAATTAGAACAAAAAGGGTTCCCCCTTGTTTTTTTTATTTTTATTTATTTATTTAAAGTACAGTCCACTTATTAGGAAAAAGAAAACCCAAAATTGGGGAATGGTCCTTCTTCGGGCCGAATTGTTCGTGTTGAACTAAAATTATTGGTTGACTTAGGCTAAAAGTTAAGTTAACAATAAAAAATAAAATTTGTTAGCTTAAACGTTCGAATTAATATCGGTTCGTTGTCACGTGAGGATATCCGTGGAACTAATCGGACTGGGTTTCATGTTGTCGTTTGTCTTACCGTTCATAACGTAAGCGGTCCTTCGAAATTAACGAGGCCAAGATGGCAAGATTTTTCATGATCGGGCGATTAGTCATTCAAAGACCACTCGACTGCGCTCGCGAGTTTTTCTCGACTAGTTTTCGTGGCCGCATGTGTGTTGTTTGTGACCTTTTCGCGCTAGTGATCCCAATTTGAGATGCCTGCCATCGACGATTATAAATTCAAGGTAGAATTGTTGTTCAAAAAAATGGAAAGAATCCATGCAATTGCAACAGATCTTGAAGCAACTCCCAGCGACAAGAAAAAACAAAACTTGCTTAGGGCTGCTGCCTAACAATTTAGATGACCTACTCGCCCAATTCGATGAGGTAATAAATAAATTATCCTCTATTTATAGTAAGCAAACTCCTCCAGTAGATGAAGATTTGCAACAAAAATTCGCAGAATACGAAGCTTTGTTTTATAACGTAAAGGCTATTGTAATGACAAATTTACCCCAAACTTCAGTTGCTCCTCCTCGGCTTTCGTTAAATACATCCTATGGGGATGGCCATAATTCAGCGGGGATGGCCTTACCAAAAATGAAGTTACCCGATTTCGATGGGAATATTTTAGAATGGCAGTCGTTCCAAGATATATTTCTCAATTCTGTACATCAAACTGATCTCTCAGACATTAGGAAATTTACATATTTGAGATCGGCCTTACAGGGGGAAGCTCTAGCGGTTATATCGTCCCTCCCAACGACAGCTACCAACTACAAAATTGCCTGGGATTCGCTGGTATCTAGGTACCACGACACCAATAGATTAACTAACGCATACCTAGAGGCGCTTCTCGATTTTCCTTCCGTAACTCGTGACGCGGTGTCCCTACGAAAATTTTCGGCAATGATTGAGCAACACTTTCTATGGGGAGAGGAGACTGGGAGTCTTTCGTCCATGACAGGTCCCATGGGCTGGTGATACCCCACCTTCCCAGCCACCCAGTAATTGTCAGGGCACTATCTTCTTCAGACGCCGCACCTTCGACTCTTGGCAGGCGCAGTGGATCACGCTCCGTACGCAATTTGTGACTGCCCCAACTGTGGGAACACATAGGCGCAGCTCACTTTCTATGGAGAGAGGAGACTGGGAGTCCTTCAGCCGTGAAAGCCCCCACACACCGATTTGCAGTGTTTGCCCTGGCTTGGCCAAACCCCATCGCAATAGGCCACGTTCAACCACTAAGGTGACATGATATGAGCACATAGGACAACGTGCCAATAGACAAGGCACGGCCTGGCGCGTTGCGTCCATCAGTAAGGAGATACATGCTGAGTTGCTATCGCTCTTAGGAAACCCAATGTTTACCTTGCACGTTCATAAATCTTAACGACGCCTTTCATGGATAATGAATGATCTGATCTCACAGTTATTCCCTCTCTTCAATCACAGTATCGCAGACTTATTGTGCAATGTACAAAAGGGGTTAATCACAACGGGTTCAGCCAGGGAAAGCAAAGGTCCTCCGTTGAAGCGCGCAGCTGAACTCCTTTTGGTCTATTGTAACAGGTTATAAATATATCGTCTTAGCGGTAGGTCCTGGTATAGTGCAACGCTGTTATCACGTTGGCTTTCAAACCCCCTCCCTTGGCGATTATTTACGTCCTCGCACCTCGAAATCCCCAAGTTATACCTCTTGCCCGCCAGCCAAACGGCCTTTCTGTAATCACCATCGTCCCGTCCCGTCCAGTCCCATTTCTCTTCCTTCCTTCCTATTAGCGCCATTAGTCAATGTTTCTAATTTCGGGAGGGAGATGAGAAATTGTTTCGAGCGGAGCTCGGGAAGAAAAAAAAAATAACGGCCAGAATTATTTCGGTGGGTGGACTGAAACGGAGTTACCCTTTCCTGGGCCAATGGAGAAGAGGGCTGGAAGAGATATGATACCTTTTCGTCGTGCACTACGTGGTAATTACGTACCAAATGTTTGACGATGAACGACGATTTTAATGATTCACCTTTCATCAGTTCATCAGTTGATGTTTTATCGACCAATTTCTTTCCAACAAACCGTTTGAAACGCTCGTAGACAAACGGGCGATCAAAAGTGTGAAAGAGGGTAATGCCAGTTTGTGTTTCGGCAAACGACCTTAACCAGGCCAGGCCTGTTCCTGAACCCTCATGGGAGAGTTGTCAGGTGATAGTCGTGAAATCCAGAGGTCCCAGACCTGTCGACGTTCAGGCAGTCTCGGCGCCTGTGTGTTGTTCTATAATCTAAAAATATTATTTACATTGTAGTTATACTAGATAGACGAAAATAAATTGTTGGTATTTAAGTAACTTGCTAAATATAGTCATCTACAGATGGCATTGGATTTAAGATGTCTTCCCTCTTAGTCTACGTGTTGTTAGGGATCTATTGACGAATATATATCCAGTTTCCCTGTGCTGTAATTGCTCTAATCCTTCGGTCTTGTACAAGATGTCAGAATACAGCATGTGTCACCGCACGGAGGCACGATTCGGGGGAAACCGTAGCATCTAGGGCAGTACTAATTTCTCACCTCTAAATATTTATTAGGGTGGCAAGTTTTAAAGGGAAGTTGTAAATGGGGCAGAAGGGTTGCTTGGTGCTTGCTTAGTAGCAGTCAAAGCTTGCCTGCTTTTCCAACAACCGTCGCTGATTGTCGTAGGAACTACAGTGGAGCAGCACATGGTTTCTTGTTTCCTCCGCACTGGAGGCGCAAAACGTTCATGATGAAGAGTCTTTGAGAGCCAAGAAGCGGAGCCATGCATTAAAGTCTCCACGTCCTGTAAGGAACTGGCTTGTCCAGGGGTCTGGTTCCACCCACTTTCTCTTAAGACGTTTATGGATGTTGGGAAAAACTCATCTCGCTTCTTATTCGTCCAATGCCCATTCATCAAGTTTTGGTTCAATTGAGGATCTGTCTGGCGTTTGGCCCAGAGAGGGGTAAGCTGCCTTTTCACTCTCCACTTAGTCAACGGGAAACAGGCTAGTAATCACTTGGAGGGTTTCAGTAGATGCTCGGTTTCAGGCCTGGGTAGTTCACATAAGCTCAGTCCTCTGTGATTGGGCCCTGTACATTCCATTGAGTAACTGTGAGTTTCCTACCCCAGACAACACCTAAGTAAATGGGCTTGCAGGTGATGATTGTGTCACGGTAACATATTACTATAAAGCTGTTGTCTTATCGAAATGACTGCTGATGTGGCCGTTTATTTTTGTCATAACCTTCTTCGCAAACTGAGCGTGATGGTTATAAGCTTACTTAGTGGCAGTCGAAGCTGGAAAGGCCCCTGTCCACCTTGCACCGAATGCCCTAGTTGACTGACCAGTGATCACCTGGAGTGCTTCTGTTGATACACACCATACACTTCTATCCAACAAAGCCTTAGCCTCATTCCGTGAAAGGACAGGTTTATTAAAAACTTCAATCCTAAACTCTCCAAGTACTCGGCTGGTACAGAGAAAGTGGTGCAAGTCTTCTCTCTCATGCCTATTGCACAGAGCACACTCCTCGTTATGGTTAGTGTTATGCGGCTTTGCATTGAGACGTAGCAGTTCTCCCTTCAACTTAAAAATCCACCTTGCCGAGAAAATATCCATCACTGGCTCACTGACCAAGCTCGCGGCCTTGAAGCGGGTGTCAAGCTCCCTGTATAGTGTGAACTTCCCCGAGTACATAGCTCTCTGCCAGAACCACTGCTTTTTGTGCTCCCTAAATCTCTCAAAGATGTCAGCTGCATGAAGCCGGATATATTCAAAGGACCAGGAATCCAACCCATCTATGACACCCAGTCCAGTGGCGAGGCGGCCAAGATGCCCAGCCCATCTGCTTCTCATCACTTCCATGGCAATTATTTTAGGGAGACGAGTGTCCAGGAGACAAGATACCTTCCTCAAGACCTTAAGATGGTACTCTCATCTATATTCACTCCTAAATACTTGACACGCTTTTCAAGGAGGTGCCTATGGCCGCCAAAGCGTATTGAGAGTTGATTATTCACTTTTCCTCTCAAGAGGATCAGCTGGATCTTGACATCCTCGTACAAACAGCTCTCCATGGCCTACACTTCTCCACGGACGCCAAACTTCGCTCGACCTATAGCCTATAGCTTTGGGGTAACACCATCCACGGATGCTGGATTACTGCCGCCTGACCAGGCCCCTACGCTGAACGCTGTCGCTCAAGCTCAACGTTTCACGCTCCTAAACACTCCAGCTACTCACAACCCGATCGCTCCGTGCCCTGCAACCACCAGCGTATCAGCTGCCAGACGAGCCCTCCTCGCCACCCTCTCATGGAAGAGACGACGAGGACCTCCCTTGGGAAGAGGCCCGGCCGCCCCTAATGCCATGTGATCATGAGGTCCTTCGTGTTGTTAGGGGCATGATTGGATTAAGCGGTGACCCGGAGTAAAGAGCCGTTCTTTCCAGGCAGAGCTAAGGAGCCAGAAGACGAGGATGTCGACTGAATAGTAAAGGGAGGGGAGAGCCCCGTGGCGGCCCTATGCTCCTCCAGACGCGCCTTCCCTGCTACGTCACTCACTCTCGCCTTATCTATCTACTGTGGGACCTGACTGTCTTAACGACCGACGATGATGCCTTTGCATGGAAAGCGCTCGCCTACAGCATCTCACCAGCCAGTGAGACGGACTCACCAAACAGGTAACTTTAGTAATTTACCTACTCGCGGAACTAACCCAATTACTTTAATGCATTACAAGAGCGTCAGCGGAGTTGGGCAATCACGTGAACACGCGTATGGGCCCAAAGAGTGGCCCAAAAGTCCTATGAAATTCAAATGAGCACCGCTGTAGCAGTCAGAAATTCCAGAATAGCAGATAATATACTGCACGTAACTGCTCTCGGTATTCAGCGAACGCAACACTCCTCCCGTCTCATCTTCTCCTTCCTTTTCTTCCTTGTCCCCAAAAAGTCCTCCAGAGTCAAATACGGTTCCCCGTTCAAGTTCGTTTTTGCTCGAACCCCTCACACTTCATAACGGAGGCCGAAGGCTTCTCAACCCGCTCGGCGAACAAACAAAAAAAACTCTGGAAACAAGCAGTCAGCGTTGAAGTTGTTAAGATAACAAAACGCAGTTTCGAGGATCGATGTTTGTCGAGGGAGACCGATATGAGATGAACTCGAACGGACCTCTCGCGCCGAAGAAGGCCCTCGGTCCTGCATTACAAGCACGCTCCCGCAATCTTTATCATTTCCAACAGCCTACGGCCTTCCGTATCTTCCGTTGAGTTACGGATTCTCCCTCGAAGAACGAAAAAAAAAAAGAAAGAAAGAGACAGAAACCTTTTGACTCCTTACGGAACCGCTCCAGAAGAAACCCCCACGCGATTGTCTTCTGCTGTTTCTCGGCCTTCTGTAGTGTGGAGGAAAGTGGTAAATGTAAATTGAAGCCTACCCCTTTCCCCCTATCTACAGCTCGCCCCCTCCCTTCGCTGAAGTAATGATGGGTCGTTTACATAATTCCCCCGCTCTCGGTTTCAACGGAATACCGTTCCCATCCCTGCTCTGTCAGGATTTGTGCTTCCTAACTAGTTTTATTGAAGACGGGCGAAGGGAAGGAAAGGCTCCTTCCAGGTTCTTGGGATTCTCTGCAGAGCTCCTCCTTCTCCTCGGCGAAGCAATGTAAATACTGTTCCTCCGCTAAATTAGGGATCTGCCTTGAGCAAAAACCTTGATCCTCCACCCCCCCCCCCCCACCACCACCGGCATCAGCAAGAAGGAAAAGGATTTCAATGAAACGACCAAATAGAAGGAATAGGAGGCAAAAAAGGGGAGAAAACAGTTAGACGTCAGTCACCCAAAAAAAACCTTTTTTTCTGTCCCATTTTTTTTCATTTGATACCACATCCCCCACCCCATTTATCACTTCTTTCCAATCGACACCCATTTAAGTGGGGGGATGTATTAATTAGAACCTACGTTCACACTTGTACATTGCAGCGTCTAAGGGTTTGTGTTATCAATCTCTCACATCGAACATGGACGTCAGTGTTTGGTATAAATATCGAATACCACAACGTCCTCTCTTCAGGGCACATCCTAAAATTACCCAAATATTCATTATTTCGTTTTTAGTCAACATAAATGTTTGGATTTGCAAGGAGGAAGGGAAAGGAAGAAGAGGGATGGTGTTGAGTGGGAGTGCGGTATCAAAACAGATAATGATGGTGTAGCGTATAGATTCACTAGATTTCTAGAATGTCCGGATGAGCGCCCAATTTGGTCGATTTGTGAGAGACAACGTGAACACCTGTGTACGTTCAGGATATGGCACCCTTCGGAAATAAATAAAAGCTTCTTGGTGATGGGTTGAAGCGTGAAATGAACGTTTATAATGAACAACGTAATATAACTACGTCAAAATATGAGTTATCTCGATATAGAGTCTCTCTGGTCCAGGCACAACACAAAGCAAATCGCTGGTTAAAAATATCTGGTGCGTAGCAACTCACAACTTTCCACCACCCCCGTAAGTTCCAACACCAGCTACATATGCGGGTGCTATATCTTCGTTTAACGCATTTCTACCGAAACATTTATCAAGAACTAAATGTAGGGACTAGTTAGATGAGAGTACCCCGTAAGTTTGATCGAAATCGTTAGAGCCGTTTTTGTGAAAATTAGAATACCGATAAATTAATATTCCTATACAAATCTACTTTTCTGAGTTAACTTGGCTTATATCTCCGTTCAACATATATATACAGAAATAATTATGGAGAACGAAATGTTGGTATGGGTGACTAAAAGACACTCCATTAGGATTGATCACATCAGGTGAAGAAGTT
Organism: Pachypeltis micranthus; assembly: GCA_020466155.1. Lineage (NCBI taxonomy): Eukaryota > Metazoa > Arthropoda > Insecta > Hemiptera > Miridae > Pachypeltis > Pachypeltis micranthus. Next base: position 11,155,174 of record CM035782.1, on the reverse strand, counting down.
ACCCTGGAATTAACGGAAATGTTCAAAAAACGTTATGTGCGACACATTTTGATTTTTATCTCTGTTCAATGGACCGTCACAGGAACATTTATTGAGAACAATATGTAGGTATTAACTATTTGAAAACACCTTGTGAGTTTGGGGAAAATCGCTGAAGCCGTTTTGCCAAAAAGCGTAAAAAACCTATTTTTGCTTCATGGGCCCATATCTCCGTTCACTGTATTTTCATGGAGATATGTATGGAAAAGAAAAGTTAGGTATTGATTAGGAGAAGATAATTTGAAAGTTTGATCAAAATCGTTAGAGCCGTGTTCGAGAAAAATGCGAAAAATCCTAGTTTTCGGTACATTTTCGTCACATTTACGTCCTTCCCTTCGGGTAGCGGAAAGTAAAAATACTGCGAAGCACACGGAAAACACGAGGTCGGGGAACGATTGCAAAAACGGGAATAATAATAGGAAGGTAGCAACAACAACCACAATGATAATAATGAAAACGAAAAAGACGGCAATTGATAATGGGGTAAACAGTTTGATATTGCTGCTCCTAGTTGTTTATATAGATGAGGGCGCGGTGGCTGAGTGCGTTGGGGCGTGAGCCTGTCGGAGCCAGGCGCGGATAGAACCAGCAGACTCTGGTTCTATCTCCTACCAGGCACCCCCCTCCTCCAAACCCAGGGGGGTGAGGCAATGGATACCCGCAATAGGCTGGGGAAATGTGCGGGCCTCCCAACAGGCTTGTGAAAGGGGAGTTGGGACATGGGCCCTCAGTGGCCACGGCCACCTGCCATTGGTCCCACAACTTGAGTGGACACACTGCGGTTGGTGCACTCTGAAGTTGCACCTTGTTATCATCATCAGAGATAACAGCTATGAGTGAGTTCCATTTGCTAAAATATACGGCGGAAACAGATGGTTCCTGAATCGGCGCTTTCCGCTGGTTGCTCCTGACCAGGATGCGATGGTTCTGGCACGAAAAACAGCCTACGCACCGCACTGCAAGAAAATAATGGTCACATCCGCACAGTGCTCGCGAACACAAAAGAACAGGCAGAAAACGTGTAGGTGAAGTAATGGTAGTTTCGTGTTAGAAAAAGAACAGGTTGTTGATGGATAGTAAAAACGTTGAATAATAATAATTGCGATAAGCGGAGTGATTAGAATCACAAAAGCGGGAAGAGGTCTCAGGTGAAGCCAATATTGAGAAGGCAGTGCTCTCCCAAGGTTGCCGTCGTTGCCATCTCTGTGTCCGATTCCAACTCAACAGGGAATAAATAATAGGTAAACAAATAACAATAAACAAGGAAATAAAAAAATATCTGGTGCGTTTCAACACACAACTTTCCTTAGCTCTACAACAATTCACTTTGTACATGGCTGATTCTATTTGATCAATTCATTTTTCACTCAGTTAATTTGAACTTTGTCAAACAACACTTCACACCAGCAGGAAGCGGTAGCGCTTACAGTTCCAGATTTTATTGTGCTGCTCGTACTCATTGCAGGACCATTATTGAGCAATTGGTACACAGATCATAAATGAGGCTGTAAACACAAATTTTTTGAAGAAGGATAGTAATTACTTTTGTAGAGTTATTGGGTAAAAACGTTTAGAACTGGTAGTAAGCGAAACGGCAGTAGTTGAAATTCAGGAATTTCTGGAGTGACCCCCATGTATCTCATGAGCGTTTTTAGACACTCAACCTTTAGGTATTGGATTGGACTACTATACCAATTTTTTTTAACATTCTACAATAATTTCAGCGGAGTTTATAAGGAAAAAACTGCACTAAAAACGCTTTTCGTCGAAAATTTTGATTATTTATTGTGCTGCTCTCGTCATTTTCACACGACTGGGAATTTTATAGTATAATTGCCTTATTGAGAGCTATTAATATAAAAAATCTAATCAAAATTGTTAGGGCGGTTTTTGAGAAAAAAAAAATTTGGTGTTTTGATCACTATGATAACTATAGTTAACTTTCGATGGATTTTGCCCACACCCTTATTTTGGCGTCCCATGGTATCCTGTAGGCTAGACATCAGGTTGTTTTTTCTAAAAACCGCGCTAAAACCGATTTCGTCGAAAGTTTGGTAATTTATTGTGCTGCTCTCGTCATTTTTCCATAAATGGGAATTTCATGGTATAGTTGCCATATTGAGAACGACCAATATAAAAAATTTAATCAAAATCGTTAGAGCCGTTTTTGAGAAAAAAAATATTTTGTGTTTTGATCACTATGATAACTATAGTTAAATTTCATTGGATTTTGTTCAAACCCTCATTTTGGCGTCCCATGGTATCCTGCGGGCAAGATATGAAGTTTGAGCTGATTTGGTACGGTGGTTTTCTCTAAAAATCGTTCACAGACACACAGATCATTTTCCCAAATAGAGTTTTTCGGACTCAGGAGGGTCTGAAACGTGAAGATCTGAAGAAAATTTTTTTTTCAGCCGATTACATAACTTACCTTTTTACTTTGTAGAGCCAAGGAAAGTAAAAAGGTTAACAGAAAGGAGGGACAGGGCATAGGAAAGAAAGTGTGGGGTAAATTTTATAAATAAATAAACCAGTAGAGATAAAATAGGAAAGCTGGGACTCCCCTCCCCTCAGCCCCCTCGAGTAATCCAGGCGGGAAAGGTGTGGAAATTACTAGGTCGTGTCTCCTCTGACTGGTGAGATACTGTGGGCAAGCGCTTTCGTCTGGCCGTTAAGTCAGGGCACATGGAAAGCGCTTGCCCACAGTAACTCACCAGCCAGTGGAGACGGACTCACCTAACAGGCACGTTAACTTTAGTAATTTGGAGTGTGCTACGAACTACACGCTTTCCTCAACAAAAGGCGCTAGAAAGTCGCAACATTCATCATTTAACTTGGCAACCGAGACGATGTATTCCGCTTAACTTTATTCCCTGCTGTTGGCCAATTGATTATGGAAAGAGATGTTTCGGTTCATGGTTGGGGCTTTGAGTCCTTGACCAGTGGTAATTAATGTTCGCTTACGCCAAGCAGCAAATTCTTAATGGAGTGGCGTTGTTCCCACAATGGTAAGTCGTGCTTTGGGGCATTTCCCGTGGCGTTGGAGAGGGTACCTAGCCTCACGGCCTTTACCCCTCTCCAGCCAGCACCCATCATTTCTCTAGGGGGGGATATCCAGCGAAACCACGGTCCCCACGAGGCCAACCCCATGGCTTCACAGCCGACAGCACCACGCTTTTAACGGCTCCACGCTGCCGGCCGCGGGCAGAAGCCCCCGTGGTACCCATTCTATTTGGCTGCACCTTGAGCAGCCTAAGGACCTGAATCCGGAATGGGGATCCCTGCCTTTGCCGCCGCCAATATCGCCCTTTCAACCTTTCCACAATACTTTTCCACTCCTCTCTTGCTCGTTACTCTATCATACTCCATCCCTATCATTTGCCTCCTCAGTTCATCCCGGTATTTTCCCCAATCCGCCTTTCCTAAGTTGAATCTCCTTATTCCTCTTTGTTCTTCTTCCCTATTTCCAATCCTACTCTGTATTATTTCCATCCTAATACTCCTATGCCAGCTACTTGTCCAGTTTTCCTCAATTCTCCATTCCTTTATCCTTCCTACTAATCCTCTTGTACACACCGTTACATCTATGTAATTTTCCCCGTGTGGGGCAACGAACGTGGGGCCTGCGCCAATCTCCCTTATCACCTCCATATCCAACTCCTCTATCACTTCCTCTAACTGTCTTCCTGTCTCATCCTCTTCCTGTCCTCCCCACCTTGGCGATTTGGCGTTGGCATCCATGCATATTAGGACCTCCTTCCCTCTCAGCATCCTTCTCGCCCTCCTTATATACTCCAGGTGCTGCTGGAAATCCCCTCCAAACTGGCAGTATAGCGAGACCAGGTACATGCCTCTCGCCTCGGGCTCCCTCACTTCCATGCAGACTCCCTGGTCCCAGCAGAGGGGCGCGACTGCCATTGCCACCAGCCTGGAGTCCAGCAGCACCACTGCGGCCCACGGGCGACCACTTGCTCCCACCACAACCCTGCTTCCAACTCAAAATCCCCCTACCTTATCCTTGACACACAACACTCCTACCCTTTCCTTTACCGCTACTTCCTTTATTTCCGTTGTCGCCACTGCTCTCCTGTCCAAATTTACCTGTAGTAACCTGATCCCCATCCTCTTGCTCTTGCAGCCTCCCTTCTAGCCATTTCACATCCTTCGCTTCCTGCTCCATGTTGCCTATTTCCTAGTCCTGCCCTCTGGCAGTTGGCGCAATTTTCCTTTTCTCCGCACTGATAGTGCATGTGCCCTTCTCCTCCACATCTTCCGCATACCACTGGGTAATCGCACCACCTTCCCATATGCCCATATGCGTTGTTCCCACAGTCACAACTCCTTTCTGTTGCTTTTGCTGCCCTTGGAGACCTACAATATTGTTCACTCGTCGGTGTTGACTGAACACGATCCCCTGCAAGCTAAACTTGGACCTGAATAGAGTTCGCCACTCTTTACCAGCCTCTCGTACGTCCCTCCCGGCAGTTGCATACATCTACGTTCAACGTAATTCGTTTCTTCTCAAAGGAGCTCAGAAATTAAGAAAAGAGGTCCAAGACGAAAACGTTTGCGATGCAAATACGCGGCAAAAAGGAGACGAAGGCAGAGCAAAGTAATTGGTAGAATGAGAGGGGTTTTTCTCCTCAACGATAGCCATCTAGCTCGAATCTTCTTTGAAGAGGGCAGATTAAAGACCTACGAAAGGTGATCAGGGTATTAGAAGTCGTGTTAGGGAGTGGGACGATGGAGAGGAAAAAAGGAGTTCGAGGCGGAAGGGGGGAGACGTTCCTGTTACTTGGCAATCAAGAGGACAGCCCGGCTGATTTAGAGTGTTTAAGTGGGACTTAATCAAGTCTCGTACTCAACTTCGAAAGGGTTTCATCTCCCTTCCTCCGAACCCCCTTCAGATTCGACCGACCTTCTTCAACCTGTCTGGCACTCTCAGTCCCTTAGTTAGCCCTCATTATCAATCCTCCGTCGGGTTCTTATTTTTTCGACGACCTTTTTGGCAAAGCCAGCGCTCTCTAACGGAGAAATAATGTTCTGAACCGTTCACAATGTTCACAACGTTTACAACCGAGCTGCTAACAAAAAATACTAGGTGCGCTGAGACACACAACTCTCCTTAGCTCTACGTCAATGGTTTATGGTGGTTGAAATTCCGGAATTTCTGCAGTAGCCCCCGTATACTTTATGAACGTTATTAAAGACTCATCGTACACCTACTTGGTTGAAGTACCACCTGAATTTTTCTGAAGAACCTAGTAACATATGAGCTGAGTGTATAAGGAAAAACTCTGCAAATTATTACACAACGGTTTATTATTCTCATGAACAGCTTGCCCTAGTATTACTGCTCCGAGACCCATTCCATCGATTCAGCAGTAAACCATACGAAACATGACCTGACTACAACGGAACTACGAAAACTAAATATTCCCCCGGCGATACGCCGTGTTTGGTATCGTTTTCAAGGTATTTTTAGATCCTGAGTCGAATGGAATGAGTATCAGACGTGTACAACTGCGTATAGTGAAATTAAAATAATTATAGTGAGCCAAAGTCTGCTAATTGAAACAACTCGCGAGACAATGACTACGGCGAAACTCGCCACGCCGTGCCAATTGCCTAATGGCGCTTTCGTCGTTCCGTTGTAGTCAGGTCACGTTCCGTGTGGTTTACTGGTACTTTTCGATGCTGAACGGAATGGGATGAATCTTGGAGCTGTCAGACTCCGTCAAGCCTTTCAAGATTATAATAAACCGTTGTGTAATTATTTGAAGCGTTTTTTATGAACATGGGCCTAACACCTTGCGCTGCGTCTGTTGAGCCAGGACCTGTCTCTCTCACTCTCTCCCTCCCTCTTTCTCTTCTTCTCTCACCGCTTAGTGTCCCACAACCAGTTCACGCGTATTTAGAGTCCCTTGTTCGCGTTCATACACTCACACTCAAACTGATAACGCTATTCTGTCAAGCGTAATACAATCTTCACTCACGCTCACCCCGTCCATTTATTTCTCAGTTGCAAGCTCCTCCCCTTCATGCGCCCAACAGGTGGATTGGCTACAACCTCCAAAGATAGCAACTCCACCATCAGACAATTGGTAGCCAATAGTCCATATTGACGCTGACGCGGCACTAAGGCAGTAACTATGACTGCAGGACCCGTCATTCGCTCAAAACTAAAAACGTCGAACGTTGAAATGGTACAAATAGCGCAGTCACGTTTGTATACTTTATTCAGGAAAAGCGTTGCAAGATGACTGATGAGCTAATGAAGTGTCATTCCTTAGTGAGCTAATGAAGTGGCATTAGGGCTGTAGCTCTGGGGCCTTGTAGACTCCTCAGTACGGAGGTCGGGACAAAAAGGGCTCAAAATATCTGGTGCGTTGCAACACACAACTTTCCTTAGCTCTACGTCAATTCTCTTTTTACATGGCTAATTCTGTTTAATCAATGCATTTATCACTCAGTTAATTTAAACTTGGTCAAACAACGCTTTACGGCAGCAGAAAGCGGTAGCGCTTAACAGTTCCGGAATTTATTGTGCTGCTCGTACTCATTGCAGGACCATTATTGAGCAATTGGTACACAGATAATTAATGAGGCTGTAAACACGATTTTTCAAAAAAAGGATAGTAATCACTTTTGCAGAGTTGTTGGAAAAGAACTGTTACAACCGGTAGTAAGCGAAACGGCAGTAGTTGAAATTCAGGAATTTCTGGAGTGAGCCCCATGTATCTCATGAGCGTTTTTAAACACTCACCCTTTAGGTATATGATTGGACTACAATACCGAATTTTTTTGACGTTCTACAAGAATTCCAGCGGAGTTTATAAGGAAAAAACTGCGCGAAAAACGCTTTTGGTCGAAAATTTTGATAATTTATTGTGCTGCTCTCGTCATTTTCCGACGAATGAGAATTTTATAGTATCATTGCCTCATTGAGAGCTATCAATATAAAAAATGTAATTAAAATCGCGTCCCATGGTAACTCGTAGGCTAGACATCAAGTTTCAGCTGAGTTGGTACGGTTGTTTTCTCTAAAATCGCGCTAAAATCGATTTCGTCGAAAGTTTCGATAATTTATTGTTCTGCTCTCGTCATTTTCCCATGGGTGGGAATTTTATGGTATAGTTGCCATATTGGGAGCTATCAATATAAAAAATTTAATCAAAATCGTTAGAGCCGCTTTTGAGAAAAAAAAATTTGGTGTTTTGATCACTATGATAACTATAGTTAGCTTTCGGTGGATTTTGCTCATACCCTTATTTTGGCGTCCCATAGTGACTTCCGGGCTAGATATGAAGTTTGAGCTGATTTGGTACGGTGGTTTTCTCTAAAAACCGTATACAGACACCCAGACCATTTCCCCAAATAGTGTTTTTCGTACTCAGGGAGGTCAGAAACGTAAAGATCTGAAGAAAACTCAAAATTTTTTTTTCAGCCGATTACATAACTTTCCTTTCTACTTCGTAGAGCGAGGAAAGTAAAAACGCAAAGACTTTGTTCCGCAGCCCCAGCTGGAGGAGCAAGTTGAGCACAAATCTACAAATCCGTCGAAGACGATTCCACAATTTAGCGATGGATTCGGGAGTAGCAAGGGGTTGCCATACTGGACAAGGTTACAGAAGAGGAGGAGAAGGACGACGAGGAATCAAACTAGCGGGGGGGGGGAAAAAACGATTTTCTCTCGCCTTCGTTAAGAAGACGCGCTCGTCCGCATACCACCTTAAAAGGGATTACCGACCAGACCTCTGAAACACGAGCGGATAGCAATCGACTTGGCTCCTTTGGGCACTAATAGTTGCACGTTCCGGAAAGTGGACAGCGTCATTTTCTACTTTGACATCCTGTGCGATGGACCACTCGCAGAACTGGACTGTTATCATATTTAAAAGGATGCACGATTTACCTCAATCTCATTCCTTTTCAGGGACCCCACTGCTTCCAATGCGAACAGCTCGAATTAAGGCTGATTGATCATCCTAGATGTGCTCAGTGCTGCCCGCTTATAACCGCATTGATAATCAGTGTGCAACTAAGGAGCAGGGCAGAATGTCATTTAAGGTGAGCTTCGTCTTCTGACGACCCTGAAGTGAACTAGCCAGGTTCCTCTTTATTCACCGCGCGCTGCTCCTGCTTGAGCAAAAGGGGTTGCGAAAGGACAAATCGATTTATTCTAAGAGGTTATTGGAAAGGATGTTTCAGCAGAGGAGACTGACGCTGAAGAGTCGCAGCGATTTGACGGAGGTTCCGTCGAAATAAAAATTGGTTGACAGTCGTCTTCCATCCGACCGGGTACCAGTGCGCTAAGGGCGAGGAAACGCTCGATTTTATATCGAATCAGATAGAAAAGCGCGGCGTCGACCGACTGACTTGAAGCGGTCGGCTAACGGCGGAAGACGACTGAAAATCCGAAGAAGAGGTTACCCAGAGATCATATCGAGGTAGCTGTTCTGTTCTCTTCACTTGGACTTGGAGGGTCTTGGTGGTGGTACTGAGGAAGAGGGAGAAGCCAGGCGCTCTTCTCTACCGCTTTATTGCTCTGAATCAAAGGAATGGAAATCCAATAAGTTGCTTCCCGTTCCTTCCCTGTTTTCTCTTCCTCTTTTTTCTTCAACCCCCCACCCCCTTACACCACCCACAACCCCTTACTCCTTTTTTTTGTGTGTGTGTGGAAGGTATTGGAGGGCGACCAATAAAATATCACAGAGAATAGCGAGTTATGAAGTAGGGATTCCCTTCGTGTGTGTGTGCTTTGCTCTCTGCCAGTCTTCTTTCCCGGTGTCATGAGAATTATTATTTGTTGGCTCGTTTACTCTCGTCGGCCGCGTATTTCGAATATTAGGACGACGCAGGTCTGCAGGATATCTATTTTCGATTGAGCGGGAAGACGTCGAGCGTACCAAATCAAAGCGGACGTTGGATGTGAAGTCTGAATGCCCTGGCAAGTAAAATATGGCGAAGTTCCTAAGTACTTCATTGATGGCGAGAAAAGCGGCATCCTTAATTTATATTTTTGTATTAGGAATGTTCCTTGATGTTCGCAAGGCCTTTGACTCTCTGCACCATGGTACGTTGTTACATCGACTACATCAATGTGGCATGAGGGGATTACCGTATGAGCTTATGAAATCGTACTTGACTGACCGTTCGCAGGTGACTCGAATTGGAAACAGTTTCAGCTCAACTATTCGAATAAATTGGGGTGTCCCTCAAGGTACAGTTCTCGGGCCAATACTTTTCCTTCTGTATGTTAATGAATTGATGAACTTGAATTTGAGTAGTAGGGTTTTTGGGTTTGCTGACGACACAGCAATTATTTGTTGCTCGAGGAATTATAATGAGTTAGTGAGGTTTGGGGGTCACGACTTGAATATTATCAGGACTTGGATGGACTACAACCATTTGTGTCTCAATATAGATAAAACGTCAATTGTTCGATCCTCAGGTAACTCACGAAGAGAATTGTTATTGGATGAGACGATTCAACTTCATTCTTATGGATGTGATGGTAATGGTACCTGTGGGTGCCCACCCATTCCATTTTCTCAGACTTGTAAGTATCTTGGCGTGGTTTTCGATTCCAAATTGACTTTTGAGCTGCACGTAAATACATTGGCTAAAAAGCTGCGTAAGCTGTTTTATGTCTTCAAGCCTTTGGGAGGTTTCCTGAGCCCTTATTATTTAAAAATGGTTTATTGTGGTCTGGTTTCTTCATTATTAAACTATGGTATAAGTGCTTGGGGAGGTGCTACGAAAACGCGTTTAAGAGTACTTCAGACAGTTCGAAACACTGTTCTTAAAATTATTTTAGGGAGGCCCTCCAGATACCATACAAGCTGGCTATATAGAGATTTTAGAACACTGTGCATACCTGATTTATTTGTTCTGAAGGGTTGTATTTTTGTATATAAAACGGGAATAGACGAAGAAAACATTTGTACGGGCACATACGGAACGAGAACGGTAGGGAGGTCAAACATAAGACTGCCTAAAATAAATATTGCAATGTACAACAGATGCGCTTATGTTGTTGCTCTGAATTTTTTTAATGAAAATAAAACTAGCTTAAGTGATTTTAAGAATGTATTGACATTAAAAAAACATATTTCAAACATATTATTGAACTCGTATAATTAGGATTTAACTTATTTTGTGATTCCTTCAGAAACTCATTGCTAGCTGGCTGAATAATTGATTTGTTTTAATGAGACTCCACGGAAGAACACAAGTTCATGTGTGTTGTATTTTTGAGCATGAATTCCTGCTAGTTCTAGGGAGCGCGCCTGTGCGTGTGCTTCATCCAACGTTAAGGTCCTATTCTCGTGCAATCTTTGACGGATGGATTGGTTGAGTAATCCACGAATGAACGAATCGCGAACGCACTCATCCCGGTACATCTCAGCCGTAACCGCTCTGAATTGGCACTCCCTGCTCATTAATTTGAGAGAGTCCATGTATCGATCAACAGATTCATTTGGTTGTTGACCTCGAATAGAAAGCAAATGTCTCGCAACTATCTCGTTCGGTGGTTTCTCGAATGTATCTTTAAGAATCTGAATTGCATCGTTGAATGTTTGTGATTGACTCACGTACTCGAAGATTTCTGTGGATACGAAGTTGATCAGAATGCGTAACTTCTCTTCCTCGGTGACCTGCATAGTGCGCAGATAGTTCCGGAACGGTTGATGCCAGTGGCGCCATAGTGCAGAAGAGGATGGAGAATCTGGTCTGAGATCCAACACTGGAGGTCGTAATACGCGTTCCATAGATGGGAATAAGGATTCTGGCAAATAAATTGTAGTATAAAATGCGAAGAATGTTTGCCGAGCAGATGTATCCTTCAACCTACATTTCTGGCTGAGTATGGAACTGCTACCAGCCGAACCACGCCTTATAATCCTCAGGGCAATGGACAGAGCATAGATCGAATTGCGTGCAGTGCGTCTTGTAGAACCGTTTCCCAATGACTGATAGGCAATTTCTGCTCCTTGATGGCAAGTTCTATAGTTTTCCACAGTGTCCCATTCACGCGTTCGATCTGTCCATTGCCCTGAGGATTATAAGGGTTGAAGGATACATTTGCTTACCTGGACGACTTGACGATCTGTGGTAGGAATAAGAAGGAACATGATCGAAACCTAGAACGATTCATGAACGCAGCTTCGAAATACAGCCTCACTATAAATAACGAGAAAAGTTCATTTTCAATTCAGGCAATAAACATTCTTGGGCATGCTATTCACAACCATACAATACGTCCTGATCCCAATCGGCTCAAGCCTTTACTCGAGTATCCACCACCAACTGACCTGGCATCACTGAAAAGAGCCCTTGGGATGTTTTCCCATTACTCGAAATTCATCCCAAAGTTTTCTGAACAAATCAAGCCCCTCGTAAGCAGCTCATTTCCACTCTCGGAGGAATCATTGAAAACTTTTGAAAATCTCAAAAAATCTGTAGCAGACTCTTTCCTCTCTCACATCGACATAGAGAATGATGTTCCTTTCTGTGTAGAAACTGACGCTTCTGACACTTCCATTGCAGCCACGCTCACTCAGTCCGACAGGCCTGTTGCATTCTTCTCTAGGACTCTCTCCAAATCGGAAAGACGCCACTCATCGATTGAAAAGGAAGCTTACGCTATCGTTGAGGCCATTCGTTATTGGAGACATTTCTTACTAGGGCGACATTTTACTCTTGTTACCGATCAACGTTCGGTTTCATTCATGTTCGACTTGAAACACTCTGGGAAAATCAAGAATGAGAAGATCGTACGCTGGCGCATGGAACTGTCGTGTTACTCATATGACATAATATACCGACCTGGAACTCAGAATTGTGCAGCTGACGCCCTCTCAAGAGTATGCCACATTTCGAACGATCTCTCACACCTTACTAATCTCCACTGTTCCCTCAGCCATCCTGGAGTAACAAGAATGAGTCATTGGGTTCGCAGTAAGAATTTACCATTTTCTATGGAAGACATTCGCAAAATCACTTCTTCATGTAGAATATGTTCCGAAGTGAAACCGCAATTTTTCAAGAATAAAGGAACACTCATAAAGGCATCCGCTCCATTAGAAAGACTGAACATGGATTTCAAAGGACCTCTACCTTCAAGCTCTGGGAATCGCTTCCTTCTTACAATCATTCGACGAATACTCGAGATTTCCATTTGCATTTGCTTGTCGAGATGTCAGCTCCGAAACTGTTAAGAAGTGCCTACAGCAGCTTTTTTCTATCTTTGGGGCACCAGCGTACATCCACACTGACCGCGGTTCGTCGTTCATGTCGCAAAATTTGAGGGCATTTCTGGCTGAGTATGGAACTGCTACCAGCCGAACCACGCCTTATAATCCTCAGGGCAATGGACAGATCGAACGCCTGAATGGGACACTGTGGAAAACTATAGAACTTGCCATCAAGGAGCAGAAATTGCCTATCAGTCATTGGGAAACGGTTCTACAAGACTGCACGCAATTCGATCTATGCTCTGCACATCTACCAACTGCACACCTCACGAACGCATCTTCAACCACCCTCGACGTTCTAGGAATGGAAGCTCCACCCCTATTTGGCTCATGACCACAGGTCAAGTCCTACTGAGGAAGTTTGACCGCCGTTCAAAATTTGATCCACTACTTGAGGAGGTCACACTTTTGGATGGGGGACATGACTATGCTCGTATTCGTTATCCTAGTGGAAGAGAGACAACGGTTTCCTCCAGACATCTCGCACCCCTTGGAGTGGAGGAATGTATTCAGGCAGAAGAACCCTTCAATGAAGCTGATGACCACTGTACTGAAAATGAAGATGCCGTTTTGCCAACGCCAGCGGCAACGCCACTTTTACCCCCTCCCTCACTCTCACCCATTCACCCTGATTCTAGTCCAGGAACGCCTGACGAGGTTCCTATCCGAAGAAGTTCCCGAACTCGGAGACCCCCTGGATACCTGGCTGATTATGTTCCGTTCTAAGGATGGGGTGAATGTTGTATTAGTTTATCTCACATGTTTAGTTTGTTGTTAAGTTGCTAGGATTCCTATCTTGAAATTCCTAATTTCTTTCAGTTTGGTTCTGGCAAATAAAGCCTATGATTTCGGCAAACATTCTTCGCATTTTATACTACAATGTGGACTTAGCCTTCCGTGGGCACGTTGGAAGTGTATGTGTACTGAAGATATCAAGTGTCGTTTTCTTTAACAGAATGTTTTTAATTTTCTGTATATATATGTACATGTCTGATATATGCGAAGTGCTCTAAATAAATAAATAAATAAATATAATGACTGTCTTCGGGTGGGACAGTTCCCCAAACAGTGGAAGTCGCTCTTTAAAAGGAAGGCGACTGCTATCAGTTAGGCCTGCGATCGTGGAGACCTCTCATCCTTCTTTCCGCCTTAGGCAAAACGTTATAAATCTTGAAGTTGCGGTCCTTCGACTCGCTGCTGGCGGATTCAGTGTACTGCAGTAGCGGTTCTCCAGGGGTCGAGCAGAGCTGCCCTCAGGTAGGTGGAGCCCGAGTGGCGAGCATCCTGGAAGCCTGGAGTGGGACCAGCAAGCTGGAGTTTGCTCCGACTAAATGCGAAATAATGATGTTACGAGGCAAAACCGTCAAGGGATGCCTAGTGCGGAACTTGGATACGGCACGGCCACCGGTAATCAGGCTAGGTGGCGTGGCTTTGACTGCCGTACGTGAGGTTCGGTACTTGGGGGTTCACCTCGGGTCCGGGCTGTCTCTGTCGGCTCACATTGAGAAAACCTCGAAGAGGGCCCTAAATGCATGTGCCGGGGTATCAAGACTGGCGGGTTCGGGTTGGGGGACTCGGTTTCCGAGACCTCATCACGGCCTATAAGGGATTGTTCCTCGGCATTCTGCTTTATGCTGTACAAGGATGATGGGTCCTCGCCATTGAAAATGATAAGAGAAGGCTGCTTTCTGCACTTATTAAAGTTGCAAAGGCTTACCGAACTGTGGCCGCCTCGAGCATTGTGGTCGCGTGCGGAGTACTCCCGGTCGATCTGGAGGCCGCCAGACGATTCGCGAATTGGAAGGTGAGGACAAAAGTTTGACGTTTCCTGTTCCGAATTTCGTTACCCCAGAATGAAGGGGACACGAACTCGTCCAGACGAAGGGCGATTATGGCCAACCTTAAAAGCGTATGCCAAGAAAGGTGAACAGAGGCTGAAACTGGCCAATGGACGTTTGCCCTATTCCCGTCTGTGGAGGGCAGATTGAAAATGAGGTGGGTTAGCCCTGGTTTTTCTGTGTCTCAGCTCTTGCTGGGCTATGGGAACTTCAGGGCGAAGCTCCACCAACTCGGTCTCTGTGACGAAGAGACGTAGCTGTGGAATCGCCCCTGAAACAGTGGAACACGTACTCACTGAATGTTCCAGATGGACAAGTCAGCGCCCACGTCTGAGGGAGATGGTGTTTGGGGATGAGCTCCCAATTGACCTGACCCGTTACGTATAAGCGACTGGCTTCCCGGCGCTGGAGGACTTTGCAAGGAGCGTCCTCTCATAGTCTATATCCGAACGGGTACCATCTCCCCCTCAGTATTGCACCCGCCTTCGACACCTCTTAGCCTCATTGCACTCACTTCTAAGGTGAATAGAGGCGGAGGCTGGTCGGCACCTCTGAGGAAAGTGGTTGGGTGGCTAACACCCTGAGAGGTCCTCCCCTCAGGCAATGCTAGAACGCCGAGGCATACCAGAAGGCCGCTAAGCGGGAGACTGCTTAGCAACTGGTAGCACGGGCTGCTAGAGCCCCGCTGATCCCCCGAGAAGGGTGGCCCACTGGCAGAATGAGAAACGACTCGTGCTGGTCTGTTACACTAAGTGCTGGAGGGTGGGCGTCTGAAGCCGTTAGGCCAAGGAGTTGCTTTCCCTCGTCTACGACGTGGGGACGGGTTAAGAGCCCTCGGGCTGGCAGAACTCGGACCGAAAGGTCGGCAGTAGAATCTCTCGAACATGCCCTTCGAGGGACAGCAACCCCATGGGGGTGCGGGGGCAAGTTCAATCCCCGTACCCCCATGGACCTAAAGCGCAGGTGCCAGTGGAACGCCTATCGGCAATTCTGGCACCGGGGCCTGCCACCCATTCCGGTCTGTAGGCTGTGGTGTTGAGCCTGTTAGCTCGTGATGTTGCCAGCTGTGAAGCAACGGGTTTGGCTTCATGGAGGAGGCAGTGGTTTTGCTGGAAATTCCCCTAGAGAACTGGTTAGGCACTGGCAGGGGGGGGTTAAGGCCACTAATCTGGGAACCCCCTCCAAGGCCACGTGCAAATGTCTCTCGAGAGTGGTCCATCCCCATGCAGGGGGTGGAGGCTTGAGGGCCTTCTGTCACAGCTTACTCGGGTCCTTCTTAACCCCTGGGAGTTCAGCAAGTACAAACTGTCCCACGCTGGGATGAGGAAAAGCCGTAAGTGCCATCGATTGACAGAGCGGGCTTGAGACTATTTTGGCCTTAAGTGTTGTTTGACCCAAAATAGTACCACGGGAATGCACAGCCTGTGGCCTTGCGCCAGTGCATTATGGATTAGGGCCACGACAGGTGGCTGCCTCCGCAGGGCAAGGTAGAACGGGGCAATTCAATTCCTCCGAAGGGCAAGACCTGAAGAAGTTCAAAAATGCGTCTGCCCTGGAGTGAGTCACTGGAAGGTAGTTGGTCCATCCCAATTTATTTTTAACCTGATGGAACTACCCAAACCAGTGATGGCCTAGTGGCTTGTTGGTGCGAAGAGTTAGTGTAATGATCATTCATGGCCTGCCCTGGTCTGATAGGCATGCCACGTGACTTAATCCCAGCACCTAGGGGTGAGCTCGGGATTGAGCGTGGTGCTCCGAAGGGGCGTTGTGAGGGGGGGGGGGCACATTTCCAGCTGGCTTCGCCTTGCTGCCCACACTTGGGCAAATATGGACAACCCTGGCGTGGCCCACTGGAGAGGAGGGTGATTGCACTGTCAGGTGGCGCGAGAGGGGGGGAGGACGTGCTCTAATAGAGAGGGCAGGCAAAGAGGATGTGCGCTGCATCCTTACCAACCTCCCTGCTGCCTGGGCAGAGGTCAAATGTGCAGCGCTTGAAGTAGAACTGGCGCTGGTTGAAGGCTCCATGCCCGGAAAGTAGTTGGACCGCTGGGAAAGTGGGGTGCCATACATCTATTTCAAGGCAGTCCTGGACGGAGGGATTGAGTGTGTGAGATGCCGTGCCGTTTGGCCCACTTAGATCGAGGGTCGCCTCGTATGCTAGCTTAAGGCGGCTTCAAGCCGGAGTGTGTGCACCAGTGGCTCAAGGGCTCCCTGGTAGTTGTCCAGTGCTTCACGCTAGATGGGGCTGATGGAGGTGGGAGGGATCCCAAAGCCCAGACATCCCAAAACAGGATCGTAATTCTACATGGGAATAAGAAACCGTCGTATTATTTATGACGTTACACGTAGGATGCATTGGTGAGAGGGACTGCCACAACAAAGTTGTTGGGACAGTGAGGAACAAGACGAGAACGCAGTTAAAAGAAATCCTCATTTTGGAGATGCGATTATTGTCAAACCTCAGTGCGAGAACGAAGCACCAACCTGTTAGGACCGGAGTTTCATTATCCTAGATGCCCGGGGAGCCCCTTGAAGGCTCTTCGTCCCCCATCACTGCCAGGAGCAGAGCAAGGGAATCGCCCTTCCAACCGATTTGTTTCGAGCGTTTTCAACGATTGTTTCCAACCAACTTGAGCGAAACGAAACAAGAGCAGTCGCTAACGGAAGGGGGAGAGCTCTTTGCCCGAAAAGGACTGATCAACCTCCGCTCGGTCTAAACAGAACTAAACAATGCAGCTAACTGTTGTGCAAGTAGGTAGAGGGTCGGTGAACTGAAAGTAACAACGTCCGACGAGAGAAAATTGAAACAGTCGGTGAAAAGCGCTTTTAGGGAAAGTCATTGACTTAAACATTTCCACCGTTGTCGGCCGCCGCTCTCATTTCCACCGGATTGGTATTCACAATCGTTCTCAAGTGATCGCTCTCCTCTTTCTAGATTGTCTTTATGGACATATCGCTAACCCGAGCGCCGAATGTAAACCTCACTTAATCCCGCGGGCCTGGAAATAACGTCGCTGAAATGCCCACGAACGACTATCAAAATGACGTTGGTCAGAATGAGTTGATTTTTTTGGGCTAGAAGTAAGCCGGTATTTTGCGAGCCACCGAATTTTCTCGATGGCTTATGCCAGACCTTTGGGGATGGCACTTAGCATAGCCAGGCTTAAAAACATCTCCAAACCTTCACGAGGTCTAGCCTGTTAGTGCCCATATCCTTTGGAGTGGGGCCGACAGATTGGAGCAATGTTGGTTGTCCTCGTTCTGGGAGGTGGATAGCTTTCCTTGAGAGGTGGTGAGGGGGCAGTTATAGTGGCGCCTGCTCGTGCTCCCTGCATCAACTTTTTTTTTTGTTTTTCGCCCCCAACCCAAGCTGTAAAGCGACCCGTGGCGAAGGGTGGATGGCACACATGGGACATTGTGTCAAACACGGAGCCTCAAGGATACCAGGCGACCTCCTTGCAGTAAGTAGCCTTGTCACGGCATGCGGGGCTCTGCCGTGATCGACTGTGTATTACCTAGCTACTCGTGGGAACATGAATGAAGAAAATCAAATAAATTTGAACATTCAGGAGCTTACCCTAGCTGAGGAAGAGAGCTGCTTATTGAGTCCCTCCTCAGTGATGGAGGAGGAGGTCATGGATTTGTACTGTGACCTCCCAGCTGTAGAAGGAGGTTCATCTGCAGCGGATGGAGACGCAAGGTCACATTCTGCGGGCGGGGGGCTTGGGGTCCCTGCTGCCGGTGTGGGGCCTGGTGCCGGGCGCCTCCCGATAGGGGGTGCTGGTGCTGAAGCCCTCCCGGGCGGGTCCTGGGGGCTCCTGAGAACCAGGACACAGGCTTGGAGCCGCTGACCGAAGAAGGTCGGATGCGGGGCCATCGGGCACGCATTCTGGGCACAAGCGAGGCGCCACGTTAAGTTTACTGGCACTGAGGCGCGGTTTAAAGCCCTCCTGTCAGAGGGTAAGAGCGTGGCTGATGCCAGGGCTCTTGCGATGAGAGGAGGGCTGACGAAGGTGGAAGGTGGCCAAAAGAGCGGCCTTCCACTGGAGACACTCCTGAGGAGAGAAAGAAGGTGAGACGCTCTTTGGGATTGAGAGGTGGTGAAGGGCAGCGTGGGACGTAGGTTCCACGTCTGCAGCCCACCTCGGTGGGGCTGGTGGCTCGGGCGGCAGGGGAGTGCCTAAGGGCGGTCCTAGCAGGCGACCACCAGTCTCATATAGCTCAGCTGTGTCAGGGGTGAAGCTGGGGGTGTTCCATGAGGACTACCGGCGGAGCTCCTCACAGCGAGCAGATGGAGGCCGTGGAGAGGAGCATGGTGGAGGCCGTGTTTGCTCTCGGCGAAGATGAGGGCGGGCCAGGGTTCACCGGTACCATGTGTAGAAGGGGGTGGTGCGGTGACCTGTAAGGATGAGGCACGCGGCAGCATGGCTGAGAGAGCATTTTGCCACCGCACAGCCCTGGGAGGTGCCAGGCTGAAGGTCTGTGAGGGAAGGGCCTTCCCGAGACCACGAAGAGCCGTGGCGTACCTGCGGGAGTGTGAGGATGAGCCGGATGAGAAGGATCCTGGGCTTTCTGGCGAAGCAGAATAGGAGACTCTGCACACGGTTCTGGGCGGTGCTCTCTCGGGTCCACAAGGAATCAGCGGTGCTTCTGGGCCTGCTGATAGATGCGCAATCTGCCCAGGCTTTGGAGGCTGAGCCAGCAGTCTCCATAAAGCTGAGGCAAGGCAGCATCAGAGTGAGGAAGCAGGGCTCTGGAGTGGTACCTACACTCGAGTGTCCCTTCCTTGGATGCCCCTGGAGATGGTGGAAGGGGAAGAGGAGCGCTGCCGCTGCGGGGGTGTCGGGGGGTGGGGCTGCAGGCAGGGGCTGCAGGCAGTGGTGACTCAGGGTCCGCTGCGCGGTCCTGGCTGGGGGCCCCGCCGGGTGCCTCGGCAGCAATGGTGGCGGCTCCTGGAAACAGCGGTGCGCTGGGGTCCTGGTGGCCCCTCCTCCCCTCCTGTGGTGACGGCTTCGGCAGTGGCTGCGGGTGGGGTGGGGAGCTGGCGGGTCCAGATTTGGCAGGGAGGGCAGGAAGGACGATAAGGTCCGTCCGGCCCAAACTGCAGAGAGGCTGCAGGCAAGTCGCGCCTGCTCGCCTCCGGGCACTCCGCCCAGGGACGGTTGGGTCCCACGGGGGTTTGGGGGTCGGCGTGGGCGACGATGATTGCGCAGCATGTGGGCTTCCTCCAGATCAACCTGCACACGGCCAAAGCCAGCTACGGCAGGTGATGTGCAGGAGCTTTGTCTGGGGGAGCTGTGATGTGGCTCTACTGCAGGAGCCTTGGGCGGACAGCAGGGACGTAAAGGGATACCTGCTAGTACAGGTAAGTTGGTCTACTGTGGCACAGAAGGTCGTCCTAGGGCGGCTGTTTTGGTAAGACACAACTTGCATATTCTAAAAATTCCCGAGTTCTGTCACAGGATTTGGTGGCGTAATGCTGGAAGCTCAAGACAGTAATGGACTCCGGGCGAGGACAGTGGTGGCGTCAGCCTACTTCCCAGGCGATGACGCTGAGGTCCCCGCTGACTATGCAGCAGCTGATCCATTACTGCAGAAGGAAGACCTTCAGTTGATTGTCGGGTGCGACGCCAATGCACATAACATGGCATGGGGCAGCACAGACACAAATGAAAGAGGTGAGTCCCTTCTTGACTACTTACTCTGTGCAATGAAATGGTGGTGGTTAATAGGGGAGCACGCCAACTTTTGTTACACGCAGGCGGAGGAGGTGCTGGACATTACGGTCTCAAGTACCTTCTATGCCAGCAGAATAACAGATTGGCATGTCTCTAGGGGAAACTTCAATGTCTGACCACCGGATGGTGAGGTTCAGGCTGCGGTTCCCTAATAGTGTTTTGAGACATATCGGAACCCCAAGAACACGGATTGGGTTCTGTACAGCCGCCGTGTTGGCTTCCAGTTTGGAGAGCTACAGCTGTGAAATGCAAACTGTCGAAGGTGTAGAAAGGGCGACAGGGAGATCTGCGCAGCTATGGTAGAGGCGTATGAAGAAAGCTGCGAGTTGAAAACCGAAGATCAATAGGAGGTTCCTTGGTGGAACAAGGAACTGGAAAGGCCGGAAAGAAACGAGGAGGCTCTTTAACAGAGCAAAAAGAAGGGTGAGTGGGACGCATATAGGGGTTCCCTCACAGCATACAATAAAGCCCTTAGACAGGCTAAAAGGAAATCCTGGAGAGACTTCTGTGGGGGATGAAAGACTTGTCTACCATGTCCAAGGTACAGAAGATCCTCTCTAGAAGAAGAGAGACCGCCAAATCGGTTTTCTCCTAAAGGCAGGGGGAACATTCACAAGGGGGCAGCAAGAGACCTTGGAGGAGCTACTGACAGCTCACTTCCCAGGGTCTCAAAGCCTGCGGTGGGGAGATAGCCACCACCATCAGCTGAGCGCCGATGGTGGTACCTGTCATGGGCAAACAAGGAACCCACTGCTAGCTGCAGCCTCCAGAGAAATGTTCACACTTAATAAGGTTAAATGGGCTATTGGTTCATTTAAACCTTACAAGGCGCCAGGTGCGGATGGGATCTTCCCAGCCATGTTGCAGCATGGCAGGAGGCTCTGGGTCCACGATACTGGTGAGGCTCTTCAGGGCGAGCTATGTCCTTGGGTACATACCCACTATGTGGAGGAAGGTGAAGGTGGTCTTTATACCAAAGCCGGGTGGCTCCTGGCCCTGGCCATGGGCCACCGCCCCATCAGTCTCATGTCCTTCGTGTTGAAAACAATGGAGAAGATAGTGTGCCTATCAATAAAGGAGAACTATCTAACTCAGAACCCCATTCGGAGTTCCCAGCATGCCTATCAGAGGGGAGATCCACTGAGACTGCTCTGAACAGAACTGGCAACAGTGCTGGAGGATACTCTGAGATCCAGGAGAGATTGCGCTGTGCTGCTTTCTGGATATTGGGGGCTTGACAATACGTCGTATGCCTCGATTACGGCTGCGGCTGGTAGGAAGGGTGTAGATCCTTACCTAATCTCTTGGACCAACGAGATGCTGAGTAGCAGGGTGGTCTTCTCGGAGTTGGGGGAGGGAGACACTCTCTGTGGTGCCCACCAGGGGATGCCCACAGGGGGTGCTCTCCCTCTCCTCTGGTTACTGGTAGCTGATACCCTTCTCGAGCTGCTGGAGGAGGAGGGATACAAGGTAATAGGATACGCGGATGACCTGGTAATTATAGTCAGGGTAAATTCGCGAATGTAATCAGTGAATGCATGCAGCATGCACTGAATACCTTACAGACATGGTGCAATGGGCAGAGGACTGTTTGTCAATCCAGACAAAACGAGCCTGATCCCATTCACTGAAGGCAGC
Source organism: Pachypeltis micranthus (assembly GCA_020466155.1). Lineage (NCBI taxonomy): Eukaryota > Metazoa > Arthropoda > Insecta > Hemiptera > Miridae > Pachypeltis > Pachypeltis micranthus. Next base: position 11,133,661 of record CM035782.1, on the reverse strand, counting down.
TACGCTGCAGGAACTCAGGCTGAGTGGCAAGGTGGTGAAGATCCAGCATGAGATCAAGTACTGGAGTCTTTCTTGATGGAAAGCTCTCTTGGGCCACACACGTGAAAAAGCCTTACAGCGGGCGTCGGTGGTGATGTGGGCAGCTCAAAGAATGGTGGGGAAGACATGGGGGGCTGAGGCCTGGGATGATCCGGTGGTTGTACACTGCGGTTGTTAGGCCTGTAGTCACCTGGAGCCCTGGTCTGGTGGACTAGGGGTGAAAACAAAACAGTGCAGTTGCAGCTAAATAAACTGCAGCGTAGGGCGTGTCTAGCCATTGCAGGCTGTATGAGAACATGCCCTATGGCTGCACTGGAGGTCTTGTCAGATTTAGGTCCACTCCACATACATGTTACAAGGATGGCGTTCCTCCAGGATGGCGTGTGTTGGAGTTGGGTCTAATAATGCGGGAGGAGGAGTTCCTGCCACTTGATCCTTGGCAAGGTGAAGGTGGGGGGCCTGAACTGCATGTGGTAGACTCAATGCCCGCGAGGTTCAACCGCGCTACCCTTTCGGATACTCATTCATGAGCGATCCAGGTGGGTAGGGGAGCTCCGCTTTGCTGGGGCCCTGGTATACTTACACTGATGGCTCGGTGCAGGGTGGCCTTGCAGGGGCAGGCATCTTTGGGCCGAGGATCAGAGCAGCAATCCCATTGGGGTCGCTGGCCACGGTGTTCCAGGCAGAGGTGGCTGCGGTGACTGAAGCGGCAGAGAATCTACATCATGGTGGACAGTCAGGCCACTCTCAAGGCCTTAGCCTCATACTGTCTTACATCGCGGCAGGTGTGGGAGTGTCTGACTGGACTGAAGGCCCTGGCCGAGGACAACAGGGTAACACTGTGTTGGGTGCCAGGGCATCAGGGTATAGAGGGAAACGAACGGGCTGATAGGTTGGCTAAGAAGGGATCAGGAGCAGATCCCTATTGGCCCTGAGCCTTTGTTGGGACTACCAGGAGCCATCTACGTAGAGGGTTGGCAAATGGGAGGATAGGTGCAGGGCTGCTCATTGGCAGGGGCTGCCCCCGGCCTTAGACAGTCAAAACTCTTTATCCGGCTCTCCAGAGAGAGGTCCAAGGAGGTGCTTGCTCTGGGAGGAAGGATATGAGGATCATATGTGGCCTGTTCACAGGTCACTGTCCGCTGAGGTACCACCTTGCAAAATATTGGCAAGTGCGAGGTACAGGTATGCAGGTTCTGCGAGGTAGGGCTAGAGACGGTAGAGCACGTGCTGTGCGATGCGATGGACTCGGTGCATCGCGCCCGTTCTGTGTTTGGGAGGCCCTTTCTTCAGCCCGAAGAGGTGACAAATGCAGAACTTGCCGATATCCTCCGCTATGCGGGGGTGGTGAGCGCATAGGTGACGTCACACCAAGTGAGACCAGTGCCGTGGGGCCTGGGGGTGGTGCAGGTGGGCCATGATCCGAGTATCATGGACGCCCTTACAATAGGCCCGTTTGTGGCTGCAGTGAGGGTATTGCCTGCATCCACCGTTTCAAAGGAAAAAAAAAAAAAAAAAAAAAAAAAAAAATGAGTTGATTTGAATTCGAATCCGACAAGAGCACCTGAGTGGTTGAAAGGAAAGAATTTTTTTGGTTTAATGTACCTCCTGACTCCCATTATAGGTACCCGAGTGATCGCACGTAGTTACAGACGAAGATTCATACTCCAACGAAAGTTGAGCATTGGATTGGAGCTTGAGATCTCTACAATTTTTGCCTGAGGGGCTCTCCAAACACTTCCAAACCCCTCGTAAGAAATAGTGTCCGAGGCGGGATGAGGTGGGTTGGAACATGCAAGGTAATCTACCAGAGGTGGTGGTGGGAGGGTGGAGCAATCACAATTCGGGCTATCAAAACCCTCCCTAGTTACTCGTAGGTGCTCATACCTGTCCTGGAAGCTTGGAGGAGTGGAGGTGCACAGTCTCAATATTATTAGAGCCTCTACCTGGTTCTGGGTTATCTTCCCAGGAGCATGCCCATACAACCAGACGCGACCATGGGTTGTGGATAGTGGAACGGCCACGGCATTGTCCCCAGGGGCATGTCTGCGGCCAGCTGTGAATAAGGTCAGCATGCTGACTGAATAAGCAGCCGCGAACAATGGGCGAAACCCAATCCACGGTGGAACAGCATACGCCAAGGATGCATGGCCAAAGGGAGTTTGGTCTTCTAGTATGCGGACTCTGGGCACCGGGCGACCCCCAGGTTCATGTAGCCTTCCTGAGACATGCGGGGGTCTGTCTCAGGCGACCGTTTAATTCTCTAGCTTCTCGTGGGACCATATATGGAAACCAAAAAAGAAAAAAACAAAAACCAAGAGGAAGAAATTGCCTCAGAGATCGAAGAGGAGCTTCTGTGCATAACGCCAGACCTCGATGATCAGATGGCTGTAGACGACAGTCCTGCAGCGTCTAGAGAGGCTACTGCCTCACTGTAAACAGGAGCTGTGTCCCCAATAAGCCTAGTGGGTCTCTTTGAGGACCCAGGATCCCTCACCGCTTGGAGCTCGCAACTGCATGAAGAGGGAACCCCCTCGCTGCCAGCCTAGCGGCCGGAGGGCGCCACGGCTGACGCCGGTGTGGCCTCCGGGGCGCGCGCGGTGGAATACCGTGCAGGGGCAGGCGGGGAGGGTGGAAGTAAAGAGGTCAAAGGAGATACCTCTAGAGCAGGACATGATGGCAAAAGGTTGGGGGGTGCTAGGAAGAAGAGGTATAACCACCTCCTCAGGCGAGGGCTAGCACCGGAAGAGGCCTTGAAGGCGTCAGCCATGACGGTCCAGGAGAGTCGTTCGGAGTCCAGTAGGAAAAGACCCAGACCCTCAATGCCCTTCTTTGGCAGCAAAACGCTTCGAATACTTCGGTCAGGGGACCACTGAACCCCAAATCATGGTGGAATCTGCAGTGAAGGACATACTCGGCTTCCTAAAGGGGGCGGGTATGTACGACGCCTTCTACTAAGAAAGGGCCAGCGTCATAATAGGCCCACATAAAAAGCGACCGCAGTGACAAAGGGACTTGTCCCACACGCCCTCGGGTTAAAAAAAAAAATTAGAGCCTCTAGGATATGAAGTCTTAGCGTTGTAATTATTGCAGGGTTTACCAATTTTAATTGAGACTTTTCCTCCCAAAATCAGTGCACTTTATGTCAATTGCAGATCGTCCAGAGCCGATTCGGGAACACAGATGTCGTCATGGAGATACTTTGGCACCAAATCAAGAACCTTCTGAATCTAGATGTGAGCGAACAGTCGTCAGGTTGGAACTAGACTCATCAAGAGCCGTTTAGTTGCTATTCGACGTCCGTTAGAACTGGAAATCGACGTTTTGTGATTCATTTTGCGGTAAACTCCCCATTGAAGCGGTCACAGTGCGTCCTCGGGCCCTCCCTTCGTTGAGGCAGGTCTGTCATTGTACGCGCCTTTTGAAATGAAGCGCTCAAATGCTCTGTCCAGGAGGTGGCGTAACCTGGTGTGCCACATCACAGGCCATGCGGCTCTACCCTGCTCTTTCAAGCTCGTCTCTCATTTTATCGGGTTTATTCAACCTATTTCGCACCACTTAAAATGTTCTCAGTCGCCAAATTCGCTGCCAGGAGCGCCTTGGTCTCCGGATCCAGGGTGGCGTTCATCAGGCCATTGAGCTGCTCTGGTCTCTCCCAAAGTACAGTCACCCAACAGCGACTGAACCCCACTCCTGCCCCAGTGTCCCTCCTCCCCGCAGTCCGTCAATTCCAAACCTCCGCTGTCTCTCGGGATATTGACTCTGCCGCCAAATTCATAGGTCGCTGGTTCAGATCCGGCCCGGAGGACCACTTGTTGCGGATCGCGCTGGTTTTTTTCCTCAGAGTTTGTGGACTGTATGAAGAATATGAATGGAATTCAACTCTGCTTACATGAAATGCAACACTATGAGTACTCACGACACTGGGAGCTGGAGTTGCAGACCACCGGCCGGCGGGAGAGTCGAGGAGACGAGTCAGGCGATGTTGCAGGCCGAACGGATAAATGAATTTAGCGCAGAGTGACGGAGGGAATTTTAGACACCCTTAGACAGCCGACAACTCAGTAATTTAAATAACTAATAAATAAATAAATATTACGAAAATAACGAAGAAAGGCGTGATAGCACGAAAGATATAACTGAGGGAAACCGATAACGGCGAGAGACTAACTTGAAAGAGCAGGGTAGAGCCGCATGGCCTGTGATGTGGCACTCCAGGTGACGCCACCTCCTGGACAGAGCATTTGAGCGCTTCATTTCAAAAGGCGCGTACAGTCATATTGTCAGTAACATACGATAACTATAATAAACATTATCAATCTCTACCCTCTACGTGACACATCTAGAACGAAGAGACGAAAAGACCTCCCTCCGCTTCTCCTGTGCCGGTCCCAGTCAAAAAACTTCTGCTTTTGCCTTCCTTTTGTCCCGAGAGCCATTTATACTCCGAATTATGACATTAGACCGGAACATTAATAATTTATTAAGTTTCTCTTAAAGAGCTTTTAGTTCAATCTTCTTTTCTTGTATTTTCTACAGTCCAGACGACTGCGCATAATTTAAACACAGCCCACTTCGCCTTCAATTTTGTAGTTAGCTCTCGAGCTGCGCAGTTTAATAGCGCGATCAATAAAGAATTATTGACTGAGAGCCAAGTAGATTGCAATCAGTCCAAAACATAAACTTTCGTAGGTTTATACTAATGCGTCGTAAAGATTCAAAAAAGCGCCTATACGAACTTGAGGGTAAATATTACACTCAGCCGGGGGTTGTGATGGGTTCTCCACTTTCTCCTTTGCTGGCGGACATTATATGGATTATATTGAAAAACGAATTTTTGAAAAATGTAAATCAAACAACCTCTTGTATTGATATGTGGATGATATCATCTTATGGACAGGGACCGAAAGACGATTAAATTCCTTTCGTGAAAAAATTAATAAAATAGATCCCTTGAATTGGGTGGAAATAAGTTGAATTTTCTAGATTTGTTTATTTCACTAATTAACAAAAAACGTGATTTCTCAATTTATAGAGAAGATACGTATAGTGATGACTGTTCATAATACCTCAAATCATCCTCTGGTTCATAAACATGCGGCTTTCCATCGTATGATCAATAGGGCACTGTCTAAACCAATGAATGGTCAAAATTTATTAAAAGAAAAATCAGTCATTAAAAGTATAGCAGCGAGTAATGGATATGGAGGAGAGCTCATCGACTTTATTTGGAATAGGGTTCTTAGGAAAAATATCTGGTGCGTTGCAACACACAACTTTCCTTAGCTCTACGTCAATTCGATTTGTACATGGCTAATTCTACTCAATCGATTCATTTATGACTCAGTTCCTTTGAACTTTGCTTTACGGCAGCAGGAAGCGGTAGCGCTTACAGTTCCTGAATTTATTGTGCTACTCGAACTCATTGCAGGACCATTATTGAGTAATCGTTACACAGATAATTAATGAGGCTGTAAACACAAATTTTTTGAAGAAGGATAGTAATTACTTTCGCAGAGTTATTGGGTAAAAACGTTTAGTACTGGTACTAAGCGAAACGGCGGTAGTTGAAACTCAGGAATTTCTGGAGTGAGCCCCATGTATCTCATGAGCGTTTTTAAACACTCTCCCTTTAGGTATTGGATTGGACTACAACTAATTTTTTTTTTTCAACACTCTACTCACATTCCAGCGAAGTTTATAAGGAAAACCCCGCGCTAAAACCGATTTCGTGGAACATTTTGATAATTTATTGTGCTGCTCTCGTCATTTTCCCACTAATGGGCATTTTATGGTATAATTATCATATTAAGAGATATCGACATAAAAAATGTAATCAAAATCGTTAGAGCCATTTTTGAGAAAAAAAATATTTGGTGTTTTGATCACTAAGATAACTATAGTTAAATTTCGGTGAATTTTGTTCATACCCTTATTTTGGCGTCCCATGATGACCTGCGGGCGAGATATCAAGTTTGAGTGGATTTGGTACGGTGGTTCTCTCTAAAAATCGTTCACAGACACACAGACCATTTTCCCAAATAGTGTTTTTCGGACTCAGGGGGGTCTGAAACGTAAAGATCTGGAGAGAACTCACAATTTTTTTTTCAGCCGATTACATAACTTTCCTTTCTACTTCGTAGAACCAAGGAAAGTAAAAATAGTCTTAAAGCTTCATTGGGTTCTGTTAAGGATAATATTAACGTTCAGGATAAAAGTGGGGTCCATAAACTAAAATGTTCATGTGGACTCGAGTATTGTGGTCTAACTGGTAGGAAATTTAGGGAACGAATAAAACGAAAAACGAATAAAAGAGCATGAAAAGGAATTTAGGGATAACAAAGGTGATTCTGTGTTTGCAAGTCATCTGAGTGAATCTAAACATGACTTTAGTTTCGATCTAACAAATAAGCAGTATGTAGAATTTCTTCACTTTCGCCCAAAAGGAGGTATGTTGGATGTGCTGGAAAAATTCGAAATTGTTAAAAGTGATAGGTGCGGGAAGTCTCTAAATGAGGTAATCCCTCAAAATATTTCACCATTAATACGTTCATATTTACAATAGCTTGGTTTTTCCCTCCACCATTGTCTTGAGTTGATTGACATCGGTTTTTCCCCCCTTTCTCTGAGCCAATAGGATTCAATATCTCCGTTCACCTGACTATATAAGATGTCCTTTCTATGAAGTACCTTCAGTTCATGTTTGCTACTGATGATGACCCAACCGTCGAAATCGATATAACAATTGTGCTCATTATTTCTGTGGAAATATAGACAATTTATCGTTTATTCCGTTTTTTAATTAGCGCCTACGCACATAAAATCAGAGCTTTTTCAGGGCGAGGATGTCGGACATGGGTAGGACTTCGATTCTGCTTCTTCCCCAGGCAATTCCTGAGTGCTCTCATACCCGCGCAGTAGCTCTCAGTGAAACCTGCTTCAGCATTGAGAAACATCTGGCGGGAAATTTACGTAACTGCGGGACCCCTCGTACGCGCCGAGTAAAATATAAAATAAACTTAAGGGAAATGGATCTGTTCGCTCCCAAGATCGCTTGTTTATTTACTTACTATTATTTCCTCAGTTCGTTATATTTCCTTTACTTCATTTGTTACTCCCCATTGTCTATATATTTTTGTGAGTGCTGACTGAGGTTCACACCACTCATCGCGTTTCAACAATTATAACTGTCCCAAACAAAACGAATTGTTGAAAAAAATAAATAAAAATAAGCTGCCGAGCTCGCGTCGGGAGCCAATCGTAATCCTACGCGGAGAGTGAGTGAGTGAGTGAGAGAGAGACCCCTTTTCGTAACGAAATATCTCGTTTCGGAACTGTTGTTCAAGATTGGATTTTGGAAAACGGTTGCTGTTGTTGAGGGAACGGGAATAAAAGCCCTTGTTTTCTAGTCGGAATGCTAATTTCTCCGATCCCCGAAACGAGGAAGAGAACAAGAAATTAAGAAATATGTAAATAGGTTTTCCATCCGGTACCTACTTCCCTTGATTAAATTTCTCGAGCGGAATATTTTAATGGGCGAGGAAAGGGATCGAAGAATGGTGAGAGCTGGAAGGGCGCAGTGGAGGGGCGAAGGTCCACATTCGTGAGGCATTTCCATTTAAATTGTTCGAATTATTGGTAGACGGCTTAAAATCGGGAGTAAAGGGGCATAAATAGTCATTTCAAACCGTTTAAGATAGCGTTTGTCGCGTTAAGTTGAAATCGTTCGTTTTAATAGTCCAGGAGAGAGTTAGTAAGTGTACGCCCTGGTTCGGCAGCTTGATTATCTTGGTGAAACGCTAGGATCGTACTAGAAAATATTTGGTAGAACGCGTCACATAACTCGGCACCACGCGTATTGAGCGGTTCTCTTGACACTAGCGACTAATCACATCTCATTTTACTTTCCTAGGCTCTGCAAAGTAGAAAGGAAAGTTATGTAATCGGCTGAAGAAAAAATTTTGAGTCCGAAAAACACTATTTGGGAAAATGGTCTGTGTGTCTGTGAACGATTTTTAGAGAAAACCACCGTACCAAATCTGCTCAAACTTCATATCTAGCCCGCAGGGCATCATGTGACGCCAAAATAAGGGTTTGAACAAAATCCACCGAACGTTAACTATAGTTATCATAGTGATCAAAACACCAAATCTTTTTTTTCTCAAAAACGGCTGTAACGATTTTGATCAAATTTTTTATATTCGTAGCTCTCAATATGGCAACTATACCATAAAATTCTCATTTGTGGGAAAATGACGAGAGCAGCACAATAAATTACCAACACTTTCGACGAAATCGATTTTAGCGGGATTTTTAGAGAAAACCACCGTACCAAATCAGCTCAAACATGATGTCTAGCCTACGGGTTACCATTGGACGCAAAAATAAAGGTATGGGCAAAATCCACCGAAAGTTAACCATAGTTATCATAGTGATCAAAACACCAATTTTTTTCAATGAAATTTCTCATCTGAAATGTTAGTAGAATGTTTAAAAATATCTGGTGCGTTGCAACACACAACTTTCCTTAGCTCTACGTCAATTCACTTTGTAAATGGCTAATTCTATTTAATCGATTCATTTATCACTCAGTCAACTTGAACTTGATCGAAAAACACTTCCTTAGCAGCAGAAAGCGGTAGCGCTTACAGTTCTATTACAATTTATTGTGCTGCTCGTACTCATTCCAGGACCATTATTGAGCAATTGGTACACAGAAAATTAATGAGGCTGTAAACACGAATTTTTTTAAGAAGGATAGTAATCACTTTTGCAGAGTTATTGGGTAATAACTGTTAGAACTGGTAGTAAGCGAAACGGCGGTAGTTGAAATTCAGGAATTTCTGGAGTGAGCCTCATGTATCTCATGTGAGTTTTTAAACACTCACCCTTTAGGTATTGGATTGGACTACTACACCAATGTTTTATTTATCATTCTAGTAACATTTCAGCGGAGTTTATTTGGAAAAACCGCGCTAAAAATGCTTTTCGTCGAAAATGTTGGTAATTTATTGTGCTGCTCTCGTCATTTTCCCACGAATGATAATTTTATAGTATCATTGCCTTATTGAGAGCTAACAATATAAAAAATTTAATCAAAATCGTTAGAGCCGTTGTTGAGAAAAAAAATATTTGGTGTTTTGAGCACTATGATAACTATAGTTAACGTTCGGTGGATTTAGTTCATACCCTCATTTTGGCGTCCTATGGTGACCTGCGGGCGAGATATGAAGTTTGAGCTGATTTGGTACGGTGGTTTTCTCTAAAAATCGTTCACAGACACACACACACACACACAGACACATAGACCCACAGACCATTTTCCCAAATAGTGTTTTTCGGACTCTGGAGGGTCTCAAACGTAAAGATCTAAAGAAAACTCAAAAAAAATTTTCAGCCGATTACAAAACTTGCCTTTCTACTTCGTACAGTCAAGGAAAGTAAAAAGACTCAGAATCGACTATTCAAGAAGCTCCTTTCTCTTCACCTCTAGTGGGTTTTCCCAGAGGGGCATGACCTCTTTCCTCCCCCCCCCTTCATTGACGCTCCACCATCCTGTTTACCTTTCTCTTCGTATATAAAGACCACGACGAACTGATTAACTTCAGCACTGACTTAACAGCCAGACGATGATGTCTTTACATCAAAAGCGCTCGCCCACAGTATCTCACCAACCAGAGGAGATGGACTCACCTAACAGGTACGTTAACTTTAGTAACAAATTGTAAGTTAAGAAATACGAAAAGAGATGCCATTTCGGCCTTAACTTTCAGACCCAGGCTGACGTGAGAGTGTCTTGAGGCGCTCATAATAGTGCGAGGCAGCGGAGTTTTGTAGCGTTGTGTTTTCGTGGAAACGTGGCAACAGAGTCAGTTGCTTTTGAGTTAGGTGAGCTTAGTTTTGAGAAGATTAAATTGTCTTCTATTTTCTCCTAGTTTTCCTACATTAGGCTTTCCCTTGTTTAGATACCGCCTCATATAGGCCACAAGGGGCAGTGTGCATCCAGTGCGAGTACCCCGTCTTAGCTATCAGGCGCTTCAAACATTTTTCTCCGTGGTTCATCAAATCCCAAACCTTAGGAAACTCTGCGACGAAAGACATAGTAAGTTTAGTTAACAGCGGCTGGCCAGCCACGACTAAAACCAGCGTAACGGCTCATGGTGCCTTCCTGTTCGAGAGAGAAGGCAATTCTTACACTCATCAGATGGGAACCAAGAGCCCTTACTAACTTCCTCGCTGTGCACTGCCCAGTTAGGTGATGATACTATTATTAGGTGATGATGATAGTCGTCGGTGAGGAGGACGAAACTGCATAGCGCATCCAGTGCGAGTGCCCTGTCTTGGCAACCAGGCGCTTCAACCAATTTTGAACCTCAAACCTAAGCGAACTCAGTGACAAAAGACATACGTACTCAACTTCTTTAAAGAGGCTGCCCTAAGAACAGCGTAAAAGCTCATTGCGCCTTCCTGTTCAAGGGCCAACGCACCCCCAAAACTTAGCAAAGTCTGACGCAAAAGACAGGGGGCCCAGTACGTCTTTTATTAGGTAAAGGACTATCGTCGCGATAGTCTCGTGTACCTCGGCCAAAAAAAAAGTTATTAGCAGCATTAACGCCACGTGGAAAGGCTAAATAATCGAAAACATTTCCCCCTCACTGCCCTACGGTGGAAAGTTACGTGGTAGAACGTCCTGCCGCCGTCAGGTACTCGCCTAATTCCTTCGAATTATAATTGCGCCGCGTGAAAAATGGGGCGAAAGAAATCTTCCCGACCCTTCGTATCGGAATCCACTCCCTCGGAGATAATTTTGTGTTGGTTGAGGGTGGCTTTTGGGCGATAACGTCGTCTCTTCGTTTCGCGCTTAAAGTTCTCCAAACAACGGGGACGAATTGGGCACGTGCTCGACAATCGTGGCAGCGCATAGCTTTCGCTACTTAACCGGTTTTTTTTTTGGCCCTTTTTTGTTTATCCCGATAAACCCCGCCATTTCCTGACTTTTGTTCGTTGAGCCCGCGCGTTCTTTAAATCGCTCAATTTTGGTTTATTATTCATTATGAATAATAACCTTGTTTTCGGGCAGGAAAATTTTGTTACAACCCCCCCCCCACACCACCCCACCCTCAAAGGTTGTTACTTTACGTTTCAAGACATCGGGATTCCAAATCTGCAACGACCATCTGTCGTTTTCTCCCTTTTGTGGCTTTAACGTGGTATGAAAATATCTGGTGCGTTGCAACACACAACTTTCCTTAGCTCTACGTCAATTCACTTTGTACATGGCTAATTCTATTTAATCAGTCATTTGTCACTCAGTTCATTACAACTTGGTCAAACAACACTTCACGACAGCAGCAGGAAGCGGTAGCGCTTACAGTTCCAGAATTTATTGTGCTGCTCGTACTCACTGCAGAACCATTACTGAGCAAATGTTGCACAGAGGATTAATGAGGCTGGGAACACGAATTTTTTGAAGAACGATAGTAATCACTTTTGTGGAGTTATTGGGTAATAACTGTTAGAACTGGTAGTAAGCGAAACGGCGGTAGTTGAAATTCAGGAATTTCTGAAGTGAGCCCCATGTACCTCATGAGCGTTTTTAAACACTCACACTTTAGGTATTGGATTGGACTACAATACCAATTTTCTTTAGCTTTCTACTAACATCCCAGCGGAGTTTATGAGGGAAAAACTGCACTAAAAACGCTTTTCGTCGAAAATTTTGATTATTTATTGTGCTGCTCTCGTCATTTTCACACGACTGGGAATTTTATGGTATAATTGCCTTATTGAGAGCTATTAATATAAAAAATCTATTCAAAATTGTTAGGGCGGTTTTTGAGAAAAAAAAAATTTGGTGTTTTGATCACTATGATAACTATAGTTAACTTTCGATGGATTTTGCCCACACCCTTATTTTGGCGTCCCATGGTATCCTGTAGGCTAGACATCAGGTTGTTTTCTCTAAAAACCGCGCTAAAACCGATTTCGTCGAAAGTTTGGTAATTTATTGTGCTGCTCTCGTCATTTTTCCATAAATGGGAATTTCATGGTATAGTTGCCATATTGAGAACGACCAATATAAAAAATTTAATCAAAATTGTTAGAGCCGTTTTTGAGAAAAAAAATATTTTGTGTTTTGATCACTATGATAACTATAGTTAAATTTCGGTGAATTTTGTTCATACCCTTATTTTGGCGTCCCATGATGACCTGCAGGCTGGATATCAAGTTTGAGTGGATTTGGTACGGTGGTTTTCTCTAAAAATCGTTCACAGACACACAGACCATTTTCCCAAATAGTGTTTTTCGGACTCAGGAGGGCCTGAAACGTAAAGATCTGAAGAAAACTCAAAATTTTTTTCCAGCCGATTACATAACTTTCCTTTCTACTTTGTAGAGCCAAGGAAAGTAAAAAACGTTCTTTCGCTCAAAAACCCCATTCGGTATTTAGTTGCGCCCGCCTGCTTGGGGGCGGGCGAAGTCTATCGTTGTTATGGGCTTAACAAATTAACAACAACTCAATTTTGGCTGTTTTATCGCAAATACGCCGCGTTCGGTGTCATTTTCTAGGCATTTGTAGATGCCGGGTTGAATGACAAAAATTCTCCGAGGTGTACGACTGCGTCTAGACCGGCAAACGGTGAAATCGCGGTAGTTATATACTTCACGGGATAATACGGCGAAAGTAGTGGTTTCATACTGTTAACGCGAAAAAGGAAGACGTATTTTATTGCTGCTGACCCCCCTCCACTAGTTCAACGTTTCTCGGCTACTGCTTTTTTTTTTTTTTTTTATTTCCGCTACCCCAAAGGGACTACTGAGTCTAAAAAACCTAATTTGATCACCTTCTACTAATCAATACCTAACTTTTCTTCTCCACGGAGATATAGGCCTATGAAGCAAATATAGGTTTTTTACGCTTTTTGGCAAAACGATTTCAGCGATTTTTACCAAACTCACAGGGTATTTTCAAATAGTTAATACCTACATATTGTTCTCAATAAATGTTCCTCTGACAGTCCATTGAACAGAGATAAAAATGAAAATGTGTCGAAAATAACGTTTTTTCGAACATTTCCGTAAATTCCAGGGCAACTTTTTCACCAGATGTGATAAATCCTAATGGAGTGTCTTTTAGTCACTCATACCAACATTTCGTTCTGTATAATTATTTCTGTATATATATGTTGAACGGAGATATAAGCCAAGTTAACTCAGAAAAGGAGATTTGTCGAATATTAATTTATCGGTATTCCAATTTTCTCAAAAACGGCTCTAACGATTTCGATCAAACTTACGGAGTACTCTCAGCTAACTAGTCCCTACATTTAGTTCTCCATAAATGTTCCTGTAGAAATGCGTTGAACGAAGATATAGCGCCCGCCTATGTAGGTGGTGTTCGAACTTAAAGGGGTGGCGGAAAGTTGTGTGTTGCTACGCACCAGATATTTTTGATTTGTTCGTTATTTTTTGTGGACACCAAAATAAAGTGCGTAACCTACAGATTTAGAAAAACATTGTGGTCCATCACGCCATTAAGGTATATTTATATTTATAAATGAGCTTAATAAAGTCACAAAAAAAACCCCTGGGCTCAGGGAACGAAGCAGCGCAGACGCCAGTTTGGTGAGTCGATTCTACTTCACGTGCGCCAATTTAGGAATAAACTTCTTCTGATTCCAACCATCATATTACGAGATATACAGTCCACGAATTAAATCACTCAAATCATAAATGACAACCAAACAAGGAGCTCCTTTTAAATGAAAGTAAATAACGAAAGTTGAACAAATAAAAGGGAAAACGTTAAAACTGGTATTCTCGAGAAATTAGAACCAGAAACGTCTGACCGTTCAGTGAAGTCGGCGATTGATGTAGCGAGGACTCAGCGAATGACGATTGTGTGAAAACTGGACGTCAGGTGGGATGCTGAGGGGCACACCACCTACATATGCGGGCGCTATATCTTCGTTCAACGCATTTGTACAGGAACATTTATAGAGAACAAAATGTAGGAACTACTTAGCAGAGATTATTACGTAAGTTTAATCGAAATCGTTAGAGCCGTTTTTGAGAAAATTGGAATTCCGATAAATAATTATTCGACAAATCTCCTTTTCTGAGTTAACTTGGCTTATATCTCCGTTCAACATATATATACAGAAATAAATATACAGAACAAAATGTTGGTATGGGTGACTAAAAGACACTCCATTAGGATTTATCACATCTGGTGAAGCAGTTACCCTGGAATTTACGGAAATGTTCGAAAAAACGTTATTTTCGACACATTTTGATTTTTATCTCTGTTCAATGGACTGTCAGAGGAACATTTATAGAAAACAATATGTAGGTATTAACTATTCGAATACATCTTGAAAGTTTGGTGAAAATCGTTGAAGTCGTTTCGCCAAAAAGCGTCGTAAAACCCCTATTTTTGCTTCATAGGCCTATATCTCCGTTCACCGTAGTGTCATGGAGATATGTATAAAGAATAAAAGTTAGGTATTAATTAGTAGAAGATAATTTGAAAGTTTAATCAAAATCGTTAGAGCCGTTTTCGAGAAAAATGCGAAAAACCCTAGTTTCTGGTACATTTTCGTCCCCCATCCTCCCTTCCCACCGGCCGAAATCGTCCACAACGTTATTTTGGTGTCTACAAAAAATAACGAACAAAACAAAAAAAGAACCAGCTCAATCGGATCAGCCGTTCTCCCTCAAATCGAACTACAGACACGGACGACGCGCCGAAATTAGGTTTTTTAGACTCAGGAGGGCCTGAAACGTAAAGATCTGAAGAAAACTCAAAATTTTTCTTCGGCCGATTACATAACTTTCCTTTCTACTTTGTTGAGCCAAGGAAAGTAAAAAACACTCGAAATAATATTTACAAACATTTATTGGCTAACTAGCTTAAACGCCGAATTATAGTCAACAAAACTGGCTCAGCTAGTAAATTCACCTCGTCTTATCAGGCTTTAAAGAACAAAAAAGCGTTCGTCTTTCCTTGCTCATTTGAGTCACAAGAACATACGATTTGATTTATTCCAAACGCAAGTTAAACCCGTGCGTTGAAAGTATCCAACAGATCCGCGAAAAAGCGTGAAAAGATGTGGACCTCACTCGCTAACAGTTTCTCGGCATCACTGAAGCCCTCGTTTATGCGCTGATCTTGTTCAAATTGCTTCCGAAGATGCGCTGAGCTCCCTGCAACACACAAAGCGAGAAAAAAATGAACTAGTGAACAATTCAAGGAGTAAAATTAGTGCTGAACGACTTACTGAATCTCAATATAGGAAATCAATTGTAATAGTTCGTTCGGCGTCGTCGTGTATTTCATGCTTTTGTTGGATAATAATCACTTTCCCAGTGTTATCGGGTAAAAACTTTCAGAGATGGAGTACATTTATGACATTTGATATGAAAATATTTCAAAAAAATGGCAGGCAGAGGTGATTACCATACTTCTAACGGATCGTAAAATGTCGCGCCATGCCATCGAATACCTCGGTCATAAATAAAGTCGAAGGTAGAAGGAGTTTGACACGATAATGTACAACACAACTGACGTGGAAGAGCTGAGATCGTTCGCAAATGAGGAAAGAGAGCGTGTGATTGCCTCTCATTCATGTACCACGTTATCGATACAATTTTTAAGACATCAAAAAAACAAGTTGCCCCGTCAATTGACAAAAAGTAACAGCTCAGAAACTGATTTGACGCGCTCGACTTTTGAAAAGTTTTAGCGGGAAATGGCGGATTTGGCCTCGGCAGCGCGGTCTATGAGACGGCGGGTGAACTAAAGTAGTTCCCGCTTTGGCCGCTGCGCTCGCGACGGGAAGTTGTGTCGCCCTCGGATTTGAGCGGTCTGAACTTGGATATTTCCGATTCGAACGAGCCCTCGCGATCTGTCGGAAGTTGAACGTGAAATAGTTGAGAGCTCTTCGACGTTCATGATCTCCTGTTCCAATATCTTCCCGGGAATGAACTTTTGGGCCAGTTGACTGTTCCTATTCAGCGGCACGTTGTCGATACTTCTGTTTCCGTCCAGTCAACGCTCGCCTCCTAGATCCATTATAGCGCGGTTTTTCCCTATTTTATTTGGATCATCAGAAAAACTGATATATCAGACGAATTGAGGAGGTAAGTCCAATTAAGTACCCATACGGGCGAGTTTTCAGTAGCGCAGGGCAACTCAATAAATTCCGGATTTTCAACTAACCGTCGTTTCACTTACTACCATTTCTGAAAGTTTGTACCCGATAACTCTGTTAAAATCACAGTCTGTTACAATCCCTTTCTATAAAAATGCGTTTACAGCCTTATTATTTGTGTGTCTTACCATTTGCTCCACAACGGTCGGGGCGTGAGTACGAGCAGCGCAATAAATTCCGCGCTACCGCCGTGAAATGATGGTTTCCCGCGTTCGAATGAATTGGGACCTGCCAACGTTAAATTCTACCAAATGTGAATGAACTGAGTGGAAAGCTAGTCGGATAGGTGGCAAGTGCTATATAAACCGCCGAATGTTAAGTGGAGTTGAGGAAAGTTGCGTGATTTGCGAAAATTTCGTCTGGTTCGAAGGTTTTTGTTGCACTCGGGGGTTCCAAGGGCGAGCCTTGACTCGACGGAAACAGAAGTATCGACAACGTGCCGCTGAATAGGAACAGTCAACCGGCCCAAAAGTTCGTTCCCGGGAAGATATTGGAACAGGAGATCATGAACGTCGAAGAGCTCTCAACTATTTCACGTTCAACATCCGACAGATCGCGAGGGTTCGTCAGAATAGGAAATTTCCGAGTTCAGATCGCTCAAATCCGAGTGCGACACAACTTCCCGTCGCGGGCGCAGCGGCCAAAGTGGGAACTACTTTAGTTCACCCGCCGTCTCATAGACCGCGCTGCCGAGGCCAAATCGGCCATTTCCCGCTAAAACTTTTCAAAAGTCGAGCGCGTGAAATCAGTTTCTGAGCTGTTACTTTTTGTCAATTGATGAGCCAACTTGTTTTTTGATGTCTTAAAAATTGTATCAATAACGTTGTACACGAATGAGAAGCAATCACATGCTCTCTTTCCTCATTAGCGAACGATCTCAGCTCTTCCACGTCAGTTGTGTTGTACATTATCGTGTCAAACTCCTACCTTCGACTAAATTTATGACCGAGGGATTCCATCAGGACTGCAATCCGTTAGAAGTACGGTAACTCCCTCTGCCAGTTCCCTAATCAATGCAATTTTACTGTCCAACAACGCGAAAGCAACAAATAAGGGGGTTTGATGAATTGTCTCCTAAAACCAGTCAATAAGCCAACACTACATTTGACTTCTGCACAGACAAGCGCACGAACTAAAATTATCTGAATAATTAATCGACACTCGTCACTGGTTCCAGAAAATCTAATTCATGAAAGACTTGCACCTGAACTGAGTGAAAACTGTTGAGATTCCTCCTATGACAACTTTTACAGTACAGTAGTACCATTTAAATGTGAAGAATTTTAACGCAATTGTTTTAGCCGTTTTTAGTTTAAAAAATATCTGGTGCGTTGCAACGCACGACATTCCTTTTTCGTCAATTCACTTGTGCACATGGCTTTTTCTACTTATTCTATTCAGATTATCACTCAGTTAATTTGAACTTGGTCAAACAACGCTTTGCGGCAGCAGGAAGCGGTAGCACTTACAGTTCCTGAATTTATTGTGCTGCTCAAACTCATTCCAGTGCCGCTATTGAGCAATTGGTACACAGATAATTAATGAGGCTGTAAACACAAATTTTTTGAAGAAGGACAATAATTACTTTTGCAGAGTTATTGGGTAAAAATGTTTAGAACTGGTAGTAAGCGAAACGGCAGTAGTTGAAATTCAGGAATTTCTGAAGTGAGCCCCATATATCTCAGGAGCGTTTTTAGACACTCACCCTTTAGGTATTGGATTGGACTACAATACCAATTTTGTAACATTCTAGTAACATTTCAGTGGAGTTTATCAGGAAAAAATCGCGCTAAAATCGCCTTGTCGATAAGTTTGGTAATTTATTGTGCTGCTCTCGTAATTTTCCCACAAATGGGAATTTTAGGGTATAGTTGCTTTATTGGGAGCTGCCAATATAAAAAATTTATTCAAAATCATTAGAGCCGTTTTTGAGAAAAAAAATATTTGGTGTTTTGATCACTATGATAACTATAGTTAACTTTCGGAGGATTTTGCTCATACCCTTATTTTGGCGTCCCATGGTAACCTGCAGGCTAGGTATCAAGTTTGAGCTGATTTGGTACGGTCGTTTTCTCTAAAAATCACTCTAAAATCGCCTTGTCGATAAGTTTGGCAATTTATTGTGCTGCTCTCGTCATTTTCCCACGAATGAGAATTTTATGGTATAGTTGCCATATTGAGAGCTGCCAATATAAAAAATTTATTCAAAATCGTTACAGCCGTTTTTGAGCAAAAAAATATTTGGTGTTTTGATCACTATGATAACTATAGTTAACTTTCGGTGGATTTTGCTCATACCCTCATTTTGGCGTCCCATGGTAACCTCCGGGCTAGATATCAAGTTTGAGCTGATTTGATACGGTCGTTTCCTCTAAAAATCGTTCAAAGAACCGGACAATTTTTCCAAATAGTGTTTTTCGGACTCAGGAGGGTTTGAAACGTAAAGATCTGAAGAGAACTCGACAATAAAAATGTCAGCCGATTACATAACTTTCCTTTTTACTTTGTAGAGCCAGAAAAAACTGAAAAGTATGACAAAACCTGTAATTAGTCTTATTTTCTAGAAAGAGAAACAAGACGGGCGCACATGAAAGTTCGCTGTAATTGTTTAACAGGTTTCAATAAATTTTGCGAAGACTGGACGTGTCAGTCCTTTTATTACGCTTTTGGATATTCGCTTATTTACATCATTTCTTTTATTTTACGTTTTTGATTGTGACAGTGCCAAGATTCTTGACCGAGAAAGCCATCACAGATAGAAGGAAATGGAGGGAGTTAGGGCTAATTCCCAAAACAACGGCCGCGGGTACATTTGCCCGGTTGTTCGGTTCGCGATTCGGAATATCGAAGAGCGACACTGATACTGGTGCTAGTTACAATTTGTATCACTGGCAACTGTCTAGCGCTAGTATTCTACAAAATATGACTTAAATCGTTCGACTAACCCTAGAATTATGGAATCATCAGTTCGTTGCATTGGGCGCGCACTTTTTGTTCACTTCGACTCAGTTTCGCGCGCGTCTTTTATTTTCACTTATACGACAAAACTTTGCTCGACTCTTACTGCAACTGTTAGGCTCACCAGTAGCAGTGACGCTAGTAAAACGTTCCGAATCGCGAATCGAAGTTCCACGCAAATGTACCCGCGGCCATTGCATTGGAATTTACCAGAGATAGAAGCAGTCGAACGCTTCTCATGTGAACGTCGACTATGACTCAGAACCAAGTTAGGAAGACTGGAGGGTTGAACAGTGAACCGGGATGATGTGCGAAATGTCAAATGCACCGTGTCGCACAACTTTCCTTAGCTCTACGTTAATTCACTTACGTTCATGGTTTTTTACCTTCCTTGGCTCTCTACAAAGTAGAAAGGAAAGTTATGTAATCGGCTGAAAAAAAAATTTTCAGTTTTCTTCAGATCTTTACGTTTCAGGCCCCCCTGAGTCCGAAAAACGCTATTTGGGAAAATGGTGTGTGTGTATGTGAACGATTTTTAGAGAAAACGACCGTACCGAATCCCCTCAAACTTGATATCTAGCCCGCAGGTTACCATGGGACGCCAAAATAAGGGTATGAACAAAATCCACCGAAAGTTAACTATAGTTATCATAGTGATCAAAACACCAAATATTTTTTTTCTCAAAAACGGCTGTAACGATTTTAATTAAATTTTTTATATTGATAGCTCCAAATATGGCAACTATACCATAAAATTCCCAATAATGGAAAAATGACGAGAGCAGCACAATAAATTTCCTAAAATTTCGACGTAATCGATTTTAGAGTGATTTTTAGAGAAAACGACCGTACCGAATCCCCTCAAACTTGATATCTAGCCCGCAGGTTACCATGGGACGCCAAAATAAGGGTATGGGCAAAATCCACCGAAAGTTAACTATAGTTATCATAGTGATCATAACACCACATTTTTTTGCTCAAAAACAGCTCTAACGATTTTGATTAAATTTTTTATATTGATAGCCCTTGATTAGACAAATTATACCATAAAATTCCCATTCGTGGGAAAATGACGAGAGCAGCACAATAAATTATCAAAATTTTCGATGAAAAGCGTTTTTACCGCGGTTTTTTCCTTTTAAACTTCGCTGGAATGTTAGTAGAATGTTCAAAAAAATTGGTATTGTAGTCCAATCCAATACCTAAAGGGTGAGTGTTTAAAAACGCTCATGAGATACATGGGGCTCACTTCAGAAATTCCTGAATTTCAACTACGCCCGTTTCGCTTACTACCAGTTCTCACAGTTATTACCCAATAATTCTGCAAAAGTGATTACTATCCTTCTTCAAAAAGTTCTTGTTTACAGCCTCATTAATTTTCTGTGTACCAATTGCTCAATAGTGGCACTGGAATGAGTTTGAGCAGCACAATAAATTCCAGACTGTAGGCGCTACCGCTTCCTGCTGCTGTGAAATGTTTTTCGATCAAGTTCAAGTTAACTGAGTGATAAATGAATTGATTAAATAGAATTAGCCATGTACAAAGTGGATTGACGTAGAGCTAAGGAAAGTTGTGTGTTGCAACGCACCAGATATTTCTACTTACTGAATTCATTATTCACTCAGTTCATTTGAAACGCCACTTCGCAGTGGTATAAAGCAGTAGCGCACAGATCAGGAATTTATTGTACTGCTCGTACTCACGCCCCAACCATTATTGGGCAATCGGCGCATAAAGAATTATTGATAGTGTAAACCTGATATTTTTTTAAAGGTTAATAATCACTTTTCCATAGTTAAAGGGTAAAAAGTAGTAGTAAATGAATCCACAGTTCAAATTACGGAATTTCCGGAGTGCCCCCTGTATATTTTATGAGCGTTATTAACGACTCATCGTATAGGTACTTAATTGGACTACCATCTGCATTTTTTTAAAGAACCTAGTAACATTTGAGCAAAGCTCATACGGGAAAAGTTACACTAAAGTCGATTTTCGTCGAAACGTTTGGTAATTTATTGTGCTGCTCTCGTAATTTTCTCACAAACGAGAATATTATGATATTGTCATCTCATCAGTAGCTGCCTACATAAAAAAATTAATCAAAATCGTTGGAGCCGTTTTCGAGAAAAAATAAATTTGGTGTTTTGATCGTTATAACTACAGTTAGTTTTGGGCGGATTTTCCTCTTATCCTTATTGAGGGCCAAGTTTGAGCTGACGTGATTCAGCCGTTTTCTCTAAAAATCGTTCACAGGCACACTACTTTCCAAAATAGTGTTTTTCTGAGTTAGTAGAATCTAAAAGGAAATCTTTTTTTTTCAGCCGATTAGATAATTTTCTTTTCTACTTCGTAGGGGCAAGGAAAGTAAAAAAAATGAATGGAGGACAATCCTCAAACATGTGCAGGCTACAGGAAGATTCTGAAACCCAAAGTCAGATCCCTACAACTCTGGAGCGATGATAAATGGGACCTTGGGCTTTGGCTGGTGGCTTGCAATCTTCTTCTGTCACGGCCGGGGCTTTGGGAGTACAGCATACCAATGCTTAAGCAACTTTCCAACCTCAAAGAAACACAAGACTGTTCAATTCTGAGCGATGGAGGAGAATAATGTGGTAATCTTATCCATCAGATGCACTTGACAGTCAATATTTCGCAGGCCTGCAGTCAGCCTGAACTTATTGCGATATTGAAGTATTTATTTCATACTCCCACAACATACTTCGTAAAGAATAACAGTGAAACGGTAAACTTACTTCCTGTGGAACGCTCACAACGCTATTTTCCTTTCCCTTCAGCTTCTCTATACGTCTGCTCCAAGCTTTTTTGATGCTCCAACGTATACAAGTTTTGCGCCTTCCTCATTTGCTGCAACTCAATGTCCCTCAAAACGCCGCTTTTCAATTTTTCTCGATCGTCGACTTGCTTGAAATGGACGTATCCGATAATCCCTATACTGGTCAATGAACACAAACCGAACGCAGCTTTCGAAGCTAAGGACATTTTACGTCGAAGCTGCGACAAAACGTGTACGAAAAATAACGAGCGAGGAAAGTTACATTTAGAAATAGAACGGTCGCAAATTGTTTTTCAATCCAGAAGATAACTTTATCGCTTATCAAAGTGGAAGGAAGCCGGTGGAGCTCTTAACGACGCTGTGGCCACTAAAGGCCTGTTTCCTAACTCTTCAAAGTTCACTTGATCTATTTAAGGAACTGCTCATAGATCTCCCTTCAATAAAACTTTTTATTGTGCCGAAACAGTGATCGATTCATGAAAACAAGGGTAAAAGCAAATAATATGGACCGCTCCCTCTGAAAAGGCAATATATCGATATATCACGACCGAGGTCAGGTTATCGATATGCCCGACATCGTAGGCTCTGGCGCCTTGTTTGAAATTATAAATAACGACAGCTGTACGATTATTATTTAATGTTCATTAGGTAATAGCCCGTTATATCATTATTTTAAATGCACAAAGACTATGAAAAGGAGTTAATTCAATGAAATTAAGAACGGGTATATGAAAGAAATATGAGATAACTAACGGGTTGATATCGATACATGAGTCGTAGCGTTATCAAGCGACCTATCGATACATGCAGTCGTAGCATTTTCAAGCGAACTATCGATACATGCAGTCGAAGCGTTACTAAGCGGTCGGTCCATATTCTTTATGGGGGATAACAGCGCATCAGCCAATGCTTAGGGAAAATTAAATAACTGTACAACAATTTCCTCTTCTTTCGGCTGTTCTGTATTATTTCCTAAACCATCTCTGACAACCTCTAAAGTGGAACGTTCATACTCCAGCACCTCGTAATGAGAACCATAGAATCACTATCTTAGCAAATGTTTCTTTACGAAAATGTTAATCGCTCGAGAATAAAATTTGATTAACTGCGATGTACTTCGCGAGCTATATCATAAAAGATAATCGATAACCAATAAAATATAATAGTTTTCTAATTGCAACAGAAATTAAGCGAAATACACCGTTAAAAAATATGTTGTTCGGAGATGGGTTCGAACCTGGGACAGGAATATGTGAACGTGAACGATTTTGAGAGTGAACGGCTGATCCAATTCAGTTCAAACTTAATAGCATTCCCAATCTTTCTTGGAATGCCCTGAAATGAAGTGACAATTCACGGCAATATATTTACATCAGAATTTGGGTTTCACAATAGTTGTGTATACAAGAAGGATCATTCGGGGCTGAACTCGTCAAAGCTATCGGAAGGAACCCTTATTGCCTTATTGCACTGTCAACTGACAAAATCCCAAAAAAGGTTACTCACTTTAGAAGTCAATAAAGATCCAGGACCAGACAACCTTCGTGCTTCTCATTAAGTCATGCAGCGAGTCGCTAGCACTGCCTCTTTACATCTTATTCAAAAACTGAACTGAACTGAACTTATCTTATTCAGACTGGTCAATTCCATTCCATTTAGAAGAAAAGGGTTTATCATTACAATATTTAAAGATAGTGGAAACAAATAATGATATCAAGACGTCATCCTGTTACCATTTTGTCAACCATTCCCAAGTTAGTTGAAACTTTGGTACTTTTGACGAAATCCTGCCTATCAGCTCAGCGTGGATTCATTTCTGGACGCTCTATTTCCACCAATCTTATTCTCTATCAACACCACATCGTGAAAAGCTTTCAAAACAACCAGCAGGTTGATTTTATAAACACAGCGAAATTAACTTGAAGTTAATGATCAATTTCATCGGTTGCTGTGTCAATTTGTAAATATGTCGAGAAAAATTTGACAATTGCTGTAAAAATAACTATTTTACTATAAAAGTGTTCAAATTTAATTAAACAGAGAGAGGAGAGGGGAGTTTTGTTAGTCTCCGAATCCCCCACCTTTGATTAACAGTTAAAGGGCCACACGCTACAACAAGTTAACTCAATCAGAGGGGTTTTCTTCTCAGGGGAAAGTGATTATTATCATTCTAAAAAGAACTCGCATCTACAGGCTCATTAATTCGCCGAGTACCAATTGCTTTGGTCGGGGCGTGAGTACGAGCAGCACAATAAATTTCTCAACTGTAAGAATACTAAGAGCCTCTGAGACAACTGAAATTACTTTGAAGGACCTCAAACAACCAAAATTTGCAATGCGTATCCCAGTCAGAAATGGTTCATCAATTTAATTTCGGTGTAGTTAGCGAGCTATATCATAAAAGATATTCGATAACAAATATAATAGTCTTCTAAGTGCCACAGAAATTAAGCGAAATACTCCGTTAAAAAATATGTTGTTCGGAGGTGGGTTCGAACCCGGGACAGAAATATGTTAATGTGAACGATTTTGAGAGAAAATGGCTGATCCAATTCACTTCAAACTTTATATCTAGGCCACAGATCACCATGGGACGCCAAAATAAGGGTATGAGCAAAATCCATCGAAAGCTAACTATAGTTATCATAGTGATCAAAACACCAAATATTTTTTTCTCGAAAACGGCTGTAACGATTTTGATTAAATTTTTTATATTGATAGCTCTCAATAAGGCAACTATACCGTAACATTCTAACATTCCCATTCGTGGGAAAATGACGAGAGCAGCACAATAAGGTACCAAACCTTTCGACGAAGATCGATTTTAGCGCCCTTATAAACTCCGTCAAAACGTTACTAGGAACGTCAGAAAAATTGAGGAGGTAGTCCAATTCTGTACCTATACGGCGAATGTTAAGGAGCGCTCATAAGATATATAGGGACAACTCTATAAATTCCGGAATTCCAACTACCGTCGTTTCACTTACTACCATTTCTAAACGTTTTTACCCCATAACTCTGTAAAAGTGACTACAATCCCTTTCAAAAAAATGTGTTTACAGCCTCATTAATTGTGCGTCTACTGTTTGCTCCATAATTGTCGGGGCGTGAGTACGAGCAGCGCAATAAATTCCGCGCTACCGCCGTGAAATGATGGTTTCCCGCGTTCGAGTGAATTGGGACCTGCCAACGTTAAATTCTACCAAATGTGAATGAACCGAGTGGAAAGCTAGTCGGATTGGTGGCAAGTGCTACATAAACCGCCAAATGTTAAGTGGGGTTGAGGAAAGTTGCGTGATTTGCGAAAATGTGGTCTGGTTCGAAGGTTTTTGTTGCACTCGGGGGTTCTAGGGGGGAGCGTTGACTCTATGGAAACAGAAGTATCGACAACGTGCCGCTGAATAGGAACAGTCAACCGGCCCAAAAGTTCATTCCCGGGAAGATATTGGAACAGGAGATCATGAACGTCGAAGAGCTCTCAACTATTTCACGTTCAACATCCGACAGATCGCGAGGGCTCGTTCGAATCGGAAATTTCCGAGTTGAGATCGCTCAAATCCGAGGGCGACACAACTTCCCGTCGCGAGCGCAGCGGCCAAAGCGGGAACTACTTTAGCTCACCCGCCGTCTCATAGACCGCGCTGCCGAGGCCAAATCGCCCATTCCCGCTAAAATTTTTCAAAAGTCGAGCGCGTAAAATCAGTTTCTGAGCTGTTACTTTTTGTCAATTATAGTTAACTTTCGGTGGTTTTTGTTCATACCCTTATTTTTGCGTCCCATGGTAACCCGTAGGCTAGACACTAAGTTTCAGCTGATTTGGTACGGTTGTTTTCTCTAAATAGTGCGCTAAAATCGATTTCGTCGAAAGTTTTGGTAATTCATTGTGCTGCTCTCAACATTTTCCCACGAATGGGAATTTTATGGTATGATTGTCTTATTACGAGCTATCAAATAAAAACTTAGGTCAAAATCGTTAGAGCCGTTTGTGAGAAAAACAATATTTGGTGTTACGTCCAACTTCCATCGTTGCACTTACTACTATTTCTAAAAGTCTGGCACTAATCCCGTTCCAAAACATTTTGATTACAGCCTAATTGTGTGTCTTCTGTTTGCTCCATAATGGTTGAGGCGTGAGTACGAGCAGCGCAATAAATTCCGCGCTACCGCCGTGAAGTGGTGTTTCACAGAGTTCGAGGAAATTGGGACCTGCCAACGTTAAATTCTACCAAATTTGTAAGAACTGAGTGGAAAGCTCGACGGAAACAGAAGTATCGACAACGTGCCGCTGAATAGGAACAGTCAACTGGCCCAAAAGTTCGTTCCCGGGAAGATATTGGAACAGGAGATCATGAACGGCGAAGAGCTCTCAACTATTTCACGTTCAACATCCGACAGATCGCGAGGGATCGTCAGAATCAGAATATTTCAAGTTGAGATCGCTCAAATCCGAGGGCGACACAACTTCCCGTCGCGGGCGCAGCGGCCAAAGCGGGAACTACTTTAGTTCACCCGCCGTCTCATAGACCGCGCTGCCGAGGCCAAATCGCCCATTTCCCGCTAAAACTTTTCAAAAGTCGAGCGCGTGAAATCAGTTTCTGAGCTGTTACTTTTTGTCAATTGATGAGCCAACTTGTTTTTTTGATGTCTTAAAAATTGTATCGATAACGTTGTACACGATGAGAAGCAATCACACGCTCTCTTTCCTCATTAGCGAACGGTCTCAGCTCTTCCACGTCAGTTGTGTTGTACATTATCGTGTCAAACTCCTACCTTCGACTCAATTTATGACCGAGGGATTCTATGGCATGTCAGGACATTGTACGATCCGTTAGAAGTACGGTAACCACCTCTGCCAGTTCCCGACTGACAGAGGAACATTTATTGAGAACAATATGTAGGTATTAACTATTCGAAAACATCTTGAAAGTTTGGTGATAATCGTTGAAGCCGTTTTGCCGAAAAGCGAAAAAAAAACCTATTTTTGCTTCATAGGCCTGTATCTCCGTTCACCGTACTTTCATGGAGATATGTATGGAGAAGAAAAGTTAGGTATTAATCAGTAAAAGATAATTTGAAAGTTTAATCAAAATCGTTAGAGCCGTTTTCGAGAAAAATGCGAAAAACCTAGTTTTTGGTACATTTTCGTCCCCCATCCCCCCTTCCCATCGGCCGAAATCGTCCACAACCTTATTTTGGTGTCTACATAAAATAACGAACAAAACGAAAAAAGAACCAGCTCAATCGGATCAGCCGTTCTCCCTCAAATCGAACTACAGACACACACACACACGGACCACACGCCGAAATTAGGTTTTTTAGACTCAGTAGGCCTCAAAACGTAAAGATCTGAAGAAAACCCACTTTTTTTGTTTGAAACGTTACAACACTTCCCTTTCTCTTTGGGGTAGCGGGAAGTAAAAAACCTTGACATTTCGGTTTTGTCAATAACGCCATGAAACTGTTTTGTAAAAATTAAAAAAGTTGGGTTTTCTTCGAATCTTAACGTTTTGAGGGCTGCTGAATCCGTAAAAAGAACTGTTTCAGGGAGTGTGTCGCTGTTGTTGAATTTGCGGGAGAAGAAATGGACTGTCAGTCTCCTGTATTCGTCAATCTAGCGTTGATACTGCGTTGTGTGAGCTTCTTCAGGAAGTGGGGGTCTTGGTATTCACGGATGATGTCAGCGCCTTGCAGGTCGCCCTTGACAAGTTCGCGAGGCAGCTAAGCGTGTGTGAGTCGTTGGTGAATCCCTGAGAAGTGCAGTTAAGTGTCCTTGGTGCTGTCCTATCGAGGTTACTGAGTGAAGGTCGTGGGTGTTCCATCATTGGCAAATCCTTGATCTAGGGGCCTCCTCGGCTGGAGTCTCGTGGAGCTTGGCGATTATCTTTGAAAAGTTGTGAAGGATTCACTGAAGTCGCAGTTGCACCTTTTTTGGACGTACTTGCTCCTAAGGCTGTCTGAAGGCTGATAAGTTTTGATAGAAACGGTGCTTTGCTGTGGACACTCGACTGGGCCTGTCACATGACGTCCATTCACGCTTCAGTTTGATCTTGAGGACTTGATGTTCCATCTTTCTGTTGCCTACTCGTCTTTGCACGCGGTCTGTGGCTGGTCTTGGATTCTTTCATGAGCTGCTGAGTGTGTGTGACGAGACAACTTCCATCTACGTGGGACTGCTCTGGATAGTTTGATCAATAGGTGTGAACAGGCAGTGTCCTGACATCCCCCTTCTTTTCAGTATCGATGGAGTGGGCTACAAAGAGCCATTACCAGCACTTTCACAGCGTTCCTGTTGTGTCACTGGGAACAGCGATGAGGTGCACAAAAGGCTGAGATCAAAACGTCGCGGACGCTTGTTATTGGGCTTGTCATAACCAATTTGAGTCATTGAATCATGAAACAAGCAGGTTGGTGGTGCACTGTCATGATGGAGCAACACTACCGGGTTGTCTTTGAAGAACTGAGGCCTCACATCGTACCCGTTGATCCTAGGAAGTCTCAAGTACCACCTGGAAGCACAAATATGACAGGATGGCTCTTACTACGGCAACGTCGAACGCTTTTGGAGGTTGGGAACATCAAAGTTGCACCATTGACTGCATCCTGGTGCAGCGTGTCGTACTAGAAAAGTTCTGAGGCGTCCCATGGTAAATTCCCAATGCAATGTCCGCAGGTACGTTAGAAAATTTATTTATCACTCAGCGATGCGCCGACCCTTTTGGCCTTGTTACTTTCCTTGGCTGTATGCAAAGAAACAGTTCTGTTCAGATCTTAACGTTTCAGAGGTTTCTGAGTACAACAAACGCTATTTGAGAAAATGGTCTGTGCGTGCGATTGAGATTACATGGCAGAAATCATCTTGAAGTTGATATACGAGGTAGGGTCAAAAAGTTCCCGGAATTGGTTATTAAAAATATTTATAACATTCTTACATTATTTCCCTTCAAAATACTCTCCTCCTGCATCTACACATTTATTCCACCGTTCATATAATTGTTGGAAACACTCTTGAAAGCCGTTTTTTGAAAGTTCCTTCAGCCGCTCCGTCGCATTTTCAATCACCTCTGACGAATCAGCAAAACGATGTCCCTTCAATGCCATTTTTAACCTTGGAAACAGGTAGAAATCTGGTGGTGCGAGATCGGGAGAATTAGGGATCGATGTGCTGGGGCATTGTCGTGCAACAAAAACCAGTCATTCTCTGCCCATTTTTCAGGTCGTTTTCGTCGAATTGCATCTCGTAGCCGTTTTAAGATCTCTGTGAACAATTCTTTATTTACTGTTCTCCCTTCAGGAATAAATTAATTGTCGCTCAACATTGTCGTCTGTAGTGGAAGTGGCAGGCCGCCCAGTCCGAACGTCATCTTCAATTGTTGTGCGACCGTCGCGAAAACGCTTATGCCACTCGTAAACTGCTGTTTTCTTCATCGCAGAATTTCCGTATGCTTTTATTAGCATCTCAAGAGTCTCCGAGGGTGATTTCTCCAGCAACACACAGAATTTAGTATTGCCACGCTGCTCTAATGACGACATTGCACAATCCGACGAAAGAAAGAAACTACGATCTACAATATTAAACAACGAACGCACGGAACCAACTACAACTGCCTGCTAACCTCAAAAGCACATTCACTACGAGTTATGCCAACCTCACAAACAAAAATTTCCCTTTCAGCTAACAAATACTTGACTGTAAGCGACCATTCCGGGAACTTTTTGACCCTACCTCGTATAGCCCGCTGGGACTATGGGACGTGGTTTGATACTTTTCACGGGAGCACTTAACGTCCATTGTTGTTGGATACATCGTAAATCTTACTTTCGTACGACGCGCAGGCTCTCGTCGCTGCCTCAGCACTTACCAACCCCCAATCACTTTTGTTTTTCACCCCGCAACAGTTCACCAATAGTACATTCAAACTACTCATCCGTTCTCATTTTTAAAAAATTTACTTTCGAAACAATTCACGCTCAGTGTCCAATGAAATTTTCAATCGGCGGATACTTCCAAGCAGTTTCTTGAATGTACTCCAATTCTTTCTTCAAATTTTTCAACCGCTTCATGTGCCCTTCTTTCAACATCATCGATCGATTTCGATCTACGACGTCGTCGAAAGTCAACCTCGACAAACGAGGAGCTCGCGATATTTTCGGCGTCAGATCGGGGCTCGATCCTTCGTTCTGATTGGGAGTAGTCAACATCGTGTTGGTTATAACTGGAAGTGGCATAGCCTGGAAGAAAAGCAGACATGGAGAATTAAAAAAAAATGCTTTCAATAACGATCACGTGTCAATTTAAGGTAAAAAGAAATCGTTTACCTGCACAAAAGCACTGATTGGTGATGATTTCGAGAGTTTATTTTACGAACCCTCAATATTTATTTTGAAGTGATACGGAGAAGAAGAAGGTTACATCGTATCAGCTGAAGACGAGGGAACAGTGATTTGAGTCGTGGCCACAATGGGCTCTTTTCCCATCCCCCAAGAAAGGGATCCGGCTTTGGCTCCTAGAATGGGTTCCGGAATTTCCCGATTCCCTCCACAAATTTGAAGATTTTCCTCCGTTTGTTGAGTCGTATGTCTTATCTATTATACGTCCTCTTTGTCTTTCTAGTTTGGTCCTGAACGATATTGGGCATTCACATATAAATGCTCAACTGTTTTTATTTCCCCCCAGGAACATTGAGCCCCAATGGTCGAGTTGAATCTATGTAGTGTGTTCCTAACTGCGTAATGTCCAATTAGCATGCTTATCAGTCTTCTTAGTTGATTCCTATTTAATTTTAGCGCCCATTCCGTCTTATGTTTGTTACACCTTGTGGTCTGTACACTTAGAGAACTCAAGGCCTCTATTGTTGTCGATGTCATTACTAACTCTGTCCCAAAGGGTGTTATTTATGGCCTTCTTGACTGTAGTCAACATTACTGGTATGTATGGTTCTGGTCCATGGAAGTGATTGGTTGATCCCTCTTTGGTCAGTATATCTGGTCTTTCATTCCTGCTGTTGCCCTTATGTCCTGGAATCCACTTCACTGTCAGGGTTTTACCCAACTGTACGAGTTCTTTCCCTTTTTTTGTGTGTCCTCAACTAGTAGTGTCGGTCAGTGCCGTTTCGAAAAGGGCCTTCGATGTTTCGCACTCTCTCACTCTCTGCCAGTTGGCGAGATAAGAGGCAAAGGACTATGTTGAGCCGTAGCTCTTCAGGCACTGAGACGTAAGGCAGAGAGCATTGTCTGTGCTGGCGCAGTCTTTCAAGTGTAACCCCTTGTGCTGGAGATGGTGGCTGTTTGAAGTTAGGAGGATCCCTTCTTCCTTGCTTTCCTCCTCAACAGCCGAGGACGTTTTCTCGGAAGGGGGAGTCCTCTCTCATTGGCCACGTGTTATCCCCTCCTCTGTCCCCAGACTTCCCGGCGAGGGGCCTTTTGTAGGGAAAGGGTGGCCAGCCGTCTCAAGTGTTCTCCTAACTATTGGTTTGGCCAGTGTTTTTCATTGACAATTGGTTGTCTGTGTATATTTTGTCGATGCAATGATTAATTGCTACCAGTTCACTCTCAGACGGTTGTATTGATACCTAATGGTGTGGACTCTTTCCAATCCATTGCATGGATATATATACTCAATCCTGTATTACCGCGTATTCGGTCCTTCGATCCATCTCTGTAGCATATTATGTCGGAGTTGTCCTCTACATGCGTTCTATTCTTCCATGTTTCTTTGGGGTGTATTTCCATGTTAATATTGATCTGAAATTTGTATCCTGATTTCCTGTCGTCCATCGGGTAGTTTGTTGCCTCAACGGTATCATGCAGGTCTGTCGTGATGGATCCGTGTCCCTTCCAGTTTACCTGTTTCCATTCGCCGTTTTTCTTTAGTCTTAGGGTGCCCCTCATAGCTTCTTGTTGGACCTCCCATATGAGGGGCAATACTCACAGTATTGCTGCTAAGATGATGCTGTGAAAGGCTCCTGATATGGTCATCATTATTGTGATGTGAGGTCGTTATTGACTGTAGTAGTTTACTCTGGTGTGAATTCTTGAGAGCCAGTCAGACAGACTCATCAGGCCTGATAGAGTCATAATTATTTATTGAGGGCCCCATTCTTGGTTGCTCTTTGCCACCATATAATTGCTCATATAATTGTTGGTTTTGGCTTCATTTTACGAACCCTCAATATTTATTTTGAAGTGATATGGAGAAGAAGGTTACATCGCATCAGCTAAAGACGAGGGAACAGTCACTTAAGACGTGGCCACAATATGATTATTTCCCATCTCCCAAGTAAAGGCTCGTAGAACGGGTTCGGGAATCTTCTGAATTCTCCACAAATTTTTCTCTATTCCTTATATCATTCTTATCTATTATACGCCCTCTTAGTTGTGAATTGTTAGCAATTAATCTCTGCATAGACAAACTGATGAAGGAAAGTACCAATCATAAAACAATTGCAATATTCACGGACAACCAATGGTCGATAAAAACACTGACAAATCCAATCGTTAGGAGCCTACTAGTTGAGGACACCATAAACAAAGGGAGGAACTTGCACTAAGGGGTGAAATAGATTCCAGGACATAAGGGCTACAGCAGGAACAAAAGAGTGGATATACTGACTAAATGATTGACTGGAGAAATGATGGAGTGGCTCAATAAGGGGATAATAAGACCCCGCCTCACGTATGCCTCCACTGTGTGGTGGAAGGCGACAGGCCAGCTGACAGTACAGGGAAAATTCCAACAACTGCAGCGACAGGTGTGTCTTGCGATGGGCAATGGGTACCTGCCCTACTGCTGCAATGGAAGTCCTTTTCAACATCTCACCTCTTCATATACACATTCAGAGGACTGTTTACCTGGAAGTGGCAAGGCTTTTGCAGACAGGAAATATCTCCACCAGGGTCAAGGCGAGCCTCCAAGGAATAACTAGACAGTTTGAGCTGGAAGAGGCCGCAGTCCTTGCTACTGACGTTATGCCAGAGTGGAGGAACTTTCGGCTGAACTTCAGTGTTAGCGTCCACTCACGGGAACGATGGGAGAAGGAGACGTTCCGGACTGAGGTGGGCGCCCTGCAGTGGTATACTGATAGTTATGGAAGGCAGAGCTGGACTGGTCATTGTAGGGGCCAAATACAGTCTCGCCAAGCCGCTGGGAGAGTACGCCACAATATTTCAAGCGGAAATACTAGCTATGAAGATCTGCACGGAAGAGATCCTGACTAAAAGACTCAAGGGCAAGCAGATCTACATATTCTCGGACAGCCCTAAAGGCTATTGCAGCCTACAGTTTCAGGTCCAAGCTGGCATTGGAATGCCTTCATGCGCTCAAGCAGCTCGACGCCCATAACAGGCTCTTCCTTATCTGGGTGCTGGCTCACAGGGGGCATGAGGGCAACGAAAAGGCTGACTGCCTTGCAAAAAGGGGTACGCATCGGGCCTGAACCATACAAGGGTATGACGAAGAGTCACCTGAATTGTCTGGTGGCTCGATGGGAGATACAGGAAAACAGCGCCCATTGGCATCGCCAACCACGATTGAGACAAGCGACCATTCTTGTTATGCCTTCCTGTCAAAGGGCGAAGGCGGTGCTGACACTCTCCAGACAAGATCTGAGAGTTCAGACAAGCTTCCTCACCAGGCACTGCCCACTCAGATATCACCTCAACAAGATGGGCATCTCAGAAGCAGTGGAATGCAGACTTTGCAGCGAGGAGGACGAGATGGCAGTGCATATCCTATGTGAACACCCTGCTTTGGCAGTCAAACGCTTCGAATATTTCGCACCCCACATCATAGCGGAATCTGCGGTGAAGGACATACTCGGCTTCCTGAAGGGGGCGGGTATGTACGACGCCTTCTACTACGAAAGTGTCACAATAGGCCCATAGGTGGCTGCAGTGACAAAGGGGCTTGTCCCCCATGCCCTCAGGAGAAAAAAAAAAAAAGGATTGATCGATCTATTCTATGGGCCAGAACCATACATATCAGTAACGATGGCTACAGTCAAGAATGCTGTTAATACCCTCTGGGACAGTGTTAGCAATGAAATATATAACAATACTGGCCTTGAGTTCTGCAAGTGTACAACAAGGTACAACAAACAAAAGATGGAATAGGCGCTAAAATTAAATAGGAATCTACTACGAAGACTGATAGGCATGCTAATTGGACATTACGCAGTTAGGAACACACTACATAGATTCAACTCAACTATTGGGGCTGATTGCTTATTCAGGGAAATAGAAACAGTTGAAATTTTCTTATGTGAATGCCCAATATCGTTCAGAACCAAACTAGCAACACAAGGAGGATGTACAATAGGTAGAGATGATGTACGAAATAAGGAATGGAGGAATATTCTCAAATTTGTGGAGGGAACCGAAGATTCTGGTACCAATTGCAGATCCCTTTTTCATTTGAGTGACGGGAAATGAGCTCATTTGTGGCCCCAACTCAGGTCATTGTTCCCTCAGCTTTGCCTGATGCCCTCCTGTCTTCTTTTAGTCTGGTTCTAAACCAAATTGGGCATTCACATATTAAATGCTCGACCGTTTCTATTTAATGGGCAGCAAACACGTAAATTGTGCCCTGGCAGTAGTTCATTCGGCGCTGTGCCTGTTGGTTGGTTAACTTGCACCGACTGACTTGGATAAAATCAGGAGCAGGCAATCTCCATGCATTCTGTACTATGACTTGCTCAGCCAGAGTCTCAACTTGCATCTTTTCTTTATTATTTCCTCATCTTCCCTCTGGTATAAACCCTTCAACCCCTTGCAACATTTTATACTTAATTTAAGATGCTAAGAACAAACAAATGAGACAAAACAAATTGCAAACTATACTCCTTTACTCATGAACCAAAAATCTAAAACCTGCACGACCTTTTAGGTCTTTTTCGACGTTCGTTTCATAAATTATTGGCCAGTTTGGTCACGATGATGGTGCGAAACGACTGATCGAACGACGTCGCCAAAGCCAGCCCAGTTTTATCGGCGCACCAACTGAACGAATGAACCGGCTGAGTAGTGAGAATTGAATTTTGCAGGAGCTCCAATTTTCCCGTCACTCCGCAGCTCTCGCCTTTGCCTTCTTTGCGAGATCTTTGTGCCGGGTAATTACTGCAATCGAAAGCACGCTGTGATTGATTCAATGGTCAACATACAACGTCAAAATGTTCAAAAATGTCGGTAAATGGGGATTACAGCGGTTGACTGTGTGTTTGTATGAAAATTAATCGAGTCAACGTGACTGGCTCGCAGATTACCATGCTCCAGAGGGCCCAGAATGGGGTAGTTCGTTTCATTTATCGACTCAAATGAGATGAGCGCGTTAACCCGTACTTCCTCACGCTCGAATGGTTGAAGATTGAGGAGCAGCTGCAATCGCACATTGGAACGACGCTGTTCAAGACTCAAGTCTGGGTCACCACAGTACCTTGCGGAGAAGTTTGCAGTTCCTGGAGGATTGTCACCAACGTCACACTCGAAGGCGCCTCATGCAGATCCCCCTCCATTGAACAACCATTTTCAACAGATCATTCACAGCTACAGCCATCCGCATTGACAACAACAATCCTGATTCGTTCAAACAAGAACAAAGCGTGAACACCTTTAAAATTACATTCTCAAATTTGCTGACGCAGAAGGATAGTGTAAGTGCCTAGCGAACAAGTATGAGATGTGAAGGGCAGAAGATAAAACTCTACAACGCTCTATTGACGCCGCCGGGCGAGAGCACACGAGCGAATTAAGAACTTAAGGAGAGCGAAAACGACAGGCGGAGGCAACGATGCCCAGCTACAGGGAGAGCGAAAATAACAGTTGAGCACACGCCGCCAGGACTCTGGTGGAGGACATATCACACGAGAGCATCTGCTCAGCTGTCCCTCCTATCCCCGCTCTCCGCGCGCGGCTGTGCATTACGCAGTTGCCCTCTCTCCACCGCCCCTAGCCTTCCCTCTCTCTGTCGCTGCTACACCAGCTCTCGTCGTCGTCTTGCCCTACCACATGACCGATGACGGATTTTCGTGACTCGAAAATGCTAAGACTCTATATAGAAGTTTCACTTCAAAAAAGAAAAACATGTTCAACGTGTGTCTATCGAGAGGTGTTTGATTTTTTTCTTTTCCATCGTATGTTTATGTTTCGTTTGTTTTTTATTAATACGAAGGTTCAGTCATTTTATGTGCATAACCGCCAGGAGTGTATAAAAAGGTCATTTAGAGAAACTGGATAAATGGGTATGTGCGCATGGAATGGCTGTCAATAAGACGGAAACAAAAGATATACTACTACACGAAACTGTTGAAGAATTTGAAAGACAAGATCATACCGCCCTTGATGTTGAGCGGTGAATGAGACAACCGATTTGGGAGTAATCATACGAAACACTCTGCGTTGGTTAAGCCATGTCACAAAAGTGTGCAATGCCGTTTTCAGAAGCGTATATCAGTTGCGGAGGGTGGCTGGGGATTATTCAAGAAAAGTGAGGAAGCATTTGGTCGAGTCCCTCACATTTCCGTTTCTCGATTATGCTGCCGTTGCGTACTACGACCTCAGAGGACATGCTCAGGCTGCAAAAAGCCCAGAATGCGGCAGTTCGCTTTGTTGCCGGCCCACTGAGCCCATCGCACTTGCGTTTTTTTGTTTTTTTGACCCGAGGGCGAGTGGGACAAGTCCCTTTGTCACTGCGGCCGCATATGGGCCTATTGTGACGCTGGCTCTTTCTTAGTAGAAGGCGTCCCCGTCGTCGTACATACCCGCCCCCCTTAGGAAGCCGAGTATGTCCTTCACCGCAGAGTCCGCTACGGTTTGGGGCTCAGTGGTCCCCTGACCGAAGTATTCAAAGCGTTTTGCTGCCAAGGCAGGGCATTCACATAGGATATGCTCTGCTGTCTCGTCCTCCTCACCGCAGAGTCTGCATTCCACCGCCTCTAAGATGCCCATCTTGTTGAGGTGATATCTGAGTGGACAGTGCCCGGTGAGGAAGCTTATCAGTACTCTCAGATCCCGTCTAGAGAGTGTCAGCATCGCCTTCGCCCTTTGACAGGAAGGCGTGACAAGCCTTTTCGCCTGTCGTAGTCGTGGCTGGCGATGCCAATGGGCGCCATTTTCTGTATCTCCCATCGAGCAACCAGACGGTTCAGGTGACTTTTCGTCAGACCCACGTGTGGTTCAGGCCCGATGGGTAGTGATTCTGTACCCCTTTTCACGAGGCAGTCAGCCTGCCTGAGAAAATGTAGATCCGCTTGCCCTTGAGCCCTTTGTTCAGGATCTCTTCTGCAATCTCTTGGGTTTTGCCCATTGTTCGCGGCAGCTTATTCAGTCAGCATGCTGTCCTTATTCACAGCTGTCCACAGACATGCCCCTGGGCGCAATGCCGTGGCCGTTCCACTATCCACAACCCATGGTCGTGCCTGGTAGCATGGGCATGCTCCTGGGAAGATAACCCAGAACCAGGTCGCGTACAGATTGCTAGGATGGCTGTAGATAGCAGAGAGCACTGCGATGATGTTTAAAGTACTGAAATAAAGGAGACCCGAGTACCTGTACAATAAATTTAAATTTATGTCGCAGGTGCATAATAGGAACAGGAGGAATGCCAGAAAATTGACGCAGCTTCCATCTCATAGGACCGCACTACGCGCAGGACCGCAGAGGACTAAATTGTACAACGAAGAAGTGGGATCTATTTGATTTGAAGTTGACGCTGAGCACTTTCAAAGTCAAATATAAAACAAAGTTGCTGGAAATGTATGGACATGGGACCACATCAATAATGTTATAATGTTCTAGTTTTAATTTAGTTTTAAGATCCAATATGTCAAGGGGAATATCCTAGTACTCGCCCTTCTCAAATGTGCATGCGTGTGTATAGAACTGTGGCTACTACTTGACATTTAACGCCATGGCCAACACCTGGGTTACCAGCTGACCGACAGATTGTCTTTTTATCTTACGTGTCCTTCCATGATATTCAATTTGATCTAATTATCTGTTCTTACCCTACAATTTAATAATAAATAATCGTTCCTTTACTTGTGTCTCAGGAGTTAATAATTTAAACCGGTTCACAGTGTAGTAACCATAGAACGAATGAACGTTGTTTATTTTCTTTTTGTGTCTAACATTTGCGTGATGCGTATATACTTGTAATTGTGAGACAAACGTTTTTGGAATAGTGGAACCATGTTGTAGAATTGAGAATATCTACTGTTCGAATTTAAAAATATCTATTGTTTAATTATACCGAGGACGTGGAACATTTTCTTGTATTGAAATTGTATCCTGGGGAAGTGGAAGAGAGGGCTGTATGGCCCTAACTCCCCCAGGTGGATAGATAAAACCTCAATCTCTCTCTCTCTCTCTCTCTCTCTCTCTCTCTCTCTCTCTCTCTCTCTGTCCTCTCTCTCTCTCTCTCCTCTCTCTCTCTCTCTCTCTCTCTCTCTCTCTCTCTCTCTCTCTCTCTCTCTCTCTCTCTCTCTCTCTCTCTTAAATATGTACAACTAATTGAACAAAAAATTAAATAGAATTTAAGGAGTAATGATACTAATGAAAAAAAACACATGTATATATATATTGGATTATGGCAAGCTCACTTGATATCTTTGTAAATATTGTTAATACTTGAGAAGAAGGAAGAATTATTTTTGATTATTTTTGTAATTTTGTTTTCTGCCATCGGTAGAGAGGGCCAAATGGCCCTAATGTATGCGCAGATTAATAAATGAACAGTCAAACAGTAAACAGTCAAACAGTCTCTCTCTCTCTCTCTCTCTCTCTCTCTCTCTCTCTCCCCCTCTCTCTCTCTCTCTCTCTCTCTCTCTCTCTCTCTCTCTCTCTCTCTCTCTCTCTCTCTCTCTCTCTTCGAGACAAATAAGCTATCTAGTGAGTTCTAGATTATGCAAAGCCTCGGGATTAGTGGAAAGCAATCAGAAACCATGTGGGCTATCCCCCTCGCGGAACTCAGCCACCATTTTTGCCGGTTCTCAGGCCCACCAGCGCCCTCAGATGTCATCGACGATATCATAATCGCATCGCCAGCCCAGGAAGAATTTCTGTTGCATCCATTGTCGGAAGAAAAGGTAAAAAAACGCTCTTTCGGGCATTAAATCGAAAGCTGTGGGGGCAGACGGAATACCAGTTGACGTGCTGCATTTACTCGTTGACGCGATTATCTCACCAGTTACACATATCGTGTACTACAGGCACATACCCAGATATTCGGAAAAGGGCTATTATTGAACCTTTCCCAAAGTGTAAGTCTCCAGTGTCCGTCAATGACTAGAGGTATCTCATTACTCAGCACACTGGGAAAAGCTTTAGACAAACTTGTCTATAATGATCTGAGAGCGTTCGTTGTGAGGAACAGCATTCTGGACAGTCCGCATACTGTACGGGGTTTGGCACGGAAGCGGCGCTTGTTGGTGTGCTTGACAAAGTCAGATCAGCAATTGATCGAAAGGAGGTTACGATACTGGGGGATTTTTCGGCCGCTTTCGATGCAGTCAGTCGGGACATTCTTCTCGCAGTACTGCAGTCGATTGGGATCGTTGGAACTGTTATCACGGTTCAACTTCTACTTGTCGGGACGCCTTTGGGCAGTCAAAGTGGTGAGTTGTCAGCCTGGGAGGGGCTCGACGTTGGGACTCCGCAAGTCTCAGTGCGTTCTGCTCTCCTCTTCGTGCTCTACATCATATCGTTACCAAAATTCCTCATGGACGGGACTCAGCATTTGTCGTATGCAGATGATCTCCAGTTGTTAAGAATAAGGAGATGGTGCAGGCTTTGAGTGCCAAGCTTGGTCGCGTTATGGTTTGGTGTTCCTCTTACGGTATGGATTTGAACCTGAGGAAAACTAAGGCGATGAATATCAGTTACCCAAGGATTCTTAGTAAAGTTAATCTGGTGGCTGAACCTAAAATCACCTTTCAGGTAATAATGCTGGAGTATGTGCACGAACTAAAATGCTTGGAGCCATGATACAGGACACGCTGGGGTGTGAGCTCCAAACAACTGCGATGTACAAGGCCATTTTCGGCGCTATTTACCAGCAGCACAGAACTGTTTGCGATTTTCCTGTTCCCGTTCGACTTCAGCTCGTTCAGAGCCTAATCCTGCCTCACTTGGACTACGCCGAAGCTCCGCCTTGCGACCTTAAAGTGTGATCGACTCCAAAAGGAGTAAGAATAAACTCATTCCTAGGCACAGAACAGTGTTGCAGGCACAATCCTTCGTCGTGCAGGAGTCAAAGCTGTATAATGAGAATGTCGATGTGTTTGACTTCTCGAAGAATTGTTTTGCGTTCAGGAAAAATTTTTATGGCGCAATTGGATCCTTCAGAGTAGAATGAACCGTGGGTGGGGGGGGGCTTCACTCCTAAGAACGTCACCTTAGCGAAGTTGAAGTCAGAAGAGGCAAGGAAGTAGGGGAACTCGCGGGCGCTGAAGATCTTCCCATACTCTCATGATGATCTTCTTAATACGTTAAATATTTCCCACTCTCCGCTTACCGTTCACACGAGCACATGTCAAAACAAGTTTGAATTTTAGGCGTATTCGTAGACTTCAACACTTACTATTTCCACAAGCAAACAGTTCCATTTCCGCCGCACGTCATGAAAATGTCGCGGTTTTGAGGTAAATGACTTACTCGCCAAATCGTCGAATTGTGCGCCTATAACAGACGTTAAGTGTGAAACTAGAGGAATAAGTAGTCGTACGACGAACGGTATAAATGAAAGTATACTTTTTCTTTAAGAGAAGCGAATCCTTCTTTTGAATGTTGAGTTCTGAGGTCGAAAACGAAAAACTTGGACTCCAGAGTCGTCACTACCAACTTGTTCATTTCTATTTCTCGTCGATCAAACTCGATGCAACAAATCTGAAATTGTACAGATTATTCTGTTCAGATGTTTCGCGTAATTACAACACGCCGTTTTGTCTGAGCGCCCTTTACTCACCCCATTTTTCAA
This sequence comes from Pachypeltis micranthus, assembly GCA_020466155.1. Taxonomy (NCBI): domain Eukaryota; kingdom Metazoa; phylum Arthropoda; class Insecta; order Hemiptera; family Miridae; genus Pachypeltis; species Pachypeltis micranthus. The sequence goes on along the minus strand of CM035782.1, from coordinate 11,092,691 downwards.
ATTTGTTTCCCATCTCAGCGCCATTTTTTTCAAATCGAACATTTTCACGTCTCCATTGTCATACCCGGCGCAGATGATTCTTTCGTTGTTGTTGTACGAGTTGCCTGAAATGTTGATAATTAGAAACGACGCGTAATTTATATCCTTCAGAGCATATTAGAGTGAGCAGCCTAAGAAATGTAGCAGGGGGAAATGGGAATGAATGACGGTGAGAGATCAAATGACACCCTAGTTCATTCAATTGGGTACCAAAAACGCTGCGAGTTATTGCTTGATAGTTTATATTACTCTCTTGCGCAACGTGGCGTAGTCTCAGAACTTTGAGACCCACCCGATTGTATTCAACATCGAAAAATACTAATAAACGACACGAAAATTGACATATTGGCACTGCACGATGAGTTGAACTGAGGGGCAGTGTACGGTGGAGATAGGCAAACAATTGTTGCATAATGTTTATTATTACTGAGAAAAGACCTGACATTAGTTAGGCCACCTACTCCGTCGATTGTAACTGAATTCAACTATTTGATGTCAATATTACCAAACGCGACAGCCCAACAGTCTCTTTTTTCTTTCGCATCGGCGGGTTCCATCGTCGCGACCGGCGCATCTCTTTGCCTCGGGTCCCACAGTTTTACAAGACCTAAAATTAAGAACGATCAAACTATCAATTCAATTACAAATTTTTAAATTTCCGCTACCCCAAAGGGAAGTATTGTAATCGTGTCAAAAAACGAGCTGTGCGTAGCAACACACAACTTTCCACATTCCTTTAAGTTCGAACACCACCTTCATAGGCGGGCGCTATATCTTCGTTCAACGCATTTCTACAGAAACATTTATGCAGAACAAAACGTAGGGACTAGTTAGCTGAGAGTACTCTGCAAGTTTGATCGAAATCGTTGGAGCCGTTTTTGAGAAAATTGGAATACCGATAAATTAATATTTGACAAATCTCCTTTTCTTTGTTAACTTGGCTTATATCTCCGTTCAACATATATATACAGAAATAATTATAGAAAACGAAATGTTGGTATGGGTGACTACAAGACACTCCATTACGATTTATCACATCTAGTGAATAAGTTACCCTGTAATTTACGGAAATGTTCGAAAAAACGTTACCATCGACACATTTTGATTTTTATCTCTGTTCAATGGACTGTCAGAGGAACATTTATTGAGAACAATATGTAGGTATTTACTATTCAAAAACATATTGTGAGTTTGGTAAAAATCGTTGAAGCCGTTTTGCCAAAAAGCGTAAAAAACCTATTTTTGCTTCATAGGCCTGTATCTCCATTCCACCGTATTTTCATGGAGACATGTATGGAGAAAGAAAGTTTTGTACTAACTAGTAGAAGATAATTTGGAAGTTTAATCAAAATCGTTAGAGCCATTTTCGAGAAAAATGCAAAAAACCCTAGTTTTTGGTACATTTTCGTCCCCCACCCCCCTTCCCATCGGCAGAAATCGCCCATAACCTTATTTTGATTGATGTCTAAAAAAATCAACGAACAAAACAAAAAAAGAACCAGCTCAACCTGATCAGCCGTTCTCCCGCAAATCGAACTACAGACACACACACAGTTTTTGACACGATTACTATACTTTCCTTTCCCTTTGGGGTAGTGGAAAGTAAAAAGAAGAACTGAAGATAAAGTTTAGAAGCTTATATCGGTTGCTCGTTACGTATTCAGAGCTTTCCATGCATAATCAACTGCTTATATACAAGCAAGTTCTGAAACCGGTGTGGACGTACGGGATACAGCTCTGGGGCTGTACGAAAAATACCAACATCAAGATGATTCAGAATAAAGTGCTAAGGAATATAGTCAATGCCCACCGATACATTCGTAACAACGACCTCCATCGAGACCTTAGAATGGAAACAGTGAGCGAAGTAATTAAGGCAGCATGCAATCAAACATGTACAGCGACTTCATGCGCACATAAACCCTGAAGCGCTTCACCTCCTAGACAACAGCAACAGAACAGGACAAAACCCCTGGACGACGTGACGTCACATGATTAGTGATTCAGTGTAGCGAATGGGTGCTATCTGTAGGTAGCAATTCAAGGATACGGACTTGGTGTGGAATTATTCCATGAATGTTGAGGAGGATTTTAGTTAAGATGCTACCATCATCAAAAGGTTATTATTAGTGTTTGTTGCCTCATATTGAAAACCACGTGTTTCTTTCATTAAACGTTTAGTACATTTTGTGATCTTTTACAAGCTGCTTTTTGTCACGGATCCTTTACTATCAACTCTAGGTAAAAGCAAAGAACATGGACCGCTCCCTCTGATAAGGCAATATATCGATATATCACGACTGAGGCCAGGTTATCAATATGCCAGACATCGCTCGTAGGCTCTTCCCCGCCAACTGCGCCAGTGACGCATATCGATACTAGCAGTCGTAGCGTTATCTCGTCCATGTTCTTTGTTTCACCCTCAACTCTACAAATTGCTAATAAATGTATGAAAACAAATTAACTTGATGGGCCTATAATGTTCAGTTGTTACGTGATTGATATTATTCTTGTAATAAATATCGTTAAAAAAAGGATAGCTCTTTTATGAAATGTAGCCCAACATTTCATGCACAGTTCATGCAACAGTACAGTAATGCCTGCAATGATGCCTTCCCGATGAAATCATAACCGTTCGTATAGGTTGAAAAATGGGTACAATAGTAGGCCGTCTTCACTTCTTTTATATTTCGTTTAGATAAACAAAGTTATCAAACTTACCATCTCTGCTTCCCGTAACAATTTCCGGAGGACCGCATCCTAGACTCTGCCCGCCGATTCCGTCGATAGCGTTGATTATAGTTTCATGTCCGTCAACTTCGTACACCGGCTCTTTGAGGTATTCCAGGTCCCTTTAACGAGTAATCGCTTGTCATTTTATTGTTTCAGGAATCTGGTTATAATGGGCAATGAAAAGACGGCTGCTGAGATCAGCCTGGGCGCTCCTTTCAGTAAAATAGCCATGTTGAAGAAAACGCTTTTCTATCGTTCTTGTATTTACAACCGCCGTCAGAGTCCCTCATTCTATCGGACGTTGTGGTTAGCCCAAAGATCGTAGCTTGCTTAAACTCAGAATGGAAGTACAACCAGGGACCTCTCTAGCTCACCCCCACCTTCAACCCGTACGAGTTAGGGTCATTTGTACAAATCGAAATCGATACGGTGAGAAATCACAGGAAATTGCAGCGTGTAAACGAATGTGTGCCAATGGCAAATGTAATAATGCGAATTTCACTCACATCTCAGAAATGGGATGGGAATGGTTTTGAAGGTGGCACCACTGTTTTTGAGCATGGGATGCCGATAGCAGTGGCAGGGTTGGCTGTTGGGCAGTACCTAACACAACTCCATTACCACTGATGCCACAGTTTCCCTCGACGTTGCTGAAAACCTACCTGCCCTTCGTAAGGCTCCTTAGTTCACTTAGATTGCGAAGGTTGGCTCTTGGATTATTAAAGTTAACGTACCTGTTGGGTGGTGAGATACTGTGGGTGAGCGCTCTCAATGTAAAGACATCATCGTCTTTCCTTCAAGTCAGTTAGTTGACCGTAGTCTTTTTATAGGAAGAGAAAGGTGAACAGGATGGTGTTGCGTCGGGAGGGGATCGAAGGGAAAGGAGCCCGGTCATACTCCTCCTGGGAATTCCGTTGGATGCGATGGAAACAGAACAAAACATCTATTCATTGAGTACGCCAATATATTGTACCTTACTTGCATTCAGTGGGTAAAGCAGGCGTTCTACCACTGCCACCCACCGGTGAGAGTGAAGGCAAAGTGGTCGAAGGGCATGTATCAACTGCCACTGGAGTTCATCAACTGGCACACCTTTCACTTCTGAGAGCTCACGCTCGACTTATCAACGGCCACCCAATCCAGTCTCCCACCAGACTGAGACGTAGTCAGGTGACTGTCTACAGAGTCTCTACTCATTGGGAGGCATTGCGTGCAGTTGGTAAAGAATATGGGGTGTATCTACGCTATTAAAGGATCTCGTCAATGTTATAATAAGACCTAAAAGCAATATAAAATAGAACAAATAATAAATTGCACGCTACGCTTCAGAGAAATGGGGATGAAGTTTGAATAAAATCACTTTTATGAATGTGTACAGCGAGAAGAACGCTTTTACCTGAACTTTTCTTATTGAAAGCTGCAATTCCCTACTGCTGCAACGGAAGTCCTTTTGGACATCTCACCTCTCCGTATACATACTCAGAGGACTGCTTACCTAGGAGCGGTAAGGCTTTTGCAGACAGGGAACATGTCTACCAGGGTTAAGGCAAGCCTTCAAAGAACAACTAGACAGTTCAAACTGGAAGAGGCAGAAGTCCTTGCTACCGACGTCATGTCAGAGCGGAAGAACTTTCGGCTGCCATTCAGGGTCAGTATCCACTCGCGGGAATGATGGGAGCAGGAGACGTTCCGGACTGAGGTGGGCGCCCTGTGGTGGTACACCGATGGTTCAGTCATGAGAGGCAGAGCTGGACTGGGTATTGTTGGGCCCAACTACAGTCTGGCTAAGCCGCTGGGACAGTACCCCACTATATTCCAAGCTGAAATCCTAGCTATAAAGATCTGCGCGGAAGAGATCCTGTCTAAAAGACTCTGAGGCAAGCGAATCTACATATTCTCGGACAGCCAGGCCGCATTAAAGGCCATTGCAGCCTATAGCTTCAGGTCCAGGCTGGCATGGGAATGCCTTCATGCGCTCAAGTAGGCAGACAGTAGGCTTGCCCTCATCTGGGTGCTGGCTCACAGGGGGCATGAGGGCAACGAAAAGGCCAACCACCTTGCGAAGAAGGGTACAGAAACCCTACCCATTGGGCCTGAACCTCACGTAGGTACGACTAAAAGTCACCTGAACCGTTAGGTGGCCCGATGGGAGATACAGGAAAATAGCGCCCATTGGCATCGCCAGCCACGACTTAGACAATTGAAAAGGCTTGTTACTCCTCTGGTCCAAGGGCAAAGGTGATGCTGACACTCTCCAGGAGGGATCTGAGGGTCTTGATTATCTTCCTCACCGGAATCTCAGAGGCGGTGGAATGCAGACTCTGTGGTGAGGACGAGACAGCAGAGCACATCCTATGTGAATGCCCTGCCTTAGCAGTCAAACGCTTTGAATATTTTGCCCAGGGGATTATTGAGCCCGATATCATAGTGGAATCTGCAGTGAAGGACGTACTTGGCTTCATAAAGGGGGTGGGTATGTACGACGCCTTCTACTAAGGAAGGGCCTGTGTCACAATAAGCCCACGTGTGGCTGCAGTGACAAAGAGACTATGTCCCGCATGCCCTCAGGGGAAAAAAACCAGGGGGATGAGGCAATGAGTACTAGCTCGTTGGGGAGTTAGGACATGGGCCCAACGAGGCCATGGCAAAATGCCCCTGGTCCTGCAGCTCTGGCGGAGTCCTATGGCTCGCAGCTGCCTCCCTATCTTCTTCTTCTCCCGGTAAAGCATGATTTCACCTTTTACCTAAACTTTTCTTATTCAGAAGAGTAGCATAACAGATTATTAGAAAATAATTGCGAAGGACGAACTGAAGGATAAACATGAAAGACATTACTTTTTGGAAGTTCCCCCCACCCCTACACAATGGATGAAATGAGCCAGGCAATTTGTCATCCACAGGCACATTCTGTGCACTAGACAGTCTTGCGTTGTAACTTGTGTCTCACGGGGGTCATCACGATTCTTCTATAATGAAGAGAGGTGGTGGGGGTGTTGACACGCCTCCTGGCTGTTCCTAAGGTTCGCCGACGTCTGCACAAACGTGGTAAATCTATTTACCGCTGCCTCGCTTGGTAAGAGCTGGGAAGCTGCTTCCAAGGCAGGAAGCTGAGCACACACTCGTAGGTCGTGGTAGAGAGAGCAGGCAAACAGCAGGTGAGCGTCCTCTCTGGCCGACAAGCGCACATCAAGGGCACCGTAACTGTAGAGGAGCTGTGTGGAGGCAAAGGACCACGCAGATGAGGCGATAGCATGCAGGTGATGAGCCGTAGGGCCCGTTAACTACCGTGACTTCCACAAATCCAGGACCCCTCATACAAAAGCACCGGAAGCAGGGACTCCAACCCTCCCCAGTAAACGCCTAAGGATCATGCCTGCGAGCACTTGCTACATTCGTTCTATCGACACATCCTTGATCCACAGCAGCTCATAATAGAGGTACAATTACTCTTACACAATTACCATATCTGCATCTGACCGGCGAAATTCCCCGTAGCCAAATGTCGATCTCTCAACGATGAAAACCCGAACGTTCCACATTTGAAAGCAGAATCTTTTCGAGCCTGGAAAAATAAAAACATACATATATACAGGGTGTCCAGTGGCTGATTTCAATGTTCGAAAAATGATTTTAAAAAAAACTTTAATGGAAAGTTTGTTTGTTTTAATTAAATCACAACTCACGTTCTCGAAATGGCGGCCATTCAGGCTGACACACTCTTCGAGTCCAGCACGCATATTTTCAAAAACGTGTTTACAGAGTGCGTGGGGAATCTAATTGACTTCAGCACGAATATTTTCTCCAAGTTGTGGCAAAGTGCTGGGATTAGTTTTGTAAACAAGAGATTTTAAGTATCCCCATAAGAAAAAGTCGCAAGGGCTTAAATCAGGTAATCTAGGGGGCCTTGGTATTGTACCGTTCTGGGATATGTTTTTTTCAGGAAATAACTGCCACACGCATGCGTGGACACATTAGCAGTATGAGCTGTGGCCCCCGTCTTGCTGGAACCATGTGTTCCGGCTGAAACATGAACTGCTCTGTAGTTCTAGTCTAAATATCTGGTGCGTTGCAACACACAACTTTCCTTAGCTCTACGTCAATTCACTTCCTATATGTCTTTGTCTACTCAATCAAATCATTTACCACTCAGTTCATTTGAACTAGGTCAAACAACACTTCACAGCATCAGGAAGCGGTAGTGCTTACAGTTCCGAAATTTATTGTGCTGCTCGTACTCATTCCAAGACCATTATAGAGCAATTGGTACACAGATAATTAATGAGGCTGTAAACACATATTTTTTGAAGAAGGATAGTAATTACTTTGGCAGAGTTATTGGGTAAAAACGTTTAGAACTGGTAGTAAGCGATACGGCGGTAGTTGAAATTTAGGAATTTCTGGAGTGAGCCCCATGTACCTCATGAGCGTTTTTAATCACTCACCCTATAGGTATTGGGTTGGACTACGATACCAATTTTTTTTAATATTCTACTAAAATTCCAGCGGAGTTTATAAGGAAAATACCGCGCTGAAAACGCTTTCCGTCGAAAATTTTGATAATTTATTGTGCTGCTCTCGTCATTTTCCCACGAATGGGAATATCAAGGTATAATTGCGTTATTGGAAGCTATCAACCTAAAAACTTTAATCAAAATCGTTGGAGCCATTTTTGAGAAAAAAAATATTTGGTGTTTTGATCACTATGATAACTATAGTTAACTTTCGGTGGATTTGGCTCATACCCTTATTTTGGCGTCCTATGATAACCTGCAGGGTAGATATCAAGTTTGAGGTGATTTAGTACGGTTGTTTTCTCCAAAAACCACTCTAAAATCGATTAGGTCCAAAATTTTGATAATTTATTGTGCTGCTCTCGTCATTTTCCCACGAATGGGAATTTTATGGTATAATTGCGTTATTGGAAGCTATCAACCTAAAATATGTAATCAAAATCGTTAGAGCGGTTTTTGAGAAAAAAAATATTTGGTGTTTTGATCACTATGATAACTATAGTTAACTTTCGGTGGATATTGCTCATACCCTTATTTTGGCGTCCCGTGGTAACCTGCGGGCTAGATATCAAGTTTGAGCTGATTTGGTTCGGTCGCTTTCTCTAAAAATCGTTCACAGACACAGACCATTTTCCCAAATAGTGTTTTTCGGACTCAGTACGGTCTGAAACGTAAAGATGTGAAGAGAACTCACAATTTTTTTTTCTGCCGATTACATAGCTTCCCGCTCTACTTTGTAGAGCTATGAAAAGTAAAAAGCTTATAGTAGAATATTAAATTAACATTTTTTGTTGGACGCTCCAAGCTGTCAGCTATCGCTCTACCTATCAGCCCTGAGCGATCATAGTTTATCTTATTGCATCATTTATTCTTGTTTAGAACGGGAAACTGCTCTCCCAAAAATAAAAACTGCATTACCACGTTCCCGACAAAACGCTGGGAACTACGTGAGTTATTTCGCTCGCAGTTTGGGTATTTATTGTTCAAGGGATTACTCACTCCCTCAAAAAGCCGTAGAAGCATTAAAAGGGGAAATCGTTTAAATTGAAGACGGCCGAATGAAATTCACCATTTAAAGATGTTACACCGCGTAAGTTGGAAAATCTCATGACTTGCTTCAAGATGTTGGTGTGCGTGTGGTGGGGGGGCTAATGTACTTTGAAAACGTCAAACATTCAATTAACAAGTCGGCTTTTAGAATTTATTAAATAATAGCGAAGGGAGTACTAACCTCTTTTAATAAAATGCTGTCGCTCGATGACAACTCGTAGAGATGAATTAATCCTTCAGATTTGGCGGTGCTCCCTAAAATAACGAACTTGGCCGAACAAGGAATCCACAATCCATCGTAAAGGCAGCAGTCGACGGATTTTTGCGCGTGAATGATGATTTGCGGTTTATCCATGAAGACGTTCAATAATTACAGTATTGAAAGCGAAGACGGCAGGACGTCAGTTCTCATAGCAACAAGTCAACAAGACGCGTCCTTTACGACGTCTTCTGTTCAACTCGACGAGTACGCAGTTATCAGCCGTGTCATTACACATATCAAGCTCAGCGTAGTAGCAAAAATTCTACTTCAATATACCCCCATCTTACAATCTCGCAAAACTCTGCGAGTTCCTGAATAATCGGATTTACGTGAGCTCTTATTCACGCCTGCCTTGGAAATTTCACCCCCTTACGTTGGAGTTCCTATTGCAAGGGCTGTTCGGTTTAAAATATCTGGTGCGTTGCAACACACAACTTTCCTTGGCTCTACAACAATTCACTTGGTACATGGCTAATTCTATTTAATCAATTCATTTACCACTCAGTTAATTTGAACTTGGTCGAACAACACTTCACGACAGCAGAAAGCGGTAGCGCTTACGATTCCGGAATTTATTGTGCTTCTTGTACTCATTCCAGAACCATTCCGGAGCAATTGTTGCACAGAGGATTAATGTGGCTGGGAACACGATTGTTTTGAAGAGGATAGTAATCATTTTTGCAGAGTTATCGAGTAAAACCACTAGAACTGGTAGGAAGCGAAACGGTGGTAGTTGAAATTCAAGAATTTCTGGAGTGAGCCCCATGTATCTTATGAGCGTTTTTCAACACTCACCGTATAGGTATTGGATTGGACTACAATACCAATTTTTTTAAAACATTCTAGTAACATTTTAGCGGAGTTTATAAGGAAAAACCGCGCTAAAAACGCTTTTCGTCGACAACTTCGATAATTTATTGTGCTGCTCTCGTCATTTTCCCACAAATGTGAATTTCATGGTGTGATTGCCTTAGTGAGAGCTACCAATTCAAAAAATTTAATCAAAATCGTTATAGCCGTTTTTGAGAAAAAAAAAATTTGGTGTTTTGATCACTATGATAACTATAGTTAAATTTCAGTGGGTTTTGTTCATACCCTTATTTTGGCGTCCCATTGTAACCTGCGGGCGAGATATGAAGTTTGAGCTGATTTGGTGCGGTGGTTTTCTCTAAAAATCGTTCACAGACACACAGACCATTTTCCCAAATAGTGTTTTTCGGACTCAGGAGGGTCTGAAACGTAAAGATCTGAAGAAAACTCAAAATATTTTTTTCAGCCGATTACATAACTTTCCTTTCTACTTCGTAGAGCAAGGAAAGTAAAAATTATGTCGAAGGTTTGATCACCTACTAATGACAACTCACAAACAAAACTGTCGTCCTGTAACGCAACAGCGCCGAACGAGAACTGACATCCCAATTTCAATGAAATTCACGTGTACGTTCAGGATATGGCACCCTTTGGAAATAAATAACAGCTTTTTGGTGGAATGAAAAGCGTAATATAACTACGTCAAAATATGAGTTATCTCGATTTAGTCTCTCTGGTCCAGGCACAACACAAAGCAAATCGCTGGTTAAAAATAAATGTTCAGATAAATAACGTTCGAACCAGTCCTTTAGATGTCGCAGTGACAACAGTGCCGCGGAAAGAACCGAAAGAAAAGGAACCGGGATTGGGAATTAAAAGTACTGCGGAACGCACGGAAAACAGGAGGTCGGGGAACGATCACAAAAACGGGATTAAGTAAAAAAAGAAGGTAACAACAACAACCACAACGATAATAATGAAAACGAAAAGGACGGCAATTGATAACGGGGTAAACAGTTTGATACCGCTGCTCCTTGTTGTTTTTATACGAGTGCGGCTATGAATGAATTCCATTTGCTAAAATATACAGCGGAAACAACTGACATCCCAATTTCAATGAAATTCACAGGCAATCGTAAGGTTGACTTTCTGTGAGGGTCTGGCTACCGCATACTCAAAGCGCTCAATATGTAACTACTTCAAATAAAAGACCGTTCCATTTTTTACCGATTCGCCAATTACTTTGGGCCTTTTCATAAAATTAATTATCCGCACTAAGCTAATATCTGAGGAGTGAGTGAATTCCAAGAAGTAATCATCGTCTGCGGAGCGTTCCTTATAATTCCTATCAACTATTTTGGGGGGTCGGACGATATTTCGCAAGACGGAGCCATCCAACCCCGACACTTGATAGCAAATTGTTGATAGCCCAAGTTGTAATAAGAGGAACTGAGACTCAGAAAGAATACTGGTGTCACTCACATAATTACGGCCAAGCATCGAAAACAGTACACCAGAGACAAACATGCCAATGGATGACAGGACAACGGTATATTACTTCCAGGGCAAATATGTAATCCAGAAATATTATTTACATTATAATTATTACTAGATAGACGCACATAAATTGTATATAAGATGTCTTCCTCGTTAGTATATGTGCTGTCTGAGATTTTGACGAATATACATCCAGTAAAAAACAAAAACTGGATACATCTTAGTCACATGGGCGAAAGCGGTGGTGAGAGGTGTTCTATATTGGCCAAACATATAAGAAATGTCAAATTTAGTATCGAATTGCCAGACACGCCTATAATTTAGGCCTCAAAACGCTAACGAACAGCTTCAGTCTCATGAAATACTTCTATTACCGTGGCAAAAACTAGGAGCGGATTTTATGAATTTCGAGGGTTCCAAGTACTTGGTCGTAGTTGATTACTTTTCCAGCTACCAACAATGCATCAACGGTCATTAGTCATTTGAAATCCGTCTTAAGTAGACACGGAATATCGTTCCAACTGGTCACGGATGGTGGACCACCGTTCAGTACTGGAAAATTGAAGGAGTTCGTGAAACAATGGGAGATACAGCGTGTAATAACGAGTCCGTTCATGGCAAGGTCCAATGGAAGGGTAGAAAGTGTCGTGAAGATTGAAAAAAAATATGATTGCAAAGATTGGTTAAAAGTATATTGACCGAGTGTAAAGACTCTAAGTCGGATCCATACTTAGCGCTACTACATTATCGAAATAAGCCCAAAGAAAGTGACTGCTCACCAGCTCAACCACTGATGTCGAGGAGGTTGAGATGCACTTTACCAATTAGGCCGACATTACTAAAACCTAAATTAGTGTGCAATGAGAGATACAGGAATATCCTATTAGATAAGTGTAACAGGAAGAACCAAACCCTTCGATTCAGCGGAGGCTCGTCCGGGGCGTTTGTGCTGACTGGGCACCTCAAATGCCCCGATTCATTACCATTGTGAGTGTGGCATCGTCAGTATATGGTGGAGGATTGAGCCTGCTGAAGCTGTTTACAAGGCATTATGCATGTCCAGGATGGAATAGAAAGGGTGGAATGGTTTGACCACTCTGAGACTGAATGCGTAATCAAAGGTGCCATTTTTGGAGGTTGGGCGATATCTCGCCAGATAAAGCCAACCAAACATGTGACCAGGGCAGTTTCTAAGGACGGTCAACAACACGGCCTCAGTCGAAAAATGAATCAACTATTAACTAGCTCTACTAGCATTCCCTTCTCTTTCTGCCTTTATGTTAAAAGTTGTTGGCAGAAATCCCTCTTTTTTGTGCTCAAGTAGCTTGGTGGACTGTATCACCATGAAGCGCAAAAGTACCCCGAAATAGCAATTATCGCGAGGGTGGGTAATTAAACGAGAATTGCTAAATTTCCCTTGTAATGGGAAGATACCACTCGTGCGATTCTGATCGCTGGACGGATCACCCTCAACCGGCGAGCACCTGAAAAAAGAATACACCGAGAAAAATATAAACGGGATGAGGAAATGAATGAGGACTCACCCAAGTTTCCCTGGCTCTTCGATTGGCGCCAACGCTTTTAAGGAAAGCCACAGTCGATCGTAAGCAGAACGGAAGGGTTTTTTGACATGACAACCGAACCTGTTGCACTTTTCACATTGAAAAGGAAGGGGTATAAAACGGCTCTTGTTTCCGAAGAAAGTTGGATCAGGAATTAGCCAAAAAATTGGAAGAAAAAGAACAATCGGAGAGGGAAAATGGAGAAGAAAGGGAGGAGGAGAGGCGATCCCTTCCAGCGCCCCCACCAGCATCAGGTGACCGTCTATTGTCAAAATAATTGGGGCTTTCTTCGAAATTGAACACTATATAAACCGCCGATTCGATGTTCCAGCAATGTTTTTGTGTTTTGCAGTTTCAGTTAACCGCTTATTGGACATCATGAGAAACTAACTTCCAAAATGACAGACAGAAAAATGAAAAGCGAGCAAGCTAGATGAGTAGTGAGGCAGTTGGAGGCGAGGCAGAGAATCAATGTTGAGGGCTTTCGGCCGAGGAAATAGAACATGAGTCCATCCACAAACTCTCTCCGAATGTACTACAGCGACTGACACACTGCGATTTACTCGGTACTGCCAGGGGACTCGAGCGAGCTTCTAACAGACCAGTTCCAGGGGAGATGGGATATGAGCCTTCTTTGGCCAAGGCTCACATCGTTATTCCCTCCACTTTGACTCCCTTAATCTGACACTCCGCGGGAGCTCAGGTTCTCGCGCTATTTCGAACTTACTATCGTCCGCGCTGCCCGTTATTTGAAATGGAAGAGTTTTCACTAACCGGAAATGTCGAAGCCGCTCGTCGTTTCGATCGGAAATTAGCGGAAATGCGACGTAAAGTGTGTGAACCTTCCAACTTAGGCGGTGGAATGAAAACGCTTCAAGTATTCAGTGACATTAAGGCGAACACTGAAGAACTATTGGTGAGTTATTGTCGAAGGCTTTGATGAAAAGTATAAATGTCAATCAATCAACGAATTGACCAACTGTAGCTCAACGTTGATTCCAATGATAATGAATGTAATCTAAAAACAAGCGCGAAATGTAACAGAATGAATTTAAAAAGGAATCAGTCACCTGTAATTTGAAATGAAAGAGATCCAAGCGTGTGTCAGTAGCAACATAACTTTCCCAACTCGCAAATTCGACGATATGTCATATTTACTAGCGCTCTTCGTTTAACATACAGTACAAATCGTAGGTACTAGTTACCTGAAAGCTAAGTAAGTTTGGTCGAAATCGTTAAAGTCGTCGATAAAATCAGAGAAATGATCTTTTTTTAGGAGGGAGGGTCTGCTCTTAGTGGCCCATGCATTTGCTCCTGTGTCGAGAACTAAATCTGAACCTGTTAGCGCATTTCGTCAGGTTGGTTCTCACGCCTCTCAGCGATGGCAGATCTTTCTTGTTACATCCACCCTCGCGAGAATCTTGCAGCGTGCCAACATTCCCATACTGCTCAACAGCTCGGTTCAGTAGATGGATTGGGATCACACTCGCTGCTAACAATGCTCAGTAAATCGCTGCACACCGCCCCTACATATAAGAGGAGTGGACAATGCTCATAAGCACCTGCTTTGTGTCTGGTCGTCAGACAGGAAAGAGCCATTTTTGCTGTTTGATGTGGAAACCAAACGACAATTTGGTATCGACCGTCACGCCAAACTATCGAACTGCTTTCATTGTTTGCAGCTCTGTGGTTTCTAAACAAACGGGGATGAGGGTCTCCATTCTCGGCGTCGTCACCAAGACTAGCTCCGTCTTCTACAGTGTGTTGGGCAGCCCATAAGCTACGAACGCTTCATCACGTGTTACGTTACTCGTTCCAACTAATCACAGCAGTGTTATGTACGCACCCCACCAGGATCACTTTGTCAGGCATCCCAAATGGGCCAGGCCTAGTAGGCCTATAGGCTCATTGTGCGTGTGATCTGGTTCGGTGGAGGGGCCGTTGGTATGTGTCAGTCTGGGGGGTTCTCATGTTTCGAGTTTGCGCCATCTGTTTGTCCATGCTTGCGCAAATACTGTTAGGCGTCAGATGGCTGGTCTATAGAATGCGAGGGTGGCTTCTGCATTGGTGAGTTTAGCTCATCTCCGCACGTCCTCCTACAGTGGGCAGGTATAGAGGATGTGGTGGGCATTCCCCCACTCCATTGCCCCCGTGTTGCATGGGCAGTCGCCAAATGTGCGTTTTTTGGAAAATTGGAGGCGCATGTTAAAAGCCAGTGCCACCACCTCATCTCCAGTCTTTGGCGAACCGACAACAGTATTGAGTGGAGGTGCCTAGCTGTGGTACCCTCGTCCCGCTGCCGTTGCCACAGATCTATCACCCATTCCTGGGCTTTCTTGAGTTGCTGCTCTGACGTTTGTACATGGAGTAGCTCTGGGAGCAGGTGTTGGGTGGCTCCTGTATATTGCGGGAGTTTCCTTCTACGAATGTGTGACTTGATTACGGCTAGGTGTAGGAGGAGATCCATTGTAAGGGTAACTGCCAGTAATTGCAATACCTGGTGGGAGGTTGTTCTGTAGGCCAGTAGTACTGCCCGCAGGACTTCGCTTTGGAGCGTACGAGAGATGCCGGTTTGTTTGAGAAGGATTTATCCACCATCCCACTGCTCCGTACAGCATAATAGGCACAAACACAGCTCGGTAATACCTGGAGCGAGTGAGCGCTGATGCTCTCCATGTAGATCCTGAAAGGCGCCGCACACTTGCTTCGTAGTTCTGCTAGGTGTGCTGTGGGACGACCTTCGGGGCTTAAGGTAATGCCAAGGTATCTTGCTGTGGATTTGAGTAGTACGCCAACTCTGTGGCCTAGGTTTACTGAGTTGTAAGGCAGACTGACTCGTGTTTGCATTACTAGCAGCTGTGTTTCGGGTTTGGAAAGCTGAAGTCGTTTTTGAAGGCACCACTCGTGTATCAGTCTTGTCGCCCTTCGCACCCGATCGACCAAAAGTAACAACTGCTGGGCTGCCCCTACTGTGATATTCACCTTGCACCATCACAGACCACATGTCTGTTTCCTTATTTGATGACTGTTCCTAAACCTAGGCCTAGGAGTGCAGCTCTCTGGGATTGGGCCGATAATCTCTTTTGAGTAGTACTCTTACAATTGTAGTGCCTTTAGGGGACTGGAGGTGTTGGTTGAATTCACTCCTAAATACTTGATGCGCTTTTCAAGAAGGAGCCTGTGGCCACCGTTTGTGAGTTTTAAATGTTGTATTTTCTTCAAGGCCGGACTGGTAATTCTATTATAAATCCTCTCGATGTTTATCTGTAAGTATAAGAAACCTATGCGGCTTGTCAGTTGTAAATTTGAAGGGATATCAACGTTACTGATATTCCTTCTCTACTGCAGCAGTGAAGGATCAACCATTGACAACGGATTCCAAAGTACAAAATGTCAGATATGATTCTGATAACTGTGACTCGCGAAGGCGAACGAGTAGAAGGCAGATCCCTAGGCAGGCATTGTGTGGTCGGCTCCCACACTAGGAAGCTTGTGTGGGTTCCATCTCTTCCTATACTTCCTAAATTGAGATTAGCTCTACTCTTTCTAGGGTCTAATTAGAGAACAACCTTGCTTTTCGACCAGCTTTTCAATTTCCAAGCTTAGTGTCGCTTTATTAGAGCTTGTTAGATGATTGTGCACCTCTAGACCCTTTTTAACAGTTTTAGGCTGCGCTGGAATTGTCAAACACCTTGCAGGATGCCTGTCTACCAGTCATTATATAGTTTTGTTTCTGGATGTTTGGAAAACCTGTTGGAATAGGTCCTAGAACAATCTATATTCGCTTTGTACCAACTAGAAGAGCCCAACGCTTCTAAAGCTTTTAAACCACTGTGTTGAAGCGTGTGAGGGTTGATTATTCACTTTTCCTTTCAAGAGGATTAGCTGGGGGTTTTTCCTCAGCCATTTGCATCTTGACATGCTCGCACTATGCATCTCGGACCACCTGTGGCTGCCTTGTACATAGGTGTGCGATCCTATAGGATGCTTTTATAACTCAGAGTATGTATTCAGGGGCTCTCCATTACTTCTTTCCACCGTATGTGGAGTTGAACGCATTTTTGACGTTCAGGGTGACCAACAACCCTCCACGAAGAGTGGTTATCCCTGTGTCGTCGTAAAGGGCCCCAACCACTTCTCAGATTGCTCAACTGGCAGAGCACCCTGTTCTGACAAGGTCACATCTGATAGCACACAAAAGGCGAGGCAGCAGCATCTTCAATATCTACCATACACACGAGTCTGACAGTGAGCTTGGATGCCCTGTTACTAATGAAATGAGAACCACCCTTGCCTACTGTCAACACCTACAGAAAGTTTTTGCTAGGAGGCGCCCTTTATCGATCCTGAGGAGGAAATTCCGAGCGGGTCTTAACCGCTGCCTTCAGAGCTTCCACCAGAATCCCGTCCACACCTTTCTGAGCTCTTCCTCACCTTTTGCTCAAAAAGATCTCGACCACTGTCACTTTGCAAATGCTCCTGCGGACGGCAGATTGATGGAAATTGACTTGATTCATAACTTGAGACTAATAGCAATGGATTTACCACCAAATTGAAAAGAATTACTTAAGCAGATTCAAGGCTATCTAACTTAGCTGCTTGTGAGATTTTCAAATCGTTAGATTTCAATGAATTAATTGTAGAATTTTCGTCTCTGAAAACGAGAAAAGTTAATTTGTAAAATTCAAAAATGATTATGTATTACAAACTAAAAATGAAATAATTGAATTCATTATACCAAGAGGGCTGGGCTGCTTTCAGAAAGGTCCAGGGCTGCAACAAATCCGGCGCTGGAGACTTTGATCTCAGCTTGACGTGGCGCTAAATTGATTTCATGTGTGTTTGAATGTGGTATAAATGGGAAGTTAACAAAAACCGTGATTTGTTAATGTCGGACGTTTCATATTTCAAGCGTTATTCTTTCTCCTGTATTTGCGGGCGATTAGATATGTGATAGTGAAGCGTAGCGACTTTAATGTCAAACCGTGCAACGCACGTTAGTATTATTAGTAATTTCAATGTTTTCCCTTCAATTCCAGAGGGATGCGAGACAGTTGAACGCCGAGGTGGAAACACAAAACAAGCTATCAAGAGATAGAATATCTATGGTTCAAGATTGGATCAACGATTTGGAGACTGAAGTGAATCGAATTGAAACCATCGGGAGAGAGAGTGGCCTCGTTCCATTGGACTGCACTCTACCAAACGACACAACCTCATACGCTTCAAACTCTTAGCATAAGTTAGCGTTATTGACCGTCGAGTCCACAATTATTTTTGTTCCTAGTGTAATAATAACTTACCTCATTAAGACTATGCGCGTAACTTCTTGTTTCTTTCGAAATTCCTTTTTTGGACTCCGACCTGAATATTCTTCCAATCAAAGACATTTGGAAACAATTTACCACCCTACGAGGAAGATTGATATCACACTCCAACCCCTTACTACAACAATCAAGTCGCAAACCCACCGCAGCCCAGAACGGGACGTCGACTCAATAAGTAACGTCCCACTGATTTACTACAAAAAACCGTTTATGCCATCACTGCAAACAGAAGCGTTTGATGATATATCAGTAGACTCATTCACGTTGTACGTCCATTATTACTTTCCGCTACCCGAAGGGAAGGAAAGTATAGTAATCGGGTAAAAAAAAAAAAAATCGGTTTTTCTTCAGATCTTTACGTTTTGAGGCCTACTGAGTCTAAAATACCAAATTTCGGCGCATGGTCCGTGTGTGTGTGTGTCTGTAGTTCGATTTGCGGGAGAACGGCAGATCCGATTGAGCTGGTTCTTTTTTTGTTTTGTTTGTTATTTTATGTAGACACCAAAATAAGGTTATGGGCGATTTCGGCCGGTGGGAAGGGGGGATGGGGGACGAAAATGTACCAAAAACTAGGGTCTCGAAAACGGCTCAAACATTTGATTAAACTTTCAAATTATCTTCTACTTTCTTCTCCACACATATCTCCATGAAAATACGGTGAACGGAGATATGGGCCCATGAAGCAAAAATAGGGTTTTTACGCTTATTTTACGATTATCACCAAACTTTCAAGATGTTTTCAAATAGTTAATACCTACATATTGTTCTCAATAAATGTTCCTCTGACAGTCCATTGAACAGAGATCAAAATCAAAATGCGTCGAAAATAACGTTTTTTCGAACATTTCCGTAAATTCCAGGGTAACTACTTCACCAGGTGTGATAAATCCTAATGGAGGGTCTTCTAGTCACCCATACCAACATTTCGTTCTCTATAATTATTTCTGTACATATATGTTGAACGGAGATATAAGCCAAGTTAACACAGAAAAGGAGATTTGTCGAATATTAATTTATCGGTATTCCAATTTTGTCAAAAACGGCTCTAGCGATTTTGATTAAATTTTTTATATTGATAGCTCTCAATAAGGCCATTATATCATAAAATTCTCATTCGTGGGAAAATGACGAGAGCAGCACAATAAATTATCAAAAGTCCAATTCCATACCTAAAGGGTTAGTGTTTAGAAACGCTCAATTTCTAAAGCTCAAAAACCTAGTTTTTGGTACATTTTCGTCCCACGGCTTCAACGATTTTCACCAAACTCTCAGGATGTTCTCAAATAGGTAATACCTACATATTGTTCTCAATAAATGTTCCTCTGACAGTCCATTGAACAGAGCTAAAAATCAAAATGTATCAAAAATAACGTTTTTTCTAACATTTCCGTAAATTTCAGGGTAACTTCTTCACCAGATGTGACAAATCCTAATGGAGTGTCTTTTAGTCACCCATACCCACATTTCGTTCTGTATAATTATTTCTGTATATATATGTTGAACGGAGATATAAGCCATGTTAACTCAGAAAAGGAGATTTGTCGAATATTAATTTATCGGCATTCGAATTTTCTCAAAAACGGCTCTAACGATTTTGATCTAACTTACGGAGTACTCTCAGCTAACTAGTCCCTACATTTTGTTCTCTATAAATGTTCCTGTAGAAATGCGTTGAACGAAGATATAGCTGATGTTCTAACTTACGGGGGTGGTGGAAAGTAGGGTGCTGCTACGCACCAGATATTTTCACTGATTTCAATCACTTATTTATTTATATATTAAGGGGTCCCCCATTTCCGCGCATAATTTCTTTTCATTCTTAATTAATAGAATTTTTTTTCGCCTAACAAATTCTCGTCTTTTCCAAAATGTGGATGGCGGGTGCCACGTGGTAATTACGTCTCCCCTTTCCGATCGTCCGCTCTATCAGTAAGCGTTATCGTGTTTAATTGACGTAGCTCACTTAGCTACAAATATTAAATGCCTCTTTGGAAGAAACAAACAACCCCAGTTTCAGATTAACGCGAAAAGATGCACCGAGTCAGCAGTCTGAATGTGTCCACGCTGATCGAGACAGACAGCAATGTTTACTTTTTTTTATTATTTATCCTTTACTTTCTTATTTAGTTTATTTTTTATTAATTTGAGAAGACCTTTATCGCCGTCCGCGTCGCAGCCGGTCACTGTCACCATTGGCTCGCACCTTAATGCGAGCAAGTTAATTCGCACCTTGTTGTTTACGAAAGGTGAAGAACAAGACCGAAAGAACAAGGATTCCCCTCCCCGTTTTTTTTTTTCTCAACTAAAATCGCCTTTGGATCTTCGTTTTGGATACGTTTATCCCTGGACTACCTGGAACGACCCCAGACTCCAACTAAAGCCCAGACCAAGGCGCGTCAACGCTGTTCTCGTCACCATCTCAGCTTCCACGAAAAGAAGCTCTCTGCTCAAATTCCTTTTACCATCAAGCTAAGTCTCTATTTTTAAGGGCCCGTTAGGTAGGATATCTTTATTTTAACCTTCGTTAATACCATTTTAATAAATCTTTCCTTTGTTACGCTTGTTAAGTTCAGATCTCGCATTTTTGCCTGATCCCAGTGGTAGCAGACACACGCGACGTTTTTCCTTAGATCCATATTTCAAACTAGCCACAAATCGAAGCGAACGAGCTACCAAAATACGTCAAAAATGAGTTAAAAATTGAGAACGCCCTATCGTTAAACGAATGTCAACGTAACTCTTTTAACAACTCAGACCTCGCACGATTTCATGCGATTGGTTCGGATGAACCGGACAACCTTCGAATTGTTCCAATTGTATTTTCTAAAGGGTGACTACCTGATACGCACTTTATTTTTGTACAGCACGAATTTATTTGCGTTACGAGCCAATAAAGCGGGGCGCTAAACATTATTTTTGAACGATCGCGTACATCCCTTTACGAAATTATCGCCTCAAAATGCTCCTACGTAGTTCACAAATGTCATTTATTTTGCGCAGAAGATAAACAGTCTTCACATCATACGAGGATGTTACAAAAACAACACCCTGGTCCCATCTCATTTACAACGAAAACAACCGCAATGTACGTTGCGAGCCTGTTCAATATTTGTTCACAGGTTAAGCTTAGGTAAGAAAAAAATAAGTTTTACAACCACAAAAGGATTAATTGGGAAGTACAAAGGAACTTTGTCACGCCTAGTAGTGCTGTAAGAGAGAAAACAATGTGTAACGTAACGGCGCTGAGAAATGAATGTAAATTTGATGCTTCAACGTGTTTCTATCATTCGAGAAAACAATACGTGTAACGTCGCAACAGTTCGGCTTGACAACTTACAGGTAACCTGAGGTACAAATTACGCGTCCTCTCGGGGTTCGAATTAGTGGAACAATCAGCGTTGTACGTTTTTGATAGCGGGAAACCGCTGTCGGTCCAAGATTTGTCGCAAAGTGCGTGTGTTTTGACATTTGTTTGTTTAAAGCGCGTTACACATTATACGAGGGACGTCCCAAAAGTAAGTTCCGATCATTTGTAAATCCGTGGGAAAATGCCGTAGGGAAAAAATTCCAACGGGGATACTTCGTGTTACATCTGGTGGCAACACTGAATTTTTCTTACGTTGCTACCACTTGTTGCGGCTTATCAGCATGTGACAGAGTCACGACCGCCGGACTCGGGAGGCCAGGCCCTTATCAATGAAGAGGGTCCTGAGCCGGAGCGCTCAGTCTCCTTTTACGCGCCGATTCGTCGACCGATCGCAAGCGGACTTGGTGAGCCCCTACACTCTTTACGTCGGGAGGAGAATTATTTTTCCGGTTTGCTATAATATTTTATTTTCCCCTTTTAATTAAACCGAAGCCGTTATTTTCTTTTATAATTTCCAGTAATAAAGCCTTTTATTTTACTCACAGAGAAAATTGGTTGTGTCCCCCTGAACACCCGTGACAAGCACCAGTGTAAACATGGCTGCTACATTGAAAAACCCGTTAAATTGTGAAATCCGTTCGGTGATCCGTTTTTGGTTTATTATTCATTCTGAATAATAACCCTATGTTTTCGGTCACGAAAAATTTTTTACAACCCCCCCTCAAAATTTGATACTTTACGTTTCCAAAGATAAGATTCCAAATTTGCAATGCCCGTCACCCGTCCGGGCCGTTTTGTGCCTTTAACGTGGTCTAAAAAATTCGTTCTTTCGCCCAAAAATCCGATTTGGTATCTAGTTGTGCCCGCCATCTCGGCAATCCGATCGGACGAAGCCCGTGGTTGTAATGGGCAAAAAACGGTTAATAAAATTAACAAAACGTAGTACAACGCGGGAACTACAGCGTTTCGTCGTTTGAACTCCCTCCCTCCCCGCCTGTCTCATTAAAAAAGCAACCGCTCGCTTCCCTCCCAACACTCAACTCCCCCTGGGTTCAAGTGCCCCCGTTCCAATTCCCCCGACGTTTTGGTTTTAATACGATTCAATTTTTTTAGATTCTTTCGTTTCATTCTCATTTTGTTTTTTTCATAGATTTTTGGTTAAATTTTGATATTAGTATTTAGCGTGCATGTTTTCATATTAAAATTCAGTTTTTTCTAGATACTTTCGTTTTTTTTGTTTATTTTAATATTACGATTCAGTTCTTTTCGACCTTTTTTTGGGTTTCATTATGATATTTTTCGATGCTGAATCGAACAGGGTGGGTCTCTGAGCATTAATGCTAGGTCAAGCTATTTATCCGAATAATAAACCGTTGTGTAATAATTTGCGGGGTTTTTAGTTTTTGAGAATGTTTCTGTGCCCGAAATTCACCCCAGACTCTCTTCAGTGTATGGAGAAGGGGTCATGAGCATTGAAATGGTCCTTAAGTGGAAGAGAAGTTTCCTGGAAGGGCGGGAAAGTGTGCACGATGAACAGCGAAGTGGGCGCTCTTCCACTTCTCGTGGAGAGGACGCAGTTTCTGCAGTTCGCAAGCTTTTGGAGTTTGCACCGAGTGACTTTCCTTTTCCCCCCTCCTCAAAGTCCACCTGGGTGGAAGAAAGTTCCGTACGAACGCCGAACTCGAAGCCGCGGTCTCGGAATTCTTCAAACATGACACAGAATGGTACGACAAGGGGTTAGGTAAACTGGCACCACGGTACCAAAAATGCATCGATCGGAATGGCGACTACGTCGAAAAATAAAGTAGATCCGTACCTTTAATAATAATTTTTTTTTTCAAATTGGTTGAGTTTTCGATTTTTCCCAGCACTTCGGAACTTATTTTTGGGACGTCCCTCGTATTATCTCCACATTTGCCCTTGACTAAAGTGCATAAATACCAACTTTTGACAATATTGAGTCGAAAGTTGGAGACGTTTCAGCAACGAGGAGCAAAACTCACGAAAATAGCTTCACTTTCAATCGGCAGTCTCCGCTCACGGGGGCTCTGTCAATTCTAACCTGTTGGTCAACGTCACAGTTACTTCTAATGATAATACGATCAACGGGTGTCATTAGTACGTTTATATTTGAAGAATAATAGGAATTGGGGTTTAGAACTTGTTCCGCGACTCACCGTAACGAGTTCTCATAGATTCTTGAGTTCTGATTGCGCCATTGGGACATATTGCTTACAAAATTGATACTTTTTCTTCGCATTTACCACGTTGAGAGGATCAGGAGGTAAAGTAGTTCTTTGCATGACCAGCAAGTAATTCGACACAGAAATGAACTGACTGTGTCACTCCTGTAGCCCTAAGTTTGGCAAAACGACGGCCATTTGCTATCATTTCAGTCTGCAAAGTATCGACACTTGAAAGAGTGTAGTTAAGAATCTTCCAATAAGCTCAGTGTACTTCACTATCCTGCGAGCAGAGCGCGAAATATTTTAAATAGTTTACACTGTGACCGTCATAGGGCTGTTTTGAGGTCGACTCTACCGGATTTCCTGATGCCGTTTGGTACTTGTGCATTCGGGAAGGCTTCCAGTGGCACAATCCTCTTAGTAGGCTTCATCAGTACCTGAGAATACGTCCACTTTGTATGAATTTCGGCAGTAACACCAGCGCTCGCTCGGTTAATGCAAGGCAAGCTGTCAATCGATAGGGCCACTGTACTATAGCTCGACATACTGAACGATATATCACACAGTCAAACCACTGCAATCTCTTTTGATACACAATAACAGCCTCAAAGTTTGACAATTGATCAAACATGCCCTGCTTTACTGTCATTTCAATCGGCTAAGTCTCTATCGACGCTTGAAAGACAGTAGGACTCTTCCAATAAGTGCGACTGAGCCTGCCGAATTTCCCGATGAAATTCGCCTTAAATCTTCAAATGCTGTTCGCAATAAGGCATTCAAGGCTTCCAGTGACTCGCGCCTCTTACAAAGCCCCGGTACCTGAGAACACGCTCACTTCGTACGTATTTCAGGCTCTAATTCCAACACTCGCTGCTACAGTTAATTAAACGCAAGCTGTCAACTGACAGAACTTCCCACTCCTGCAGCTCTCCGATCGAACGACGTTTCTTCTACCAGAATTTCGAACGAAACACGTTTTACACGTTACAAAATGAAAACAGGAGTACCCAACGCGTAGCTTCTTGCTCGTTCAACACGCACAATCAAAAGATAACAATTAGAGAGCGTAACAATAGTCAATTCAAATTTTAAATAAATGTTCATTACAAACGAGATAAGGTCAATGTAAATATTACGTAATACTAAGCTATTTCGTGCAGCTTACATATAAAAGGGGCAGTAATAAATAACTGATAAATACAAGTGAAAAAAAAACAAAACAATCGTTAGATAAATAAAGAGTCGATGATGGTTGGATTAAAAAAAAAGTCTAAATAGGATGAGAGTGCTCACGTCATACTAGGATCGTTATTATTATTTGGGTGTGCCGCGCAAATTATAATGCAATTTTGCGGCTATAAATACTGTGGGGGGGTCATTCGTATTAGCATTCGTAAACAAAAATAATTGATTCAGCTCGGAGGTGCCCCTGAGGGCCGATGCGGCCAAACACGTCGATTAGTGAGGAGGATGGGCCCTGGGGGGGATAACAGGAGACAATAAACAATAAATATCGTTTCAATAAATTGGGGGGGGGGGGTTACACCACGATCACATCACCATGAGCGTTAACACCGTTTTCTTTCATCGCTTTCCTTCGCTCTTCGATCAATTTTCTTCGCGCTTCGTCCCTCGCTCTGTTCGCTTCTTTAGCCTTGAGATCGACTTTCTTCGGTACGGTTTTTTTAACCGGTAACGGGGCTTTGCTGGGCTTGAGGTTGTCAGTCTTGTTTTCCTGAAATTCGGACGGAAAATAAATATAATCGGTGAAACGTTGATGTTACAGGGGTGAACAAGTGAAGCATTGAATTTCCGTAGCTAGAATTAACCCTGTTCTGCGCGATGTGGTCGCTTTCACGAGAAATTCTTAGATATTATTTCGGGTGTGCTGAGTTTGTATCTCGATTGAGAATTTGTAGATGTCAATAAACTGTTTCTATTCATCTTGACCAGTCCAAAGACTCCCTTTCGAATGTAAATTGCTGTTACGTCCAAATGACGAGAGCAGCACAATAAATTGCCAAAACTTTCGACGTAATCGATTTTAGAGTGGTTTTTAGAGAAAACCACCCTACCAAATCCACTGAAACTTGATATCTAGCCCGCAGGTTACCATGGGACGCCAAAACAAGGGTATGAACAACATCCACCGAAAGTTAACTATAGTCATCATAGTGATCAAAACACAAAATGTTTTCTCAGAAACTGCTCTAACGATTTTGATTAAATTTTTTATATTGATAGCGCCCAATATGGCAATCACACCATGAAATTCCCATTCGTGGGAAAATGACGAGAGCAGCACAATAAATTATCAAAATTTTTGACGAAAAGCGTTTTTAGCGTGCTTTTTTCCTTATAAACTCCGCTGGAATTTTAGTAGAATGTTACAGAAAATTGGTATTGTAGTACAATCCAATACCTAAAGTGTGAGTGTTTAAAAACGCTCATGAGGTACATAGGGCTTACTCCAGAAATTCCTGAACTTCAACTACCGGCGTTTCGCTTACTACCTGTTCTAACAGTTATTACCCAATAACTCTGCAAAAGTTATTATTATCCTTCTTCAAAAAATTCGTGTTTACAGCCTCATTAATTTTTTGTGTACCAATTGCTCAATAATGGTCCTATAATGAGTATGAGCAGCACAATAAATTCTGGAACTGTAAGCGCTACCGCTTCCTGCTGTTGTGACGTGTTGTTTGGCCAAGTTCAAAGGAACTGAGTGATAAATGAATTGAGTAAGTAGAATTAGTCATGTACAAAGTGAATTGTTGTAGAGCTAAGGAAAGTTGTGTGTTGCAACGCACCAGATATTTGAAGCTGAAATCAAAATGCTCTTTCTCTCTGCTCAAAATTAGGTTCCATTTTGTTGGATTGAGGGTTGACAACAGCGCTCCGATTGCAGTATGCGGCAAGAAATTACTGTGTTCATGAGTACCCAAGGACAGGTTTTCACCAACCGTGATTCAACTGATCAGGGCTAGATAAGTAAATCAAGACTAGCCATTACATCACGCGCTTTTCAAGACTGAGGATGTGCGGTGTAAGATGCGAGTGGTCTATGATGCTAGTTTTCCAACGGCGACTTTTAGCCTTACTGACCACCTGTTAACTGGACCCGAGCTGCAATCAGATATCGCCACCATACTTGGTGTGGCTGTTCACATTTCAGACGGGACCGCACATAAGGTGGCAATTCAGGAAAGAAGGAAGCATTTTATTTTTAATTTCACAAATACAACCAAATATTTTGATTATCCGTTTTTTCTTTTATTATTAACCAACCAACTGTCTCCAAAGCACTGTTTTATTTTATTAATTTATATATTTAATCGGAAAATTGAAGTGTTTATTTTATTTCTTTTCTGTTATTATATTTCGTTTTCCCATTATACCACCCGTATCTTTTTTTGTTAAATGTTTATTAACACCTCTATAGCGGCATATTATAATTAGCCCCCTGTTCATCAGGACAAGGCTCTTAATAGCCCAACCAATACTCTTACGTTTTCGTCACAATACTTTTGTGTTTCGGTGGTGTGACATTGTGAAAATGTTTCGGCAAATATGGTCCCGGGGTCTAGCTCCAGCCGAGCTTAGATGGATACAGCTAAAGTAGAACACACTGGAAGGCAGTAGCTGTCGTGTTTTGTCCTAAGCCTGCCTTTGTCACGGCCAACGCTGTCCCTTTTCTTCCTTTCCCTTCCTCTTTGCAAATCCAAACAACGGAAGTTGTCAAGCGCTTCTTCTTTTGGTGTAAGAGTGACAGTATAGCTGAGAAATTATACAGAATACGAATATTTACGAAGTCTGTACGAATAAACAGTACTCACCGAGTGGACTACTTTGAATACACAACAGGTTAACATAACTGGGCAGCCTTTAAAATGAAAGTGACTTTCTGCTCACCGATAAAACCGGTTATCAACCGCAAATAAAGCTAAGTTTGTTAACTGTCCTATTGAAGTTAGTTTTAGTGCAGGGTGCGGCATAAAGGTCGGACGTTTTTGAAATGGCCAGTACTTCCCCCCTGATGGGTCGACCAACGTGGGGAAGGGACCATTGTAATCAGGAGGTCTCAGCATTTTTACTTTCCGCTACCCGAAGGGAAGGAAAGTATAGTAATCGGGTAAAAAAAAAAAATTCGGTTTTTCTTCAGATCGTTACGTTTTGAGGCCTACTGAGTCTAAAATACCTAATTTCGGCGCATGGTCCGTGTGTGTGTGTGTCTGTAGTTCGATTTGCGGGAGAACGGCTGATCCGATTGAGCTGGTTCTTTTTTTGTTTTGTTCGTTATTTTTTGTAGACACCAAAATAAGGTTATGGACGATTTCGGTCGATGGGAAGGGGGGTGCGGGACGAAAATGTACCAAAAACTAGGGTTTTTCGCATTTTTCTCGAAAACGGCTCTAACGATTTTGATTAAACTTTCAAATTATCTTCTACTAATCAATACCTAACTTTTCTTCTCTATACATATCTCCATGAAAATACGGTGAACGGAGATATGGGTCCCTGAAGCAAAATAGGTTTTTTACGCTTTTTGGCAAAACGCCTTCAACGATTATCACCAAACTCTCAGGATGTTTTCAAATAGTTAATACCTACATATTCTTCTCAATAAATGTTCCTGTGACGGTCCATTGAACAGAGATAAAAATCAAAATGTGTCAAAAATAACGTTTTTTCTAACATTTCCGTAAATTCCAGGGTAACTTTTTCACCAGATGTTATAAATCCTAATGGAGTGTCTTTTAGTCACCCATACCAACATTTCGTTCTCTATAATTATTTCTGTATCTATGTGTTGAACGGAGATATAAGCCATGTTAACTCAGAAAAGGAGATTTGTCGAATATTAATTTATCGGTATTCCAATTGTCTCAAAAACGGCTCAGACGATTTTAATCTAACTTATCTCAGCTAACTAGTCCCTACATTTTGTTCTCCATAAGTGTTCCTGTAATAATGCGTTGAAAGCAGATATAGCGCCCAAATATGTAGGTGGTGTTCGAACTTAAAGGGGGGTGGCGGAAAGTTGTGTGTTGCTACGCACCAGATATTTTTACCAGTTGAAGTCATGGACCTGTGGACAGTAGAGCATCGCGTTTTTGCTTACGACAGTTTCATTCGTAATAACGAGTACGTCGCGGCAGTCCAGCGTGAGTTTCGTTGTTATTTTAATATCCACCGAAATCGGGCTGTTCCCTCTATAAATACCATTCTTCGTTGGGTTGAAGGACTTTGCACAGGAGGTTCATTGATGAGGAACAGACCACCAGGAGCTCCAAGATCGATTCGAACACCAGAGAACATTGAAAGTGTACGACAATCACTAATTCGCAGCCCGAGTCGATCAGCTCGCCTGCATGCTGCTGAAGTTGTCCATTGTGTAACACTTACACCCAGGGGATTATGCACAACGAATGACCTTCGCCCGTGAGATGGGATCTCATTTTGTTCATGAGCAATGAGGCTCACTTCCACCTCAATGGCATGGTGAATCAGCGAAATTGTCGTTATCGGGCTGATGAAAATCCCCGACAATTACACGGACAACCGCTGCATAGCCCAAAAGTTACTGTTTGGTGCGCCATATCCCAAACTTTCGTCGTCGGCCCTTACTTCTTTGAAAACGACAATGGCATTGCTGTTACCGTCAACTCAGAACGCTATGTCTAGATGATAACCGGCTTCTTTACACCTGAATTGAGACAAAAACGTGTTGCAATCCGGCGTATGTGGTTCCGATAGGATGGGGCAACCGCTCGCACAGCTAGGGCAACAATGAGCGTTATTCGTCATCTTTTTCCCTGGCCGCCTTATTTCTAGGTTCGGTGACGTTTATTGGCCTCCTCGGTCCCCAGATTTGTCCACATGTGACTTTTCTTTGGGAACACCTCAGAGCACGTGTTTACCAGCACAAGCCCCGAACATTGGAGGATTGAAGGATGCTATTCGCGTGGAAATCGTCGCAGTTGAGAGAGCAACGTTGGAAAGAGTTTTCGGAAATTTCCAACAAAGACTCCAGCACTGTACCGCGAACGAGGGACGCAACTTGACTGATGTGATTTTCCACGCATGAATTTCTAAAATGCTTTTAAATTGTGAATCTAAATATGTCAATAACAATTTTTTTGAGTAAAAATTACCGAAGTTATGCTTTTTTCATAAACGTCCGACCTTTATGCCGCACCCTGTATTATGCATTGGAGTGAAGCGGTTGAACTCTCATCGCATCGCTAATTTGAAATAAACAACCACAAGTGATCAACAGGTCTATTCATTTGTTAGGGCATTGGGATTGTAGAACCCAAGTGGTTTGGTTGTTTCGATTACCAAGCGCGAAGAAGTATCTAAGACTCTTGAGTACGAGAAGAAATCTGAGGAAAATAAATACGAATGAGCGCTCGACAAAAATGGCGAATGAGTTAGGTTCCACTAACACAATACTAACGTTTGTACAGTAAGTTGCTACCGGCGTCAAACTACTTGGACAGAGCTCGAATAATTTAACTAGATTGTTGTTTACATCTTAAGGCGGATCTTATTAGGGAAAAGTGAGGTGAAATATTCAGACGATGGACTCGTTTGTGCATCGCCAACAGAAGCGGGTTGCATCGATCATCCACCACCCCAAGTCTAAACTCGCCTAAAGCCGCCTTTTCATGTTTGCCTCTGCTGTCGGGTCAGCAGTATCCCATAACCCAGATCTGTGGTTATCAATTCAGAGCTGCTCTACTTCTTACCACCACCAGAACGATCCACTCTACACATCGCATCGTCACCCACCAACATCACGGTCAGAAAGAATCGCAACAACAGTGGATGACACTCAAGAAAAATCGCTGGAGCAGCAGCACACCATTTCACAAGATGATTTCTCAAAGTCCGTCATGCAGTGGAAGCATCGTTGGGAAAAATGCTTCCCAAGGAGAGTACTTTGAAGGGGACGACGTCCAATAGCCTGAACATTTTAAAAATAAATTAATAAAAAATCAGTCCTGAAACTTTTTGATCACCCCTCGTATGTACAAAGCGAAGAACGCTCTAAACATCACCTAGCACACATGGGCCTCAGGGTAAAATTTTTACGTAATTACCGAACAGAGCGTGTAACTAAAAAATGCGCGGACTAGATTCACG